>MKYO02025009.1:4475-148429 GCA_002013955.2 Citrus medica | reverse complement strand
ATATCCACTAACGGAGAAATGGGCACTGGCTCTGATAACGGCAGCACGCAAACTCCGACCATATTTCCAAGCCCACCAGATCGTGGTGATGACTGACCAGCCCCTCCGGCAAGTGCTTCAAAAACCAGATGCGTCTGGTCGGTTAGTAAAATGGTCTGTAGAGCTGAGTGAGTTTGACCTGTCTTATAAGCCTCGAGGAGCAATCAAAGCCCAAGCCCTGGCCGATTTTATGGTTGACCGTGCTCTACCAGGGGAAAAACATGAAGAGAGGGAAAACGCTGTCAAATTGCAACCAGACTTTTTCTCTTACAAACTGTGAAACAAGTCAAAAACTTTCTTAAATCCGAACTACATTGTTTTTCCCGTAAACACCTTGTGCTAACTTAAGCATCGGAGGGTTTACGCCGACAAAACCACCGGCGTCTCTGATCCGTTTTTGGTGAACGCAGGTCTAGCAAGAGAAAGGAAGGTGACTCCACCCCAGTGATCCGTGCAGCAGCTGACAACTTAAACGTTGATGAAAGAATCTGGTCGGTCATAAAGCGAACGGATTTAAGCATCAACAATGATGATTTTGAATTCATTTGCTGAATTTTGGAGAATGAACATAAGTAAGAAAGCGGTGGCTGTGAACTAAAGGAAATGTAGGGTTTGTTTTCTCATTTTTTTTTTGCTTTTATACTTATAAATAACAATTTAAAAAATTAATTAAATAATATTTAAAATAAAATAATCCGGGTCCGGGTTTCGAAAATCCGAATTCAGGTGAACCCAAAACTGGATCCGGATCAGTCCAAGTTTAAAAAAACAAATCCGGATTTCGGATAAAATATACATCCGGTGCGGATTCAACCCGGACCGGATCATCCGGGTTCTTGCGGATCCGGGCCGGTCCGGTTTATCCTCCCATCCCTGCTGCTAGAGCCACAGTGTAACACTTGGGCTCCTCTGAAATCATCATCCCAAAACCCTCGTTTCTGAATTAGGAGCAAAGTGAAAGTATGAGAGCCAAATTGACTATCAATCAAAGAGGCAGAAACAACTAACGAGTAAAAACGATAATGGATCGTAGCGACGCTCGGTCTCCTCAAGGTTTAGTTTCTCTCTCTTTTTTTTTAATTAAAAAAATCGAATTTAATAAATAAGTGATTTAAATTTTGAACAGTTGAGACAGCTCGAATTCTGGCGGAATTCTTGGAAGTTGCAATCACTTCAGTTGTTTTCCTGAAAGGACTTTACCCTTCTGGTACTTTTAGTATTACTAATTTCTCTTATTTACCTGCCTATAATAATTTGAATTTATTTTTAATGCCAAAACAGAATTTAGAAATTTAAGTTATTTTTTGGGTGTAAATGTGTAATGCAAAAATTATTAGGTGCTTTTGAGAGGAGGAGATATATGAATTTGGTTGTTCAGAGGGCTCGTCACCCCCAGCTCAGAGACTACATTCATTCTTCTGTTCGTAGCCTCCTCCTTTTCATTCAAAAGGTTTGCCTCTTTTTATCTTTTTAGTTGTATTGTTGTTGATGAAAGCACCATCACCCACCATATGCTGAGCAACTAACTGGGCACGTAGCACAAGTCTGTGACTACATGTGAATAGTATTGACGTTGTAAATTAATCAGACAGCGCCACGTGTCAGTGTCGCTCATCATCATAAGGGCACTATTGCTCACTAGATCATTACTCCGTTGCTGGTTACCTTCTTCATAGTCGATATATGTGTTCCGGAAACTTTTTGACTTGTGCTGTTAATATTTAACATGCTGGCCCTAGTAAATGACAATGCCAATCAGCTTCTCTTCTATTTTTACAGATTGTGGCCAATTTGTATCTTATTGTGATGCATGTGGAAAATAGAGGAATTAGGTGGAACATGTGAAAGTGAATGATATTTCAGGCGTCTTCTGTACATTCCATCAACTCCCACTTAAGAATTACAAACTAAACAAGCTTTAAATGGTAAGTCAAGATGTTAATAACAAGATTTTCTCTTAGAACATCTGGGTATAAGATAGAACTTATCGTAAGACTCTACAAATGTGTAATGAAATATTTATAGTGGAGCCCATTTGCTATGGTCATCAATAGTATCTATTCAAATCATTTATACCTCTATCAAGCCTCTGTAAAGGTCTTCATATTTATTCTAGAACATCAATTATTTTAAGGTTTACTGTGGAGAAGATAAATTTAACTGCATTTAAGAGGCATACTTGTTCTTATCTTTGATATGCAAACGCGTTCTTATCGTGTGGTGATACAAAATTGTGTGCTGTAAAATTTAATGAGATTTTCATATTTCTACAAAATAGGGGCTGGTGGAGAGAGTAGCAGTTATTTTCTCCAATGCCAACAATGTCCCTTTGGAGAGATATGTTTTCCAAATTATGGTTAACCAGTCTTATGGCTCAATGGTGGAAGAAGGTCATCTGGAGTTCTCACTTAGATCATTCTTGATCAAACTTTCAGTCTCAAAGTCCCTCTCTAAGGTTCTTCCACAAGGTAATTGTTATAAACGATGATGCTTGATGTTTTGTTTATTTATTTCAACCGGTGTGAATTGGGCCCCAGAATTGTTTGTTTGGCTTAATCAAATTCTTCCACAGTTACTTGGTCTTGGCAAGCATTTAGTACAGCATTTAGTACAGCTTCTGATCCAGTTTTTGGTGTTTACTACCTTTCTTTCGCATATCACATTTTCTTATCCTTATTCAGTATTGTGCAGGTAGGTGGGCATACATTTGTGTACATATTCTATCTTGCTAGAGAATGGAACTGGTTAGTAACTTTTTACTGTTTAGCAGGTTGCAGGTGGGAGATTACAGCTTATTTCCATTCGCTTCCTCAGGTTAACACAAGCAAGGATGCTGAATTATGGATTCCTACAGATACTAAACAATGGCAGCAACCTCTGTTAATAACCCCTATTAAGTCCATGAGTAGTGACTCGCTGTCTGTGCAATTATATTTGGAACATCCGAGTTTGTTGGAAGAAAATCTATAAACACAGGTTTTTCTCTCTCTTGTTCAGATCTCCTCCCTTGCACTTTTGCTCTCTCTAAATTCTCATCCCCTTTTTTTTTTTTTTGAAAAGTTCTCATCCCCTTTAAAAGCCTAATTGAAGCTCTCTGTCCGTCACTGATTCAAGATCTCTGCCCTCATCAATCTTTAATCTTTGTTCTGTCTCTCAAGTTATGCTTCAATTTTTAAGTTCTGTTTTTAATTAATATTGATATGTTTTTGGCACTTTAATAGTATTGTAGTTCAATATACTTGAGTGTGTTATCTTGGATAGGGATGGAAACAAACCTGGACCTAGACAAACCCAGTTGATCCAGATGTATAAAATATTCCGGATCCAGAAACATTTTTCTCAACTGGACGTATCCGGGTTCATCTAAACCCGGACTTCCGGAAACCGGACCTGGATTACAGCATTTTTATTTTTTTTTAATAAATAATTTTGAATTATAATTATAAATATAAAAGCAAAAAGTTAGAAAAAACAAAAGCAACCCCAAAAATGTAAGCCTCACAGGCTCACAAGTCACACCAGCCACATCTTCTAATCTTCCTCATCTCCCATCATCAAGGCAGCTGCCTCCTCTAATCACACTAGCTGCAGCAACCTCTAGACATCTCAAGCTCCTCTGCTTCACCGTCTTTCTCTTCTTCAGGACAGCAGCTTAATCTGAGATGGGTCGTGAATGCCACGTGGACTTTGTACCCGATGAATCAGCTATTAAGACTAATGAAATTAGGATTGACAAGGAAACCTTGGATATGCTGGCTGCTCTCAGCATGTCTAACATTTTTGGGCTTGTTGAACTTGAACCACAGAGTATGAATGTATGATTGCTCCAGTTTTTTCTCAGGGGTAGTGGCAGGTGGTACTGAGGTTATTGAGGCATTGTGGGTCATTCAAGAATGGGAAGTTTAAATTGTTATTAATCAGTACTTGCGAGTAGTTTTCTATACTATTTTAAAAAGGGTGTTTAGCTTCTTGAAGTCTGGTATGATAGTTGATTTAATGGACTTGTCCTGTCTTTCCATTTTATTTGTTTTACTAGGACGCAGCTTGCTGAAGCTTATAATTCGTATTAATTTTTCAAAAAAAACATACTGTCCGAATTTAAAACTCACAATCTAGGAGGGTTTTTACTAGTCGTTTTTGTTTGGTGTTTCTTGGTAGTTTTGATGGATGCTTTGTGGAGGTTTTTGTATGAATATGCCTATTAGTTGGATGCTAGTTTTCACTTAATAAGATTGTCACATTAATTTCTCAAATTGCTTGGCTAATGAAGCAGTAGTTCTTTTTCTTGCTGTATCAGGTTGTTGAAACCATACTTATCCCAGCTCTAGAGGCAACTACTGAAAGTAACCCAAATCTGTAGTGTTCGGCCCGTGGGACTGTGGTCCAATGACAGAATATTGAACTTTAAATCCTATTTATGAAATTAATTTGGAGAGAATCTCTGGATTTTGATATTTAGTGTTGTGCATAGTAGGAATGAAAGTCTTAGACCAAAATTTATGCAGGAAGTGTAATCTTGTATTTATCTTCCAAATAATTTGCCATCTTGCTTTGAATTCTAACAATAGTACGAGGTATTATTAGTTGCTGTTTTTCTGAAGTATTATTTTTGAGTTTACTGATATTTACTCATAAATCTATCAGGATCGTATCTTTATTAACGTGCAGCCTAATTGCTTGAGCCTGGAGCCGGGGGTGGGCGTTTTGGATTTTGATGCGGGTTTTACAGGTTTCAATTCGAGTTTTGAGAATTGAACCCGAATAGGTTCAAAATTTTGTTCCAGTTATAACTTTGGGTTAGAATTCGGTTTGAGTTACAATTGAGGGAATGAAGGTTGAGATTTGAGGGGATTTGTTTTTTTTTTTTTTAAATGTAACCACGATTGAGTTTGATATTCGATTCAGTTTTAATCCGAACCGGATCCAAAACCGATCAGTTTCTAATTCTAAACCCAGTCGGTTTATGGGGTAAAATTGAACCGAAATAAAATTTCAAGCTCTATTCGGTTTGGTTTAACCTGGACCGAACACCCACCTCTACCCAGAACTAGTAGGTTTAGAGTGCGTTTGGGATTGAGGTGCTGTAGCTTTTAAGTTACAGCTGCTGTGAAAAAAAAGTTATAATTATGAAAAAAAAATTAATAATATATAGTAAATATAAATTTTAAATAATAATTTTATCAAAATTATTAAAGATATAATAAATTTTATATTATATAAGTGAAAAATTATATCAATATAATTTAAAAGCTATATCAGCTAGTGTTTACCAAACACTTTAGTGCTGTAGCTTTTAAGCTACAGCTGCCCAACCTCAATCTCAAACGCACCCTTAGTTGGGAAAAAAATAAATCTCAAATGCACATGAGGACTTGAACCTTTACTTACATGAAGTACGCTAGCTATTGTTAAGATAATTGATTTTAATTTATCAATTCAGGTGAGTCTGTGATTTTTTTATTTTTCGTTGTTGGGTGTCAAAATTTCGAAAACAGCTTATAACTTATAGTATATATAACATGGAAGATTAAATTCGGAACTTTTAATGTGTGTCATTAGTATTATTCTTGTTATCTATACACATTATATATATTAATATGAATCATATTATAATATATTATAACTATGACCATACTCAAGAAAGTAAAAAATAATAAAATTGGTTTTTGACGCCTCGTAGGCGTTTGGCCGCTTTCGTGGTGAATTGATGTCCTCACTAGAAGAAATTTATATATTTTCAAGATCTGTAGGTGACTATAGATTTTTAAATTATGCTGACTATATATGTATATATATATATGTTTTGTAATACATAATTCGATACTTATAATTTCATATTCTCAATGGAAAATTTATAAAAATAATCATAAAATTTTTGTTATTTTTACAATTAACCCTCTAAACTATTTTCTATCAACATTAACCAAACACACGCTTTTCTCCTTAAATTACCTTTGTTTACAAACTAAAAGTAACATTTTTTCTCTCCTTTTATCAAACCGAACGTAGCTTTGCACTCTTGAATCATCATCGGCGACGACAAAAGGCAATGGTAAACGCCAACGGCGAACGGTAAAAGTGAAATCCGATCATAATCCATCCGGATCCAACACCAATTGACATCACTTAGTGGTATGAGTTATTTTCTGAACTTGCGAGAGAGTTTCAGTGCGGTTGCTTGCTGCGAGTCATGGGACAATCTGCCTTTTGGTGGGACAGGTGACTGTCGCACCAAGCTATGTGCGACAGGCACCTATCGCATGTAGCTTCGTGCGACAGGCACCATGTCGCACCAAGAGGCAGATTCACCAACACTGCCTTTTGGTGCGACGGGCAGCCAATCGCACCAAAACTGTGCGACACGCATTCTGTCACACCCAGAGGTAGATTCAGGGTTTTTGACCAATATAAAACAAGAATAGAAAATAGAAATTTAGGATTTTTGACATAACCTTTAATTTTAACTTTTGACCGGATCTAAGTAAGTGTTGGTTGCTGAGAATAACTCTGGGAAGCTGCCGGCGACGAGTGAATAAGTTGGGAGTGAATTCGATGGGGAGAGAGAGAGAGAGGAAGGAGAGAGAGAGTTATGGGAGGGGTATTCGGTACTAGGGATGATTATTGGCTAATGTTGATAGAAAAAAAATTGAGTTAGTTGTGAAAATAACAATTTTTTTAGATTATTTGTGTAAATTTCCCCTCAATGGATTAATAGAGCACAAATTGTTAAATATCTATAGATAACATGTTAATGAAAAACAAAGTTATTTTGACAACAAACGATGCGGGCGAGGGGACCTTATTCTGTTTTTTAATCAATGATGCGATTGGGCAGAGCTCCGAGACCTGTCTAGAAACCACATTTGGGAAGTGAAAGTGAAACGCCACATGCAGAAATGGGACAAGTGTGGACTTGCACATTGCACATGGAAACATCAAGAATCAATAGACTGACAGACAAATCAAGCCTTCGTTGGAAAATGTGTCATTTATTCATCAAACTCACAGACACGGCCACAGCCTCAGCCACGGCTATACTTCTTTTTCTTCTTGAAATTTCCATACCCGTTGTAATTTTCACGTAAATGCACCTTTGAAAGTGAAGTCACATTCTTTTTCTCTTTTCTTTTTCTAATATTGTTTTTTTTTTAACTTTTGAAAGATTTATGGGAATAATAATGAATTGAATAATAGGGGTTAACTATGGTGCCATAATTTTATGATATTGTATTTGGATTCAGTCATTAGATTTAATTTTAGAGGAAATTTTAGGTATAACTGTGGTACCGTACTACAGTTACATTTAGCCGTTGGATGTCAGTAGATTCCACCAATTCAACTGTATCTAACAACTAGATGTAACTATAATACGATATTATAATTACACCATAATTTAATCTTCAATTCTAATAATAATTATGGGTTAAATTTAATAATTAAATTTAATTATGGTACTTGTACCATAATTTTACCCGAATAATAAATATAAAATCATGAATGCACAAGACAACCACAGTAGTGAATAAAGAAACAGAGAATCGTGTTCTTAAATAAACAAGTATGAAGTATGATGTACCCCCCAGACTTTTTTCTTAATTGACCCCACAACACCCATGATTTCAAATATCAATGCAGTCTTTGTCAGCTCAGCTAACGGTCAAATTTCTGGCAGATAAGCAAGCATACAATAAATAAAAGCCAACCTCTTTTGTATAAAATTTTTATTGTTATTTATTATTATTATTATTAGTTCTTCTTTAAACATTTAAAGAATCCACAGCACAAGCAGGGTATGTTTCCAATACAAGAAATAATGATAGCTCAACTGACCCCGTCCCTAGTTGCAGCAAACGTTACATTTACAGTAAGTTGTCACAACTCACAACCAACTTTATCCCCCCCCCCCCCCCCTCTTCAATTAAATTAATAATTTAAAAAAGAAAATTGTTCGTTCATTGTTGCTTTCTTGCGAGGAACCTTGTTCATTCATTGCAACATATCTCCACCAAGATTTGCTTCGAGATGGGTGCTACAATATTCAATATCTAGACATGATTATGTTGTAGCATCTATTATAAGTCGTGAAAATATTGTCTGTTATAAGATATTTACAAAAAAATTTGTGGTCAAAATAGAAAAAATTTTGTAAGACTCTCAAATTTTGCTATGTTTACTACAAATTTTACATTCAGGGTTACAAAAATTATACATTTCTGACTAAGGTGACAAATTCAAAAGTGGGTTTTTTTACGTTTGTGGAGGTAGCGGTGATGAATGAGATTCGATCCCAAAAAGAAAAAGTGGGTGAGAGAGAAATTGTAATTGTTGATTTTACTTTCAGATTCTTCTCACTAAGTAAGAGCCAGGTGTGGGCATCTCACATGTTCATGCATGTAGAATAAAAAATACAACTTTAGGGCGAATGAAAGTTTAAAAAAATAAAATTAAAAAGAAAAAAGAAAAGGCAACTCCACGTTAAGTCAACATTGCAATAATGGGGGGGGGGGGGGGGGCGGCAATGCAATTGCCCTTCGAGTAGGGGAAGAACAAACACATTATATTCTTTTAGAAATAGTTGTACTGTCTTGAGTTATCATGACAACATAGATCCGATCAATCGTAGCCGTCCAATTTAGCAGTATCTTTCTTTTTACTCTAAAAAAAGTAATCAAATATCTATAATGTTCTCTTTTGTTTATCATGCACCTTTTTGTTTCACTTTGCATTTTTTGTTGATTTCGGTGGTGGTTAAACTAAAGTGTGTGTTGGATATGAGAGAGCAATAATAGAGCTTGAATGAAAAAGATATATATATATATATATGTATGTATGTATATGTATATATATGTATATATATGTATATATATGTATGTATATATATATATATGTATATATATATACATACATACATATAGGTGAAGACCAAAGGTGAATTGGGAATCCCCTCTCTTATCTACTTTTTATCTAACCTCTATTTTTTCTCTAGTTTCATTATGAAGGTTCACGATAATATGGTCATGCAACTTCACCTTACATTAAAGAATGATAATTTATAGCTCCGGTATGATGTGATCTATAAAAGCATATCTGAAAAATGATTGTCATGGTTTAGGTTAAAAGTTAAAACCGATTATAGCTAAACGGATAAAAAAAAATCTAAATGACAGTTGGCGCATTCTTACCTCATTATTGAGGCTATAAGCTCTAAATTGTAAGAACAAATTTTCTCTAGCTTCTATGAGAGAGTAGATTTTTTTCGTGTTGAGTTTCAATTATGATACATTCAGATAAGTCTCATTGGACTAAGGATGTCAATTGATTGGATCTGATCCAAGATCCACGTGATCCAAATTCAATCGGATCGGATTTGGATCGGTTTAAAATTAATTTGGATCGGATTTGGATATCGATGTGCGGATCTAAGACGGATTTGGAGCAGATCTGTATCTATCTTAATATCTAAATCCATATCCATATCCACTCATCTTTTAATTTTATTTTATTTTAAAAGTTTCTTAACAATTGTGAATTATAATGATAATAAATTTTATTCATAACATATTAGTAGTATTTACCATGCATTTAAACTCTTAAAACTTAAAGGTTAGTTTTATAAATTTAAAAGTCAGTCAGCCCCAAAGCATATACATGCAATATTCAAATTGCAAGTCAAGTAATATAAACTGGCAATTTATTTTATTATATTGGCCAAATAATTTTAAAGGAATATAGTTATTCATATATTTAGTCAAATATGGTCATAATAAAAATAATAAAAGGACTGAATATAAATCATATTTAATTTATATGTCATTATCTAATGTTGTAGGAATGAGGGTAGGTGTATCGTGGATATTAGAATGATAAAGGAGACAATAGAATATTAGATTGATCTTACTCTTGCAATTACTTCATAATGATATTTTATTATCTTTCTTATTTGTTGTTTTGGTGTAAAAGTATAAGCTACAATATTTATTATATTTTTGAGAAAAATTATATAATTTATTTGTTATCAATATATTTTACCTTTCAATTTTCAATCTAAAAAATTATTACTTTTTTATTACTGAATTTTAGAATTCATGACGGATCTACAACAGATTTGGATTTTAATTTTTTTTTTCAGATTTGGAGCTGATATAAATATTTATTTATTTTTTGGATCTGAATATGGAGCGAAAAATATAGATTCATGACGGATCTGGAGTAGATACAGATCTTAATTTTTATTATGGATTTGGATCTGGAGCAGAGTAAATCCAATCCATATCTGCCCCATTGTCATCCCTACATTGGACTTGATACGATAACACATAATTTTTTTTGAACTCGCCTTCAAATTCAATTATGATAAATCAAGATAAGTCTTGACATACTTCTAAATCACTTATCAATAGCACTCTAATGAATTGTACAGTTTAAACTTTTAAAAATAATAATAATAACTCAATTAATTGTATATTTATATATTTAGGCTTAGTGAAAATCTATACAACTTTTTCTCATTTTCTTAGGGACCATTAATTTTTCTAACCTAATAGTTTAATTGATTTAAGTTTAATCAGTTAAGTTATTATTTAGAATTCAGATTAATCTATACTTACTCATATTTGAGAGGGTAAAAGCTCGTTTAGTCCTTATATTTTGAGGTTAGTGTCCGTTTAATCCTTATATTTTTTAAAATACCTCAAAGCATCCCTATCATTAAATTATTGACATAATTGTCATTACCTTTTGTTCATTTTAACTTATTTTTATAATATTATTCTATTATAATAATGTTCTTTTTTAAACATTATTAAAAAGAAAAATTAAATTACCAGTTTAACACCAAAAAATAAAATAATATTTTTTTTTTATGGATTAGAAGAGGATCCAGATACATTTTCTATTTAATCCTGGAGAATTGAGAAATGGAGAAAGAGAGAGGACAAGCAACGGTGTCATTTCATTGCCCTTGCCGGTTGCCACCTTGTGCTCGTACGGCCTGCCGCACAATCTTGTATAAATTTATATTTTACTGATAAATTTTGTAAACTTGGTTCTTGAGCCTTGGCCATGTGGATGCATGATTTTAAGAGTTAAAAAGTTTTATTTTAAGCAATATTTAGAACCAATTTGTTGGTAAAAACGCAATCTAATGCTGCAAGATGAAGAATATTTAAAAATAACTTAATTGGTAGCTGTAATTGTCAATTGAAGTTGCTTTGTAATTGGACTGATCTCTTTGTCATCTTGCCTCCTTAAATGCAGCTCAAATGTCTAATATTCCGCTAGTATTGGCAGATGAAATCGCCTAAAAAATTGGGTGAGTTTTATTGAAGAGGAGATGGCATCGAAAACATAATTATTTAATTATCTGTTTGAATGGGTTGTGATTAAAATTTTGGAAAATGAACATGACATTGTCTCTCCAGCATCACTATTTTAAAGTGAAACTTAGATGCACATGTTTCCATGAAAGTAGCGCATGGCCATGTCTTGTTCCTTAGTAAATTAGAATGTGGTGCGGGCTCGATTAAAAAGTAGGAAAAAAAATATATTGATAATAAGTTACTAATCGCCTCCGAAGTTTTGAAGAGAGATCAACATTATTGGGGTCGAAAATCTCCTACAAATAAATGTTTTCGTAATAATATTTCATGCAAACGTTGTATGTAATCTCACACTTATAGATAAGGGAGTTCAAATTATGGATAATCTAGTTAATTTGGATTTAAAATGTGCGAATTTCACTAAGTGAATCTAACCAATAATATTAAGAAATATTTATTTGTGTGCTCAAGTATTGTTTGTTTATGTTGGAGTTTTTTTTCTAGCTGCTTCTATGGATCCCGTTTTTTTTTTAAATAATCATCTTATTCTGATTTTTTTAATAAAGTTATATCATTTATCACAAAAAAAAAGGCCAAGGACTTTGAGGATAAGTTTTCATTAATGACAGTTAATGAATGACTTGTTGAATTTGAAGGAATATACAGTAATTTGTTGCGATTGATTGGATTGTCAGATTGGGATTAGGTCAAAAGATATTGTGTGAATTGGGAGATTGAGCCGCTAGCTATAATTAAGGCCTTGAATGTCGACATTGAGCCAAAAAATAATATGGAGAAGTCAGCAAATTAATTGAAATTTAGAAAAGCATTTTTAATCTTTGTATCAAAATTCAAAAGCAGTCCCCACTAAGTTTTGGGTATTTTCTCCCCAAATTTTGGTATGAGTATAAATAATTTCAAGCCAATCTTGGTAGACCATCTAGAATGTATGTTTATCTAGATTTTTAACAAATTTTAAATTGTAATATCTGTTTATTGTAACTAATTTAAAAATATATTCAAAAAATAAAAAGCAATCAATTAAAACACATATTAATAGAATAATTAAAGAAAAATAATAAAAATTAACTCAAATAGTAACTTTCGAGAGTTTCTAGAACGCAACTTATGCAAGTAGTGTAATCAATTATGTCACGCATGAGAGTAGAAAATGGGAGCATAATTTTTTTGCTGTATTATGACCAACAGCCAATTGGGAAATACAGACGACAAGGAAGAGAAAAAGAATTGTTGGTGGCATTAACTAATACTTATGTAAGTGGGTGGTCAATGATCAATAATTTCATAGAATTTGTTTTGTAGCAAGTAAAGATTGAAACACAAGAATGCTTTCTTTTTAGCTGGAGGGTCAATACCGGAGGCCATCAAAACGATAATTGGTAAAAAAAAAAAAAAATTATCCCAGTTTTGAGATGTTTCTTTGTTTGTATGATGAATAAGCATCAATAACGGGTATCTTGAATATTTATCTTCACAATCCAATATTTAACTACATATGCCAAAACATAATATCCTTAATATATGGTATGATATGATACGATATGATTTAATAAGTAGGTCATGAATTATAAATATAATTTATTATGTATAAATTTTAACTATAGTAAATTTATTGTCTGAGTTGTTAATTCATCGGAAGTCGAATAATAATATGATCGTTTTTTTTTAATTTATGATAAAATGAGAAATTTTAATTATTAGCACCAACCATTGCTTATATTAATACTCGAACAAAAGTAACTACGTGCACAAGACGTATTCATGGTCGGACCCCAGCCGAGCTTTATGTTAACGCAATATCTTCGGTGGGTCCATGTATGCGCATCAAAATGTGAATGTGGGATCAAGCGGGGGAAAATTATTGAGATGTAATGCGATACTAAGAAGGGAGGTATGAAGCCACGTGGCAGCAGAAAGAGACAAAAGAGCGCCAACGTTTCCCATGCGAGGGAGCAACTTCAAATCAAATAAAGTAAAAAAGAGGAAACTGCCAAAGGACCATCCCCTGGTACACCGTACCTTCCCCAACCGCCGCTTACTTCTTTTTTATTAATTTTTTAATTATTTAAAAAAAATTGCAAATCTGTCAGATGGGCCCACCCACGCCACGATGGCACATCGCACGTGGTCACACGGATCAGTTTTCATCGCCCCCTTCTTTTTTATCTTGGCCTCATCTTTTACCCTGTCCCACACGTGTTTGTCGTGGACCCCACACCATCACGCTGTTCAGGACCAGCAGAAAAAAGGGCCAAAAAATGAGAAGGAAACAAACAGGTTTGCTTGCGTGGCAGGTGTTACACGTGGCAGATGCCATGCTTGTCAGTTATAACTTATTTTATCCCTAATTAAAAACTCAATTGTTTTCAATAATAAACATGCACTGAAATCCCGGAAATACCCCTATTATTCCGCTTGAATTAAGCACTTAACCAAATTTCTTTAAATAGACCAATCAACTTAAACCCAACAAGAACAATCCAAATCTCTCGCATTTCCCCTTTTTGAAAAAATAAAAAATTATCATTATTTTAATAATTTCTCACTTTAAGCCAAAACCAAACCCTAAATAAACCCATCATCACATCTTTGCCACCTCTATTGCATGCCATTTTGTTCATTTTCTCTCTCTCGTTCTCTCCTTCAAAACCAAAACCAAAGCCAAAGCCAAGAACCAGAAGAAACAAAGCAAGAAGCAAAACCAATCCAAAAGAAATAAACCCTTTCGTTTCCATAATCATGGCTGTTGAAGCCCGGCATCAATACAGTATCTTTCCTCCGCAACTCTTAGCGAACAGGTGTGTATCATCTCGTTCTGTGTCTTATAGAATTTTTTTATTTGTTTTGTATCCGAGTGTGCATTTTACATACTTCTCTTTCCATTTTTGCAGGGAAATAATACTGAACCCCATTGAAGCAAACTCGAATATCTACAATACCCAGATGGGAGGAACAGGAGGATACGGCCGCCTCCCATTATCGGGAACCGCCACGACAGCGGAGGCTTTTCTTCCCACCGTCGTTTACGGATCGTCCATCAACTCAGATTCATTCCCTCATCAAAAACCGCTCATCAACAAATCCGACAGCAGTCTCACTTACAACAACTACGAAAACAACAATCTCCCACTGACCCCGTCGAGAAAACGGTCGAGAGAATCTTGCAGTACCCCCACTCCCTTCTCCTTTCTCGGAAACGACATGTCGTTTCAGATCCAAGAACAACAGTTCGACATCGATCGCCTCATATCCCAACATGTAAGTAACCAAAACACAAGCAAGTTTCCATTTTTTCACATTTCTTGATTCTTTTGTACGGTTATTAATATTGGGTTCATATTATTATTATAATTCTTTTTATAGATGGAGAAAGTGAGGATGGAGGTTGAAGAGAGGAAGAAGAGGCAAGTGAGGATAATAATGGACGTAATAGAGGAAGGCGTGATGAAGAAGCTGAAGGCCAAAGAGGACGAAATTGAAAAGATTGGGAAATTGAATTGGGCTTTGGAAGAACGAGTGAAGTCCTTGTGCATAGAGAATCAAATTTGGCGAGACTTGGCTCAGTCGAACGAGGCCACCGCCAATGCTCTACGTACGAATCTAGAACAAGTTCTCGCCTCAGCCGCGGCGCAGGTCAAGGAAGGACGTGCGCCGGCGCCGGCTGCGCTGGGGTTGGAGGAAGAAGTCGTTGATGATGCAGAGTCTTGTTGCGGCAGCAGTTGGGAAGATAATGGTAATAAGAAAATTAATAATTGTGATCATAAAGATGGTGATAATGGAAGCAGTCACAGCGGTGGCAGCAGGTTGTGCAGAAATTGCAGAAAGGAAGAGTCGTGTGTACTGCTGTTACCTTGCAGGCATTTGTGTTTGTGTACTGTTTGCGGGTCAAGTCTGCACACTTGCCCCGTTTGTAAATCCCCCAAGACTGTTAGCGTTCATGTAAACATGTCCTAGACAAAAAATCCAAATACCCAACAAAAAAAAAATCAAAGAAAAAATATGTTTGTTTTCTTCATTCTTTTGTATTTAGTCTTTTAATTAACTATTGTGGAGAAATCATTCAATCAATAGACAAAAAAAAAAGAAATAAAAAGATTTGCATTTGCATCCATAATATAATAATTATGAGTGGATAAATGTGGCGTATTTTAGCAAATTTGAAGCGTCAGTTAGCGGAACTTTTGTTTGGGAGTTACGTTAGGAAAGGGGGATGCGGGCGTGGGAGGCTTGGGTGGATGGCTGCCAGGGAAAGGCGTGATGTCACGCGCGTGGTGTTGAACAGCAAGGAGTCAACGACTAGGGGGGAAAGAAAGCGACAGGTGTGAGGCAAAAGCTGACACGTAGGACGCGCGCAAATGTCGCTGTTGTTCTGCAGGAGTTGCAGCAGTAGTGCCACCCCTACTGACCTGACCCCCTCTCTCATGCTCTTGGATTGAGAGATATTTATTTATTTATATTAAAAAATTATTAAACATTACAATGGATTCATTATATTTAATACGAAAAACTCTTTGAAATTCAATTTCAGCATAATTTAAGATGATACTATTAACTAATTTAGTTTCTCAATTAAATGAACCATTCAAGTCATAGTAATGACGTATATATAAATATATGTGCATTAAATACGAGAATGGGTGGTTGAAACAGAGGTAGAGGTAGAGCCAACAGTAGGAAAAAGTCTACCGTGCCACGAACCCGTATAATGCGCATTCTTGGCGTATTTAAAACGTCGACGTTATCAATTTCACTTTTTAGTTTTATTTTTAATTATTTACAGAATTAATTCTTTTCCTTTTTTTTAATTTGGTCTCAGTTGAGAAACATCATGAGGTTAGCACGCAGGGTTGTGTTGCGATTCGCGAGGCGCGTCTTTCACACGATCTCTCTTTTGGCAATGTCGATAGGGACCTCTCATATTTTTTGGATACATCATGACACCTATTTGTTTTGTTTTTATTATTATTAACAAACAAACAAACAAACAAACAATGGCATCTCCAGATGACGAAATAATGTTTTTTACATCTGATGAAATAATTGTGGTTAAAAAGTAATTGTGATAAAGGATACTAGAAAAAACAAAAATGATGAAGTTGGGTGGCGGTGAGCGTTTGTGCTTTTTTATAACCCAGTGAAAACGTGCTGCCGGTGGTGGCGGTGTTACTAGACAGAGGTGAGAGTGAGACAGAGACTCAGTTGGTAGGGTAGCATTGTCCTGCTTTCACTTTTCTCACAATTATAAATCCTGTCAGTTATCATTATCTTCTGACATTGTAAATATATTTGACCATTTATTTATTTATTTTACTGCAACCCTCCAAATCCAACGTACTTGGTAGAGTCGGTTTTTTGTTTTTTATTTTTTATTTTTTGGCGTGGGGTGGGAGATGAGAGTCACTTAAGAAAAACTTACTGTGTTTTATAATGTATATTCTATTTTCAATTTTAAAAGGAAAAAATGCCTAAGACATTTTTATTGAATAAATGTACAGATAATATAATACGAAAAAATATAATCCAATAAGTCTCCACTTCGTAAAGTGAATAAGGACCGTTTTAGTAATGATATAATATTTAAAATAATTATTATTAATTATGTTATATAAATAATCAGCTGTGAAAAGAATTTATTAAATATTTAATAAAATTTATTTGTAAGTGCTGTAAGTTCTAAAAACAGTTATATGTATTTGATAAATCTTATTGTTAAATTATTATTAGAATAGAAATGACTAAAATGAATATCATGTTGAATATATATATATATATATATCTCAATATAATTAGTAATAGTAACAATCTCTTTAAGTTAACAATTTTATTTATTAATTGGATAGGGATAAGTTTAGATTTTTATTATACATCTCAGGATTTAAATGGATTGTATTAAGCACAAAATTAATTATGAAAATAATTGCTTTTCAAAATCTATAGTAAGAATGAGGTAATTTTACTAAAAGTAAATTTAAAAAAAATTACCAAACTTTAAAATTAATTTTTAATTTTTCAAAATTAATTTTGAGCCTTCAAAAGTAATTCCAGAGGGCCCTCAAGCTTTTGATCTCAACAATAAAAATAATACTAACTCTCCATCAATTTAGAAGAATATTGCTCATTATTACATTAAAAAAGTGCCTTTATAAATTACCGTTTATTCTTGTTAATCTTCTTTATAATTTAGATCACTTAGTGATAGTAAAATAATCTATTGACAGGTTAAACAGAAGTTTATGAGCTATTTAGATTTTCAAATTAAGTTTTCAAAGATTATAAATTAAGTACAATTAACTTTTGATGATTATGAAGAATACCAACCTTAAAAAAATTAAAATTATAAATGGGGATATATAACTCAAAGAGAAAATCAACATGAAAATAAGGGATAGTTTGATAATATTACAACTTTTAAAATAATTGCTGTTTGCAAAATTTATTTTTAAAATTTTTTGTATTTTAGAAGTAGTCTTATGTGCTTAGTAAATTTTATTGTTAAACTATTGTAAAAATGTTAATGACTAAATTGTATATAATATTAGATAAATTTTATTTATACATGTATAAATATGTAAAAAAATATTTTATTGTGTATATATAACAGTTTATAACTAAAATAAATATTTATATTAATAATTTTATTTTTCATTTTGTTATCACAATATAATTGGTAAAAATATTAATTTCTTCTAAGTTAATGATTTTATCTATTAATTAATAAGGGTAATTTAGATTTTTATAATATATATGAGATTATATTAAATATAAAATTTATTCTTAAAAGCAGATTTTAAAAAGCTAACCATTTCCCATTTTCTAACATATACTATAAGATAAGATAATTTTACTAAAAAATAATTCCTAAAAACTTTACCAAACTTTAAAAATAACTTTTATTTTTTTTAAATCACTTTTAAATCTCTTAAAAGTAATTCTAAAGTGAATATTAAGTAATATATATTTAGAATTAGGAAATTTCGACAACTATTGTTAAGCAATTCGGAATGGGTCACAAATCACTGTATATGAAATGACAATGGACAACATTATTATATGTTCTGTTAGCATGTTCGCATACATATAGGAAAAAACAAAAGAAAATTGTAGATAGGTGTTATCTTTCCGATGGCTGCAACTTACCGTATGATGAAGATTTCGTTATATATATATTTTTTTATCAAGCTCAACTATGTATTGGTGGGTCAAATTATAAAAATAAAAACTAATAAAAACTGATCATTTAACTGTGCTCATTTATAGTCGTAATCATCATTACACATTTTAGAACACGGAAATTAAGTGCCTATATTCAATTGCAAAAACACATGTAATAGTTGCTATACTTTTTCTAACAATGAAAATAGAAAATTAAATTTTAGTTGTATAATCAATTTTCGCAATTTAGATGAAGAGAAAGATCCAAATTTAAAAATCAAATTACTGTGGAATCAAGATAAATTCCAGAACATCTTGTCTTTAGATGGCTTTGTAATCAGCCATAAAAATATTACTTGCTTGTCTTATCCTCTTTCAGAAGGTACCCAAATTGTCTGCAACTTTAAATTTGTGCAGAGCAAAGCAAAGTGCCAGTTTTAGAAATCAATTGATTGATTTGAAAATATACCAAAATTAAAATTAAAATTAAAATTAGAAGACAAGCCAGAGAATCACTTGAAGTGGCACCCACATAAACAAATGCCAAAGTTAACAATTTAAAGAAGACAAAACCCCAAAATAAATAAATAAATAAATAATATGAGACTTTGTTCATAGGATTTTTGGGCAGTTTATGGGGCCCACATTAGATCATGGACCATCTGTTCCTTTATGACCGGCATGCACTCCATGACACGTGAATCTGATTCCCCAAATTCATTAAGAATCATTATTTAAATTCATATCTATTTTTAGAATAAAATAATTTGACAAAGTTTTTGATAATCATGCATATTGAATTATTTAATTAAACGTATGATGGGGGCAAGTGAATGGACTTATACTTTCTATAAATAATATTTAAAATTAGGAGCCGATCTTGCCTAGGAATCTAATCAAAAGTTGGAGAACATTTCGCCTTGAATAAATATTTTTTAAAGAAAATTCCTTTTTTTTAAATAATTGATCTTTATTTTTTGTGTTTTAAAAAATTGATTGCATTGGAACATCATAATGGCCACCAGTGCATGTACTATTTTGGACCGCATCCATTGAGACGTCAAGTTAGATTTTTAGCCCCTAATTTGCCGTTTTCTCAATTTTCTAGACTTTTGGAATTTTCTTTAAAAACCAAAACAAAATAATAGGTAATTGGAATTTGTATAATCATTATTATATAAGATAATTTTGGGAAAAAAAACTTTAAACTTATGGTACAACGATTTTTCTGTAAATACCAAATAAAATGTTTTGATCATTGAAAAGAATTTAATGTTTATCTTAAAAAAAAGAAGCTGATGTTAATAAATTTATAGATAGGTAATAAAAATTTTAAGAATAGAATTCGAATTTCTAAGTTTGGATAGTAAATAGACTCATATCCAATAATTAAAACTTTCAAATTTCGACACGTAAACTCATATTCAATGGTCGAATTTTTAAAAATTTAGATAACAAATTGATCCATAAAATCAAAGTATCATATGTTATGTATCTTTCAGTGACAAGTATTGTCGGAATTTAATTAATGTTATATTTTTATTTATTAACCACTTCAAATCGATCCACAAAATCAGAGTATCATATGTTATGTATCTTTCAGTGAGAAGTATTGTCGGAATTTAATTAATGTTATATTTTTATTTATTATCCACCAATTACTAAGTGATTAGATTGAAAACACAAATCATGACAAAAATCTTGATCTACTCGCAAAGATCTTGTGAATCCTGCCTGCATCATAAAGTGGTTAAGTGTTTGTTTTTTTTTTTTTAATGAAATTTATGTAAGCCTTTTTAAAGAAGTCGCTCCTAAAACTGGCCTCAATAGCATTTATGCTCCATTATTGAATATCAAATTGTGAATCTACTTTATCGAACTCTTATCATTATCAGTCATCACTCGTTACAGAAATTTGTTTGTTTTTATTTTTCTTATTTTCCTAATTGATGTGGTTGCTTGCTTTAACTTATTCTATGTAGTTGCTAGTTTAGACTTTAGTTCATATGCGGTTCACATGTAAATTATGCGACTCACACGCAATAATGTTTGGCCAATCAAATCAATTCATGAAGGCATGAATCAATTATCAATTTATCTTTTACTTTCGATTAAGAAATTGACAGATCGTTTGATTTGACAAGTCTAATCAAATGATTTTTTTTTTAATTTTTTTTTGCCTTTTGTGTACGCATTTTTTTTGGGTTGTTTGAAAAGAATCTTGCACACAACAGCATTTACCAATTTGGTGCAATTTAATTGCAGTACAACGATTAAATATTAGGTTATTTTCAAAAGCAAACAGTATGTCACAATCAATTTCCATGCTTGATGCACGCCCATTAATTTCTTTTTTAACTTTAGCAAAGGGTGACTAAAACAACTAATCTTTGCATTAAATTGTTGATTGAGAAGTGCTCTCAAAGTCCATCAAACGAAATAATTATTTCTTTATAAAATTAATTAAATTTTGGCAATTGGGTGGTTCACCAATTAGCTGAATTTACGCTCAATCAAACACTAAAAAGAACAAAAATAAAAAATAAATAAAACAATTGAAACAAATAGCGTCAACAAACAGCTAATTAGCTTGACTTGAAATTGCAATTCTATAATTTTCTTTTGGTAGTATTCCTCCGTCTCGGTAATTCACACGTCAAACAATTTGTTATTGGAGTTGAAATAATCTCAAACAACTTATTGGATTCATCTTTGGTTTGATGATCAAAATATTATAAGTTATAGCACACCGTTTCAAGAATTTATTCCCTTCATGTGTCATTGTATGGTTTGAGTCTTGACCCCAACTATAACAAAGCATTTGTTTTAACTAATATATACAAAAAATAAATAAATAAATATGGGTGTTTATGTTTGTATGTATTTGAAATTTAGTTCAATCTTATCTCTAAGTGCTACACATTTTTTTTTAACAAAGGAAAAAAAGTGAACAATGCTTTCAAATTTATTTAAATAAAAATGCAAGAGGTGGTTGTGGATTACATCCTTAAAAAGCAATAATCAATGAAGTAGTTACACTTGTGATTATGGGTCCCGCACTACACGTCTTTAGATTTTTTCAAACTGGGATGATATAAAATTGGATAATTATTTAACTAAGTTTGATTTCAACATTTTTTCTTTAAAATTTTTTTGGTTTAAAATATGATATCTTAGGAGATTATTGGGATTGTCAAATGAGAATTAATTAGTGATTAGTTGTCAAATGGCACATATGATATCATGAGTGTTTTAGTTGAGTGGTGTGCATTGCGCATTGGAATCTCCATCTCCAATTTAATTAATAAAAATTGTCAATAATCCCCTTTACCTAAATGATCAACAATAAAATACCTTTTTTTAAAAAAAATATATTAATACCAAAGAAAAAGGCAATTAAATCCCACACCCCCCCCCCCCATGACTCCATCACAAGAAAAAGACATATCAAT
Organism: Citrus medica; assembly: GCA_002013955.2. NCBI lineage: Eukaryota > Viridiplantae > Streptophyta > Magnoliopsida > Sapindales > Rutaceae > Citrus > Citrus medica. The sequence goes on along the minus strand of MKYO02025009.1, from coordinate 126,447 downwards.
AAATTAATCCAATTCATTGATTTGGTCCCTTTCTTCAATAGAATCACACATCTGCTTNCCCCCCCCCCCCCCCCCATGACTCCATCACAAGAAAAAGACATATCAATAAATTAATCCAATTCATTGATTTGGTCCCTTTCTTCAATAGAATCACACATCTGCTTCATGTGGGTCACAATCTTTTCCCTCAACAATATTTCTTATTCCCTTATTACTATTCTTTCAATGCGCCCCAATTACATATTCCACCATATATATTTTAATTAATCAAAACTCGAATTCGTCGTCACGTATACATTACGGATCTAGCCAACAAAATGCCAACAACGAAGAAAATGACACTTGACCGATTGAACCCAAGTTGCAATATTGATGGGAAAGCCTAATGAGGACCATGTTTTAGCTTTAAATCTTTTTTTTTTCATAGATTCAAGATGTAAAGTAAAGAGATAGAAATGTGTCAAATAAGTTGTCCATAGACTTTATTGTTTGTTGATATTGACCATATAAATATTCCCATAATATTTCAGTTGAAGAAGTGGGGCTGCTTGAAATAAAATAATATACATAAACAAAGCAAAGAATAGAATATAGATCCCAATCAAACAAGGCATGGGGGGCCATGATGGGAACCCCAGCTTTCTTCTCTTGTGAAAGGGGGCACTCATTGTTTTCAGTCCATCATCATCTTAGAATTGATTTTGCTGCTCTCTCTTTTCTTTGTTTGTTTCCCAGTAGATTTCATTATTTACTCTTTAGTTTCGGACCCCACATACCAACATCATATAAAGCCATCACTTCACTTGAGAAAATTTTATAAGATCCAAGATATATATATCTATATATATATATATATATATATATATATATATATATATATATATATATATATATATATATATATATATATATATATCTTTATATATATATATATATATATATATATATAGGTCAAATTAGAATTGAGTTGGCCGCAATGTACCATTTCAAATTTAGTATGTCAATCACTACTTTAAATTACAAACCCTCTCAAAATTCATAGAACTTGGATTGGAATAAATTTACAACTCATATATTCAATTCAATGGAAGATTCTACCTTACCTGAAAAAGAAAGGGGGTTTGATGGCATCAAAGTGTTATTAAATTATTAATTGATTTTAATTTTGAAGAAGCAAAATTTTGGGTTCCCATGAACCTAATTTGACTTAGAAATTGGGTTATAGTGATGGAGATGCTTCTCCCTTCTCCTACTAGGCACATTTTTATTTTCAATAGCCTATGTGAAGAAGGTAATGGGTAATATAATTTTCTTTTTATAAAAGGTATGGTGGGTCAACAAAAGAATCCACGATCTCCCTAAAGAAAAGAGGGTATAAAACAACCAACCATTCACCTAGAAATCATATCTTACACAATGAATTTTTGAATTTGTTTTTCCTTTTTTTCCTTTATGGGTGTGTGGGAATTTCAATGACGTGCCATGAGTCATCTTTACAAGAATGGATTTGGGTGGTGGAGTAAGGCTAAAGATAAAGACACGAGTTATTGCATTTTTTGAATCCACTATCAATGGAACATTGAAAAGAGTAAATAAAGAAACACAAAAAGAGTAAAAAGCAAAGAAGTGTTTACAACTATTCTTTCTTTTTTGGTTTTGATAGATTGGTGTGCAAGTGTAAACATCAGCTTTTCCCACTAGCACAATGCCATTTCAATGGGATCTTAAGCCATTGTGGTTGCAAACCCAACTTCAACTTCCCCCCATCTTGGGTAAAATCATTATGCTTTCTTTTCTTTTTTTCTCATTCAATGGTGTGCGGCACTTTGTGAGTAAAAATTTTTTGTGATAGTTTATTCTTCTCTACTTTAAGCACCCACTCCAAAAGCTAACCACTCAAATCATATATTCATGTTGTTTGGTTTTTAGATATGTGGGTACCTCTATATATACATATATATAAAACATACAAATGGATTTTCTATGTGGATGGATAGGATATTTTGATATTAGATTGGACTAAGTGTTTACTTTGACATATTAAAAAGCGATCCCCTATTCAAATGAAATCATATCTATCATGAACAAAGATGCCAATGTGGATTTAGGTACAATGCTAGGAATAATACCTAGAATAGCATGTAATTGTAGTAACATCAAATGCTAAACTTGTAACACGTGACTAATTTAGTGATATGCACTGGCATGGTAATCATATCAATTGTTAATGTGGTTTGACCTATGTATAATGTAAATAGTGAAATAAACAGACTTGAGCTTGAAGTTAATGGTGACAATACAGCGAATCAACTATTAACAGAAGACCAAATCAATGGAGGAAACATTTTGCAGTACCAGCTACATGGATGCGCATGATATTGTGCTAGAGTGGACAATTTAATTACCTAAATTGCATGGACAATTTTAAATTTAATTACTAAATCAATGGAGGAAACATTTTGCAGTGCCACCAATAATGGACCTCAAAATTTTGTCCCTAGGAGTAATCATCAGTTGTATGACTATGACAATCCTAACATGACATTTATACATGCACAAAAAAAAAAAAAAACACTAGTGCAACAAATGTCTTGTATATAAAATATATGGTCGATCGACCAGAAGAAACCAAATATTAATTAATTGGATTGTTAGTGGAGGGATCAATGCAAATCACAAGATTACATCAATTGTAATTTTTATATCTTGATCGATCAATCAATTACAACGTGGAAGGTTCATTGCAATTTTTCAAGAATGTGAAATTTGGATTACTAACTAAGGAATTGTTTGAAATGTCGAATCGGCACTGATGCTGTTGTAATAATACAACGATAATTAGTAACAATATACTACCGCTATTAATATTAAAACCTCGATTAATAAATATTTTCTAACAAGTGGTTTGTATAAATAAAAAAAAAACCCCGTATGATAATTTCATTAGTTGGTTGTATGTACAATTGATATACAGAAGATTTAAAAACCTTTTATAGAAAATATCAACAACCATCACTTAAATGTTAAATGTAAATTTTTGGGCATCGCTATGCAATTATTCAATGCTATTTTAGTGTAACAATTATTAAAGTTGTGGTCATCTCTTTCTTTCTTTTTTTTTTTTACCCATTTCTGACAAAAACAAAAACACGCATTGAAACAAGAACAAGAAGACACAGCTTCTTGGACCCCATCATCATCATAATAATGGACCGTAGTGTGAAGCAACTCCACTTATTCAATGAATTCAATTTCTTGAGTGTTACACTGAAACTTTCCTTTCCCCTTAGAGGGGGAATCTTCCCTCCATGAGTGCTAAATCCACACATCACTGAGTAATTTAATGAAAAACCAGTGACTTGAAAATTTCAAGTCAATAATGGAATGATGGATGGATAGTGATTGGGCATTGAAGGCCTGTCCCAATTCTGGACCCTTCATTAAGAGCACAGTCTCCGTTCGTGTAAGTGGATGGGAAAATCAAGGATGTATCCTAATATTGAAGCCACATTTATTATCCTCCCATTATAGCTAATATTTTTACTTCCCCTTTTCCCCAACCCAATTTTGAAGATTACTTATTTGGACCTTGTAGTTTTTTTTTTTTTTTTTTAAAAAAAAAACCCCGTATGATAATTTCATTAGTTGGTTGTATGTACAATTGATATACAGAAGATTTAAAAACCTTTTATAGAAAATATCAACAACCATCACTTAAATGTTAAATGTAAATTTTTGGGCATCGCTATGCAATTATTCAATGCTATTTTAGTGTAACAATTATTAAAGTTGTGGTCATCTCTTTCTTTCTTTTTTTTTTTTACCCATTTCTGACAAAAACAAAAACACGCATTGAAACAAGAACAAGAAGACACAGCTTCTTGGACCCCATCATCATCATAATAATGGACCGTAGTGTGAAGCAACTCCACTTATTCAATGAATTCAATTTCTTGAGTGTTACACTGAAACTTTCCTTTCCCCTTAGAGGGGGAATCTTCCCTCCATGAGTGCTAAATCCACACATCACTGAGTAATTTAATGAAAAACCAGTGACTTGAAAATTTCAAGTCAATAATGGAATGATGGATGGATAGTGATTGGGCATTGAAGGCCTGTCCCAATTCTGGACCCTTCATTAAGAGCACAGTCTCCGTTCGTGTAAGTGGATGGGAAAATCAAGGATGTATCCTAATATTGAAGCCACATTTATTATCCTCCCATTATAGCTAATATTTTTACTTCCCCTTTTCCCCAACCCAATTTTGAAGATTACTTATTTGGACCTTGTAGTTTTTTTTTTTTTTTTTAATTATTGAAAAGACTCATTTTTTGTCTGCACAAGGACAAGATTGGAATTTTAAACCTCTTCGAACCGTTTGATACCTATATATACATAAATGCGTGTAAAAAAGTCACAGTTTACGGTTGATGAGACAAAATGGTCAAATCTTCGCGTATAAATCGCGTCCATATAAGCATACATGTTTGTGTCGGTACGCCTAATCCTAATAATGCTAACAACACATCTCTTTCAAGAAAGACAATTGAGTATTTCAAATAACGGCAACATGTTAATCGATAAGAGATCTAAAATGTCAAATTTGATATACAAGTTCCACGTTTTATATGACAAAACTTCTGCCCCTACATCAACAAGGATTCTCCAGATTTGGATTCCATAAATTTGTCATGGCAAGGCCCATTATGAGAAGATTTGAGCCAGGCATGAGACCCAAATACTAAGAAATCAAGTTGGGCTTGCACGGGATGTTACAGCACTTCAACGATTGAACAGATTTGTTTTTAGTTATTATTATGAGTGGAGCTATTGGCACCCCTACATTATTCTTACAAAACCTCACTTCAAATAAAATTACAATTAAAGACAATTAAAAATTAAACACATATAAATTTTTTTTTTCAGCAAATTACTTAATTCATAATCAATCATTTTAAAAAAAAAATTCTATATGTTACTTCCTATCTAACTAAAATAATTTGTACAAATCTAGAATAATCTATTGTTCTCTTTTGATTTCTTATTGATTAAATATTTTTATACTTAAAATTACTTTGAAATTATAATTTGAAATATGTGTTATTTCAGCTAATGATTAACACTAAAAAACTTATCACTCATATAACTTTTTAATTTGTGTGTAGAGTAATAATAAATTTGAAAATAATTAAAAAATAAGATAATACTATTTTGAGTTTTAACAATAAAACAAATCAAATGAAAATTGAGAAGTGTATCTAAAAATAAAGGTATTTTCGAAAATAAAATGAATATAACTAAAAAGAAGGTTTTATGAGGAGATGAGAGGGGTGTCAATAATCCAACTCTATTATTATTTAATGAACTTAGAAAAGTTTATTGAAAAGGTCTCAAATAGTCGATAATATATCGTAGCCAAGTGCAGTAGCCCGGATCGAGCCCGGAGCTATTGGAACAATGTGCTTGGCAAGACAAGTGAAAAAAATTAATGGATAGAGCAAATAAAAGTGAAGTTGTGGAAGATTTTCTTTTACTGTTTCATAAACATCCTCTTCATTATTAATACAACAATCCCGGATTAATTCGCCATTTTAAAATCACGTGAAAATGCACTTGAATCAGTGGTGAACATGGAGAATCAAATGGTACGAAAAATCTCATTGCATTAAGCTAAAACATGACAATTTTGCAAACGACTCAGTTTTGCAAATGACACAATTTCACCAGTCATCTATGGGAAGAAAGTTTCATCATCCAACTCAACTGAGAATACATGAGAGCTAAGAGCCCTGAGCTTACTGCACACCAGCCGTACGAGCCACAAGTCTGGTTTCAAAAAATATGATGAGCGAGCATTCATCCAAGGAATTATAGTGATGTCCCTTAAATCAATCACTCAATTCGGCATGTTATGCATAAACCAGGACAATAAATTTCATATATTAGTGATTAGTGATTGAGAAAGGTGAAAGAAGATTAGAAAAGACAGCAGGCATTTATACAAATTTATTACTTTTGGATTATTAATGTTTAAAGTCATAACTAAAAAGAAATGCCGAAGGTTAAGACATAAAGATGGATAGAAAGCAGGGGCATAAAGCTAAGACATGTCATCAGTATTCTAATAGTGCTCCATGGTGTTACTCATGAACTATTAAACAAAAACATTGTATCCGAAATATTCTCAAAATACCAAATGATATCTTCAGGTTGAAATCTATGATAGAGACTTCCCATTACACGAATTGATCTCTCTTCTACCACTAAGTGCAACAAATTTATCATTATATAGCAACAAAGGACATTTATCTATCAAATTTGAACCATCGTAAGCTTCTTTAAGGAGCACAGTACTCCTAGCACCTTTATTCGTGATGTAAAAAATTCCGTGATGCTTAATCAAACAAAGCAACAATTTATGCGGTAACATATACTCCGAATGAAATGCATCCAATTGTGCAGATGTCATTCTTTTCTCCATAGTCAAACTAAGGAGCTCATGAAGCACAGCCACAACTCTTTTTCGAGCTTTTGGGTCTGCCAATTCAAATCTCCTCGCGTTCAAGTATGGAGAAGGGAATTCCATTCTCTGCCACCTCTCAAGTTGCTCGAGATAACTTGTGTTCGGTCTAAATCCAGCAGGAAAGCATATCTTAAACGCATTGGGACCAGAATAGTTACCATCTTTCGTGATCCTAACCCTCTTTTGGGCCCCAGCAGAATCCAAAACTCCTTCGCGTGCCAATCTTTCCTCTCGAGCAGTAACAGCCAGTGAGGCATCCCAATTTTGCAAGTAAAGATAAGGCTTCCCATTGGTATCTTTCACCGTAAAAAAATCACCATACTTCGGAAGAAATGCCTTCTTGAAGTCTTGAGGCAAACCCAATTCGGATTCTATGAATTCAATCTTTTCCAATGGCACCCTACAATCAACTGACATCATTAACAGCTTCCTTAGATTTTTAACCAAAATGGGTTCCATTAACTCTCTCGCCACCTCCTCTTCATTGGCAATCTTTTCAGCCTTCTCAGTGAGTGTAACAAAAGGAGGCTTCCGGTTGCTGCCACCGCCAACATGGAATATTGAAGGGTACTTCTCAATGACAGCCATGAAGTTCCATTTATGAACAAACCCAACTTGCTTTTCAAGGTCACGGAGAAGGAGGCACTTTTGCTTCTGTGATTGGATGATGGATTTGAGTTGCAGGATTAAAGATGGCTTCTTTTGTAACTCCATTACTCTGTCTAGTTCATGAACTCTACGGTATGTTTTCTTCTTGGATCGCCATCCTCCGGTTGACTTTTGCTTCATTGGGACCCACATGGAACATGATTTTGGAAATGGGGTTGAAGATGAAATGTATCTTCTTCTGAACATTATGTGAGCACGTGAAATGTATCTTCAGTGAGACAAATCGTCGAACAATTAGTGCGCGTGAACTGTATAATTAAATTCAATTCATTACTATACCTAGCCAAGATTCTGAATTAGATTCCATAATCACAACAATCTCTGCGTATTATTTATTTATACGTTTGGAATTGGAGGAATAGAGATAGCACGGTCACAATCTTAACTTGTTAAGGGCGGTTATGAGCACAAGCTTTGGCATGATGCGGGGACCGCCTACTGTGCAAGTAGAGTCAGTTACACAGTTGAACGATGGAAGTAAGAACTGCACGTGAGTCGCTCATGCATGTAATTTTATTATTATTTTACAAAAATATCCACCGTTCATTTTTTATTTTTTTAAAAAATACATAATTTTTTTGCTGAAATTCATCTAAAGTTATATTTTATTTTACTTTTCTACTTTTTTTTGGAATCTGTTAAGAAAATTAACAGAAACTTAAAAAAAGACCATTTTATCCCCAAAAACGAAAATTACAATTTCACCCTAAAAATTACAAAAAATAATCAGATTAAATCTAATTATTTTTTCCATCGGTCAATATAAAAATTAATTCTACAACCATCAAATACATAGTTTTTTTAAATATGTTTGTAATTAGAATGCTAAATTATAACAGTAGTATTAAAAATAGCACAATTTCGCAAACCATCAATTGAATTTAAGATAAATAGAGTTTTATTATTCATTGAGTTATAATCTCTAATAGTTAATATTTTTTTGTACTTCATTAACGTACCAATAATGATATTCATCATTAAATCTGATTATTTTTGGTATTTTTAAGTTGAAATGTAATTTTTCGTTTTGGGGGTAAAATGATCATTTTCTTAAGTTTCCGTTAGTTTTCTTAACAGATTCCAAATGAAAGTGGAAAAGTGAAACAAAATGTAACTTTAAGTGGATTTAAGGAAAAAAAAAAGAATTGTGTATTTTTGAAAAAGTTGAAAAAATGGGTGGATGGTAAATATTTTCCTTATTATTTTTTCTTTTCGAAGGTAGGACAACAATGAAAGATTGGTAATTTGGCGAAATAGACGTCAAATGAAGATGGTTAGTCTTTCTAAATATATATCACGTATTCTTATTATTTTTATAATATCCAATAATTTTTTAAGTTTACAAAATTTAAAAAAGAGGAATAAATGAATTATTCGCTTATATTGATGGTAGAAATATAAAGTATATATTTATTATAAAAAATTAAAAAATATAAGAATTCTTTTATAGGAATAAATATAGGAAAAATACTGAAACTTATAATTTCTTTTTTCTTTTAGTATTTTAATTTTTTTATTTCTATTTATATCATTTATTAAATTTATAAAAAATATGAATAAATATGAATTTGAAAATAGTGTTTATATTATAAAATAATTTTACCAGGGATTATTGGATATTATAAAACCAGTAGAGTATGAAGTAAATGGTACATATTGATTTCATTATGTAGAAACTAGCAATCTATCTTTTTAAAAATAGTAATATTGATTCCTTTTAAGACACACATACCCTATTTTATGTTCAGATTCTAATGTTTATTAAAAAATAAGTCTTTTTGATGATTTCTCTAAAGCATGAAGTGTTAGATTTTTAATCTAACATTGTTGGATCTTTAATCTAACGTTGAGCTTATATGTGAATAATTATATATTACAGTAAGGTTAAGCCCAATTAAAAGTGATTTATTAAAGTTTTCGGTAATATGGGCTTCAATGTATCTAATACAGTGTGAATCTTTAATGTGTAGAGACTTAAGGGTAATTTTCTATTTTTATAATGGACTAAAATAGAAATAAGTAAAGACTAGGAAAAATTGTCTATATAAGTGGTCATGATTCTCATATCATAAATATCTTTTTATTCTTTCTGACATCCCATTATTAGAGAAAAAGATCACAAAGAAAATTAAAGGATTCTCTAAGAGAACGTGTTGATCTAGAATGCCAACAATATGATTCCAGAGAGTAATGAAGCATTATGGATTCAGGCATACTTCCACATAATTAGTTATTAATTCTTAGTGATACAACGTGAATGTTCCTGAATTATAGGTGATGATTTTCACCAAAAGAATTTCTTATTCTAACAAGTGGTATCAGAGCCTCTTAAGTTGAATAATTGAGAATCAAATTTATTTTCGATTAATGAATTAATTTTTTATCTTCTCGAATCTGGTATCATTGAATTTGAGAGAAATTAAGGTTGTTTTTTTTTCTTAAGGATTCAAGGACGACGGCAACCATTACCACTATGGCACTATTGGCGATAATCATAGCCTAGGCAAACCAAGCCAGCGGCAGCATGCTGTGGCAGATAGAAAGCGGCGGCCTAGAAACATAAAAAAAAAGGAGCGGTGGTTGTTTTTTCGGTCAGGAAAGATGGGCGGGTCAACTGCAACAACTTGGGTTAGAATAGTGGCCAAATGAAAGAAAAGAAAGAAAAAAGAAAATTAGGGTTTTGAATTGGGGCTGCTTCTGGATTCGGTTCAGTTGACCCGAACTAGTCTAGCCATGAATGATGGTCAACAATCAACATGTCTCTTGAGTGACCTCTGTTGTGAAATTAATTTATTTTGGAATATAAACGGTTATGTATATGTAATTTATGTTAATATCGATCGACCCAAATGAATGTCTATATTTATTAGAATTGCATGAATACCTATGGTAATAAACATGTTATAATTATTTGGCTTTACACGTGTACAATAAATTGGCCCAAAGGAAGATTTCTTGTTTGATATTTTTCTTGTTATCATTGTTTAATTACTAGACCAAGATATCACTTACAAGTTAATATTTTGTCAAAAAATGGAATATTAATGGAGTGTATGATATTTTGAAATGGGATTTACCCTTATTTGAATTTATTTTTGTTTTAAGACTAATATGAATTTGTTTTGTTTGTTTATTATTCTCTGTTCAGTTATGTCTACTGCTAATATTACTGCTAACATCAATTCTATTCCTATGCTAAATGTCTCTAACTTCAAATCATGGCAAGAGAATCTCTTAATAGTTATTGCAGTCATAGATCTCGACCTTGTGTTAACAGTTGATTCTCCCCCACATCTTACAGATGAGGGTACCCCTGATGATAAAAAAGAAATAGAAAGGTGAGAGAGATCAAATTGCATGTGTATCATGATCATGAAGAGGGCTATTCCAGAAGTATTTAAGGGCTCAATGCTGAAAAAGCAACTAAGGCTAAGGAGTTCGTTGCGGAAATTGAACAGAGGTTTGTTAATAACGAAAAGGCTGAAATTGGTACGCTCTTGACAAACCTAATTTCAATGAGGCATACATGTAAAGACAATATCAATGAGTACATTATGGAGATGTTCATCTTGCTTTTAAGTTAAGAGTAATTAAGCTTGAACTCTCTAAGGACTTGCTAGTGCATTTGGTTTTAATATCCTTACCAATACAGTTTAACCAGTTTAAGGTGATCTATAACTGTGAGAAAGAGACATAGTATCTGAATGAGCTGATATTACATTGTGTTCAGAAAGAGGATAGGTTGAAGAAAGATAAGACATAAAATGCTCACCTAGTCTCTGGCTCTAAGGGTAAGGACAAAGGTAAGAAATGAATAAGGATAAGGAAGCTGAAGATACAACAACTCAAAAGAAACAACAAAAGAAATCGGGTAATTTGGAAATTACTGGTTATTTCTTCTGTGGAGCTGAAAGGTATATGAAGAAACATTGCACTAATTATCATGCATGACTTGCCAAGAAAGGTATGCTTCTTAATTTGGTTTATTTTGAGATTAATTTAACTTCGGTATCTAGGTACACATGGTGGATAGATTTTGGTGTAACCACTCACATTGGTGCGTCGTCTGTGCAGGGTTGCCTGAGTTACTAAAAGCCAAATAATAGTGAAAAATACATTTATGTGGGTGGTGGGAAGACAGTTGAAGTTGAAGCAATAGGAAAATTTAGATTATTTTTAAAGACTGAATTTTATTTAGATCCTAGTGAAACATTTATTGTTTGGAATTTGATTTTTATTTCTGTTTTGGACAAATATAGTTTTTCTTGTTCATTTGGGAATGAAAAATTTAGCTTGTTTCATGATTGAAAACTGGTTGGTTCTAGCTTTTTGTCAGACAATATTAATCTTTATATGTTTGATACAATTACTTCATTTAATGAATTCCTTCAATTAAGTACACAAAGTTTAAAGAGAAAATTAACTAATGAGAATTCAGATGTGTTATAGCATAGGAGATTGGGTCACATCTCCAGAAGGAAAATAGAGAGACCTATGTTAGACGAAATTTATGACCCCTTAGATTTTATAAATTTTGATATTTGTGTTAACTATATCAAGGGGAAACAAACCAATAAAAAGAGATTTGAAGCGAACAGGACTTTGGACGTCTTAGAACTCATACATACAAATATTTGTGGGCCTATGGTTGCTTAGAATAGTCAATAATATTTTATGACATTCATATATGATTTTTATAGATATGACTGCATATATCTCCTCTATGAAAAATCATAGTACTTGAATATGTTTAAAAATTTTAAAGCTGAAGTTGAGAACCAACTCGGTAAAAGAATTGAAAGTTTCAGATTTGATCGTGGTGGTGAATACTATAGTAGATATGACAGTTCAGTTGAACAACGTCCAGGACTGTTTGCTAAATTTTTAAAGGGATGCGGTATCTTCCTACAACATACTGTCTTGGGTTCGCCTATTATAAATGGTATTGTTGAAAGATGAAACAAGATGTTTAAAGATATACTGTTTGCTAAATTTTTAAAGGGATGCGGTATCTTCCTACAACATACTGCCTTGGGTTCGCCTATTATAAATGGTATTGTTGAAAGATGAAACAAGATGTTTAAAGATGTAGTAATGAATATGATTTGTCATTATATCTCTTACTAGAATCACTTTAAAGAAAAACATTTAAGACTGCATCGTATATCCTTAATAGAGTTTCAACTAAAGTAACTGCCAAATTTTTTTACAAGCTTTCGACAGACAAGAAGCTACATTTATTGTCGTTGTTGACTATAAAAAATCACAAGTGCTACATTTATTACACAAGCAATTAATACATAATAGCCCAGTGGTAATTACCTCAAGTATAATTTTTTAGAGAATTGATTTTCTCCCAAATATTGAAAATAAAATTGGCTTCTTCACAAAGGAACAAATAGACTCTGAGTGCATTTGTTGAAGATTTCATTCGATTACACTTCAATTTAATCTCTTGCACTTGGAGGGAATTAAATTTGGTTTTGTAGGAACACAAATTTCATCCTCGACAATTTGAATTTGGGATAACAATAAATTAAAAAACGATGTTAATTGACGGCAATTTCAATGAGAATTGAAAGAAAATATCTTTTGGCAGTTTATTCATCACTAAACCAATAGAATCTCTCCATATCAGCAAATTTCTCAAAAATATATTGTATATTGCCTCATGCTTTGACAAATAAATACTTGAATCGAATAGCGTTGGAGTTACAGGCTCATCTTTGCTTCGTGCATCAGTTTTCATGGCCTTGACGAAATTTTCTATTAAGCATTGCTGCCGCCCTCTTGTAATTCTCGTCCATGTAGCTGGAGCCTAAGTGCACCACTTTCTTTCCCTTCAATTAATATACCCATCAAAATCTCTGAATTCCTCTCGGCTCATCAATAGATCTTTCCATTCATGGCTAATTACGATCAACAACAAGCTCCTGGTAAGTGATCCCCGCATGCTTTATAAAAGGTTTGAGGCAGCCCTTAAATGATGCTCTACTAAACCATGTGATCAATCTTATGACATTTAAGCCAACAGTGGAGCCTCGTATGGGTCAAAGCCACCAAGACCGCCAGGGTTTGTTTAAATATACACGTATGTCTTATTGGTTGTAAAAAAATGATCATATAAAACAATTAAGGTTTGTCCAAAAAGAGATTTGTGTGGTTACTTTTGAAACCAATAGAATTTATATGTTAACTTAAAAAATCTTGAAGGTCTTGGTAGCTTTTCATGTTCATACAATATTTAAGTGTGCGATAAAAGTTTATTGATTATGTGAATATAGTTAGTGTTAGTAGCATATAGTTTTGTGTTTCGGGATAATTGGATATCCTCCTGCAGCCGAGGGCTCCGATCAAGGTCCAAGAGTGGCCCCACCACCGCCAATTGGTTATCCCTCTAAGGATGGCTCCGCCTCAGGATACCCACAACAGAATCATCCGGTTGAAAATAGAAGCAGGGGCGATGACTTTTGGAAAGGATGGTAAGTTTATCTAAATTAATATATTCATCAAATTACCCTGTCGCCTGCCCAGGGGTTCGGTCCAGTGGTTTTCAAGCAACTTTTTTAACTAATTTATGGCCGATCAATGTAATCATATTCTCAATTATTTTTAATGTGATTTTTGTTTAATTTGCAGTTTGGCTGCCTTATGCTGCTGCTGTGTCTTGGATTTCTGCTGTTGCTGAGGCATAAATTATTTCTGTTCCTTTTCTTTCTGATTGATGAGTTTTATTTGCCATAATGTCATTTTAATTCTGTCTAATGGCATGTATGCATTGAAATTATGACAAACATCAGCGATTTTACAATTAACTCTTCAAATTTTATTCTAGTAATCGTCTGGATATTTACTGAACTTATGCTCCATAAACAAAGAAGGAAAGAAAAATTTAGCTAGCATTCCCCGAGTGAAAAAGAGAACTTTCACCGTCATAGAATAAGTCTCGAACTCCTTTAAATATAAGTTATTTCTTTTTTGAATGTGTAAATTTTGCTTATATTAAGTCGAGATTTTTGAGCTAGCTTAATAGACTTAAAAACTGTGCTCTACGCTGAAGCAATACGGTTTCCCAAGCTCAACAAAAAGCTTAGTGCCTCGGTGGCACTACTCAGTGGCGTAGCAAGACTCTACGGAATCAAATTTAATTTACTTAAAAGATTTTGATTTTGACATACTCATTTAAATAATTTTAATTTTGATAATGAAAATATAATTTCGAGTTTTTTTTAATATATTATTCAAAACAGATGGGGACAAATTAAATATTTTATTTTGAGTAAAAGAAAATTTTCGTTGAAAATTTAAAAAGGTTTTCGGGAAAAAATAAATTAGGAACACGAGTTTATATTATTGTGATCTTTTAAAGTATACACTAGGATAAAAAAATAAATAGTAAATGAGTAATGTTTAACTATTAGTTATTATTTGGTACCGGAAACAAAAAAAACAAATCTACTGATTATTTACTAACTAATGTGCTACTGAATTTCCTTCGCGGAATGTATATGATTACATTGACCTAATACTCTTTTATAATTTAACCATTAATGGTTAAATATTGAACCCGAAGTTGCCATAGAGGATTAAATTGAGAGCTCATGAGACTGAAGATAGCAGCAATCACTCTACCACCAGACCATGGCACATGCTGAGAATGACATAAGACAGAAAACTAAACTATTTATTAGATCATGATAATACATGACTCTTAATCTATTAGAAAACAAATTTAACATAATTTAATTGTGGGTGCCATCTAGTGAGATAAATCTTTTGTGCTAAAAACAAGGTGGCTGAGGTTCCAACCCCACTCAGATGGATGGGAGAGAATTGTACTATTGTTAGGCTAAATAATCCCCAAAAAAAAAATTTAATTAAGAATGAATTTTTATTATTTCCAAAATTGGATTAGAAAAATGGTTTTATATATTTCTTCATTTATTTTAATTTATTGTGATTAGAAATTCAATGTACAAAAAGTTTTAATTTCAAAAAGAAATTGTTATTATTTTTATCTTTCCAAATTGAATTAGAAAAAAAATTGGTTTTATATTTTTCTTCATTTATTTGAATTTATTGTGATTAAAAAAAATCAATCTACAAAAGAATTGATTTACAAAAGAAACAAAGAATTAACAATTTCATTCATCATACAAAGTTTCTATGTACATTTTGTGGTTTTTCTACATGAATTTAAAATCCATGACATTGTAGAATTTTGATTCCCCACAGATGGGTAAGGAGTTCAAATTGCCAAAAAATTGGTACAAATTGAATTGCCGAGAGTTTAGTTACAAATTTTGAGAGTTGAAAACATGATTAGATGCCTTTTTTGGGCTCGAATCTTCTATTTCTAATACAATTATAATGTTTTTGGTAAAATTATTCCTCAAATGAGTAGATTGTTAGTTTATGATCATTTTGATGTAAAATTTGGGATGAAAAGTATTATTTCGACATGATTCGACGGTAATCCAGTGTAATTGCTGTCATCTGTTAAATAAAAATTTGAAATGAACTTATAGTATAAATTGGTTAATGCATTTTTTAAATAATTACTTAATTAAAATTAAGTACAAAACATATATAATGACAATGTAATCAATTCTAAAGAGAAAATATAACATATGAAAGATGAACGGGATGAATTCGACTAGAACCTGGTCCAATAATCCAAAATACAACATAATTTCTTGCCTATTACCGGTATTACAGAACCAATAACAAAACTTTTTCTACTCGGAAATATATAGCTTGAGGTGCTGCATTTCAAGAAATGCATATACTTCACACTTCTAAAATAGTTTCTCAATTAAAAGGAAAAAAAAAAACTAATTGATCATTTTTAATACGAATCATTATTCAGTCATCATAAAAGAATGGAAAATGGTCGAGGATCTGAAGAGCATGTGACTGCCATTTGCTACACTGTTTTTGATGCAATTGTCATTATAACAATCTATATATATAACATGGATTTATCTAATCCTCGTTTTGAGTAAATTTTCACTGGCATGTGCACGGGATTTTTTTTTTTTTTTTTAAATTTGAGTGAGACGTTAGAAGAAACTAATTACAACATCAATTTTCAATTTTCATTACAATTAAGTGTAAATAGATGTATCTTATCCACACAAAAAAAAGTGTGAATAGATGTACTAAGAAATTTAATTTGAGTGAGATGTTAAAAGAAACTAATATGTTCTTACTGGTCCGTTGTTAACTTTAACGGCACAAAGGTAAAATCACAGACACAAGTGTTTTTTTTTTTTTTTGAACTTTTTTATAAATTCTTAAAAAGAAAAGATTCTTTTCACTTGTTTTTTTCTCTCTTTAATTTTTTTCTTTAATTTTTTTCTTTAATTTTTTTTTAAATTTAGATTTCTTTACAGATGTAGTAGTGTGTGGGGCTTATGGCTCCTCCCCACTTGACCTGGTTCGAGAATGCCAGTAGCTAGCTATTGTCACCTCTGATATCATCTCCCAGCTTTCATCTTTTCCAATTTGTCATGGTGCCACAGAAACTTGAAACAAATAAAATGCCAACATCTGTATTGATCCTGTGAATCCCTAGTACTACTCCATTAATCATATTAATCGTCGGAATCTCCATTACCACATGACCTATTACTTGGTCATGGTGCCTCAGAAACTTGAAACAAATAAAATGCCAACATCTGTATTGATCCTGTGAATCCCTAGTACTACTCCATTAATCATATTAATCGTCGGAATCTCCATTGCTACATGACCTATTACTTGGTCTCAGGATAGGCATGACCTATTACTTGGTCTCAGGATAGGAAAAACGGCTTCCACAGGACAATAACAGTTGGTGCCTGAAAATATAACTTAGTATATATAACTAACAATTAATGTTGTATTACTTCAACTTTAATTACAATGAACTACATGTACTCACAAATAGAGCGTCTTTCAACAAATTCATGATGGGGTTCCTGGTTTTCGGCTCTAAGTGTAATCCATCCCAGTGTGATACGCTCGATGCAGCATTGGCAATTCAGAAATTTGTAAACTAGTCGACCATTATAGCAATAAGGATAGGGGGAAATGAGCTTACAAGGATTACCTTGTTTCTGGGCTTAGCAATAATAATAGTATTGAAGTACACAGGCCAACCCATGGGCACCCATGCCTTCTGTGCCCATGGGTTGTGCTAGGCTCCAAAAATAGCTGCTGTGCTATATGGCAAATTTCAGGTTTGGGCTAGACTGTTTTTAAGTTTAGGCCCAAACCCATATTATTGGTAACAGACCTATGCCCTCTAAAAATTTGTTCAAATTTGAACAGATTGGGTCTGGATCGAGTTTTGGCTTTCATTAATTTTTTAAATAAAATTTTAATAATGCTAATTAAAATAATTTAATTTCACGATAATCAACTTGTTTTTAAAATAGAAAACCTAGAATTATTAAAACGGTGAATGAAATACTCAACCAAAATTAAAAGAATTTAATGGAATAAGGGCATATGCATTAGGCAGAAAATTAATCAAAAGCGTTTGGAAATAAATAACGAACTGTACGCACCAATTGCACCACCATAAATGATTTCATATATAACATAGAAACATATTTGAATGTCTTTGACAATAGGAGGGTTTGAACTTTGAAATTCCAATATCATATAAAGATAATAATTAATCATACAATAAGACTCCGTTTGGTACAGTTTTTCAAGTAAAGTTTACTTAAATAGAGCTTTTGGTAGTAGAGATTTTACAAATAGAACTTTTACCTCAAAAATTTTAGTTGTTTGGTTGTCAATAAGAGCTTTTATGAAAAATCTCATATTTTAAAATCTCTCAAAATTTTATAATAAAAAAAATCATAGATTACTTGAGGTGGAGTTGGTGATGGTTTGTTGTCGGTTCAAATTAGTAGGATTGAGTGGCTGTGCTGGGTTCGATGTTGCTGCGTGTTGAGTGCTAGAGAATGTATGTTTATAAAAGATAAAATCATTATTTTATACTTTAATTCTCACTAACATCTATACTTTTATGTAATCAAGTCCCTTAAGCTTTGATTTTGTCTGTTTTGTTATAATTTGAGTAATTTATGTATTTTAGAGGTATTTTGATAATTTCACAATTAACAAGAAATTGGATAGCAGAACATACAATATTTTTTAGCTCAGAATAGCTAAAAACTTGAGGAAGGGTATAAAGGGTAAAATCATAATTTTACTTATGTTTTGGGTCGTTGATGCGGCACCGACATCATAAACGAATTCAAAAGCCTAAAAACCAAAGGAATGGTAAAAATTAAGATAAAAGTGAACTCAAATTGCATAAAACAAGATTTATAGAGGTCTAAATCTAGTGTGGTAGGATGCATGCTAATTTAGTGGAGCATAGTTGACTTTACGTTGGTTGATGATGTTGCAATATATTATTGGACCGAAAATTGTACGTAAGATGTGTGCATATATGCGGAATAACAACCCTGATGGTGTGTTTCATCCAATTAGAGCTTGCCATGTTGCAATCCTGTATGTTCAAATTGTTTTCATCGATGACCGTGATTTACTCATTTTATCTATAAATGGGGGTGGGGGGTGGGTGGGGGCTCCCCTAATTTGAGCTCCATTTTGTGTAATTCTCACTTTATCTTGTATTTTTACAAACTTTAATATAAATTATCATTTTACCTCCAGTTCAAATATAAATGGTTAATTTAATTTCAATTTTGGTTGAAGGTTGAGTCTCAAAATGATCCATGAGCTTAATTTAATAAGTTTATTCACCCTCTCTCTCTGATTTATGTGGATTATTTTAAGTCATCACTAGATTTTACATAGTATACTGGCTACCTAGTGCAAGATCATTACTATTTGGCACAATGAACACTTTACAATATATTTATTGGAGAAAAAACTCTCCTTTAGTATTCATGGCTCATCTTAACTCAGTATTGATAGAGAATGTATCTAACTTATTCAGTGGACGATCTTGCCATATTGTCAACAGAAAGATTGTTATCACTTGCCACAATGAGTGCTTGATACCATATTTACCAAAATGAGACTTATGAGGCGGGGAAATTCCACCTCATAAATTAATTGGAACTAAAAATATATATTAAGCTTATGGTGAAATGTTGAGTGTAAATCCATAACTCAAGTGCTTCATTTGCATTATTTTTTCTTTAATTTATTCCCTTTTTTTAATCTTAGTATTGCTAAAAAATCACATCCAACCAATTCACAAACAAACTTAGAAAATTAACCCTACATATGATTAAATTTACCTTATCGTGGGATCGATACTCATCACCATAAATCGATGTTACAATAGATTCGTGTGCTTGCAAGTACAATAAAATTTGTACAACAATGCGTCGCATGAGTTTAAGTGGCTGGTGCTGGGTTTACTATTTCTGTGTCACATGGGTTCGAGTGGCTCATGTTGGGTTCATTGCTGCTGCTTGCTGCATTCACATGGCTGCTACCTGCTGCGTCACGTCACGTCACGTAGCTAGTTGGCTGCTAGATTAGCTTGCTGGTGGTATGGATTCTGAGTTTGATTGGCGATGAATGGATCGATCACAATTGGCGAATTCGGGTTGACTTGGGCTAGCTCGAGCTTTTTTGCCCACCCAACTGTGCTGGCCCATTGGTACAACTTGACCTATCTTTAATTGGGTTGAGCTTTGTTGGGCTGGCCATTTAGAATAAATGTCTCAACGTCACTAAATAGTAAGTTAGGGATGGCAAAAATATATGGGTCCAACCTGGATCTGCAAAGATGCAGAAGATCCGGATTTAGATGCTCATTAAAAAATGCGGATCCAAATGTTAAAAGTTAGGATCCGTGCGGATTCGAATATGAATCTGGATGCAAACCCATCGGGAAAATCAGATATCTAGATCCGCATTATTTTTTAATTAAATTATTTATTAAATTCAAATTAAATAAAAATATATATATTAGTTCAATGAAAAAATATAGTAGGATTAATTAAAAAATATATAAGTTAAATTAAATTATAAAATATATCAAGATTCGCACCTTTTATGTGGATTTATGATGTTTTTATAATTTTATTTGTGGTATTTTTATTTTTGAATTTATGGTATTGTATGTTACTCTAGGCATTGAATTGTTAATTGGTGAATTATGATTGGATTTTATTTGATATTATTCTGTAAGTTATTAAATTTTAAATTGTTATATTTTAATGTGTGGATTTGGATATATGAGATATCCGTTTGTAATCTATGTGGATATTACCCATATTCGGATCCATATATATATATATATATATATATATATATATATATATATATATATATATATATATATATATATATATATATATTTTGTGGATGCAGATGTAGATCAAAATATGAAAATATTAATGCGGATCCAAATCCGGATGCACTTACATCCCCATCCGGATCCAGATTTTTCCATCCCTAAGTAAGTTATTGAAACGCAAGTTATGTTTGGAATATTTTTAAATTTTTTTTTGATGAGAGGGGCTCGTCAAAACGAGTGAAAAAGGAACAAAACGGGGTTGCGTAACCCCAAACAAGTCTTGCGACAGAATATAGTAGATACCTACAAGAGGATTAGAGTAAACGTGCAATCCAAGAGGAGCTGAATGAGCCATATTAGCCATGAAGTCCGCAGCTGAATTTGCTTCATGATAAATATGGGAGATAGAAATCTGCTAGTTTCTACTTAGTAAATCCCGGATGGCTACTATTAAAGCATGGAACACGTTAGGAGCGACCACCTGCTTAGAAATCATTTGTGTAATACAGTCCCAAGGGAGGGAAGAAACAATCGGCCCGTTAATCTGCAAGTTACCAGCAATCCAGTCCCGTAGATTCGAGTTGAAGAAGGAGTTATGATTTTCCTTTGGGACCAGCTTACGCCAAACCTGTTTAATGCAGCTGCAGTCTCTCAAAGCATGAAGAATGTCTTCAACCGCACCCCCACACCTATCACAACCCAGAGGAACATAAATATGATGCCTAGCAAGCTCGTCGTGAGTTTTTAGCTTCCCATGCATAATCTACCAAAGGAAGATGCGGATGGATTGAGGCCCCTTCCAACTCCATGGAAGCTTCCAGATTCTGTCATGAGCAGCAAAATGATGATAGCAAAGGGAGGCGTAAGCTGAACGAACCGTAAACGTACCTCTTGGATCAAAGCCCCAGAAAATTTTATCAGCCCCAAGCTGAGGTGCCGGAGGCATGATGGAAGCAATTTGCATGAGAGTGTAATGTGGCAAAAAATGCTCAAAACTCGACCAGTTCCATCCCCCATTTCCATTCATGAAATCGCTCACAGAGGCGTTGATAAGATCTTGAGGAATCGGCTGGATAGCAAGGTTGAACAAGGGATTATATCTCGTAACCCAACAATCTAACCAGAAGCGAGTTCTAGCTCCATCACAAATAGACCAATGAACACCATGCACCGTTGCCACCCACGTGCTTCGGATAGCCTGCCAAATTCGAGACCCCAGTTTATCTAGAAGGGATCTTGGTAAGGTTCGAGGCTCCAACCCATATTTGGAACAGAAAACTTTCACCCACAGCTTGTTCGAGTTGGACACAACCTCCCAACTCAATTTCATCAACAGCGCATGGTTCATCTCGTCTATTTTTTTAAATCCCAGGCCTTCATGATTTTTCGGCATACAAATCTTGTCCCACCCCACCATACTCATCTTATAACTCTTGGAATTCCCATCCCAAATATAACGCCTACAAGCTTTATCTATTTTATGCCGGACCGGAGGAAGTAGTAAGGTCATTTGGATGGCATAAACAGGCATTGCTTGCAGGACTAATTAAGACAGGGTGACTCGTCCAGCAAAGGAAAGATGAGCCGCATTCCACCTAGTAAGCCGCTTTTCCACTTTGTCAAGAATGGATTGATATGTGTCTTTATTCACCCGCGAGTGGAGTAAGGACATTCCAAGATAATCCCCCAAGTTATTCGTGACCGAAACTCCCAATGTAGTACCTATGAGATTGGCCTCCCTCGTAGCAACATTCTTAGAAAAGAAAACTTTCGTTTTAAATTTATTGACTTTAGCTTCCGAACTTCTACAATAATTATCCAGAACAGCTTCAACAGTATAAGCTTGATCAATCGAAACTTCCGCAAAAAGAAGTAAATCGTCTGCAAAAAAGAGGTGGGTTAGAGGAGTTCCTTATTTGGTCAACCGAATCGGCCGCCAATTCCCATCCATTATCGCTTGGGTTATACCATGACTCAACCGATCGATGCAAAGAATAAAAAGATAGGGCGATAGAGGGTTTCCCTGACGGATACCTCTCCCCGGGGATAAAGCCTTTGTAATCTCACCATTCCACAAAATACTCATACTGGCTGAAGTTACGCAATCCATAATTAATCTAGATAAATGAATTGGAATACCAGTCTGCTGAAGCGTATAAAAAATGAAGTCCCAATTTAGCCGGTAATAATCCTTCTCTAGGTCAACCTTAATGGCCATAAATCCTTTCTTGCCCGTTTTTCTGCGCATGGAGTGAACTACTTCATGAGCTACAACAATATTATCAATTATATGTCTCCCAGGAACAAAGCTTGTCTGATGGGGGCCTATTAGATTGGGCAGCAACCATTGCATGCGATTCGCTATAATTTTAGTCACCGTCTTGTAGGCCACTGTGCATAAACTTATGGGCCTAAATATCTTCAAGCTAGTAGGGTGTTCCTCTTTAGGAATCAATACCAGGAGGGTAGTATTGATCTCTTGCGGGACCTTGCCCGAGGTAAAAATATCGTCAATAAGCCTACAAAAAGACGGACCGACAACATGCCATTAGGATTGATAAAATATAGCATGTAAACCATCCGTACCTAGGGCTTTCAGCGGCTTCATACTAAACACAATGCTTTTAATTTCCTCCCTCAAGATTGGGGCTGCAGCACTATCAACGTCATGAGAATCCAAGGCTGGGAAAAGATTGGGAACTTGATAGTTTTGATAAGTTGCAGATTCACTTTTAAATAAGTCGGCAAAGTATCCCATTGCATGCCTCCTTATATCTTCCTCTTCGTAAAGCTAATTCCCCGAACTTCCTCGGATAGCCTCAATTCTATTTCGCCGCCTTCGAACAATAGTTTTTTGGTGAAAAAGCCAATCCTTTTGAGATTTCTGAAGCCAAAGAATTTCCTCATGGCTCATCACCGTTTCGAGCTCATTTTGCAAGCGGGCCTCCAAACACATCAAACTGCAAGAGCTACAAATCTCTAATGTTGCTTAAATTCCATTGATCCGAGCCAAAAGCCTACGTTTTCTATGAAAGATATTCCCAAACACATTTCGATTCCAGGCTTGAACCTCCTGAACAATCTGGGAAGCTGCTGCACTATAATGGATTTGTGAATTCCACACCCGCTTAACAAAATTGCTGAAATAATCGTGCGTTAACCAAGCAGCCAAAAAACGGAATGGCCTGTTCCTCTTACGGTCGGCCCCATCTCTATCAAACCGAACCAACACCGGCCTGTGATCCGAGGCAACCTTCGGGAGGTGGAGCACCGAATTCTCCGTATGCTGCAGCAGCCAGTCACTGTTACATAACGCTCTATCAAGCCGTTTAAGGAGCAAACCACGAGCCCAAGTAAATCTTGGACCTTTGAATTTTAAGTCAAAAATTTGGTTCCCATCAAACCATTTCCGAAAAAGATAACACATTCCTGACTTCCTACTCACGCCTCCCCGCTTTTTCGAAGCATATACGACAGAGTTGAAGTCCCCGCCAATCAACCAAGGGCCTTGAATTGAAGATGCAATATTCTCCATATGACACCATAACTCTCTGCGTAGCGTTGGATTCGAACTGGCATACACTGCTGTTACCCACGACACAAAAGCCTTGTTCTTACAAATTTTAAAGTGAATAAATTGCCTATGATTAAATGAAACCTCCACCTCTATAGAGCTTTTCCAAAGAATCCAAATTCCTCCAAAGAAACCCACAGCTTCCACTCGGTGCGAGGGAACAAAACCGCTTTTCTTTATAAAGTCATAAGCTTTAATCCCACTAATCCGAGGTTCCATCAAAACCATCATTGATGGGTTATAATTCTTAATAATTGTCTTAAACAATCGCCTGAACTCTCCGGAGGCTGCCCCTTGGACATTCCAGAACATGATACTTATTGACATATAAAAATGCGAAGAGAGGATAGAAGCCTGCTACTGCTGTCCAGTGACATCCTCCATTAACGCCAACATCATTTCGTGAACCATCGAGTCAGCATCATCAGCCATTCCATCCCCATCATCACCAACCATAGGTACGGCTGGATGGGTATGAGCATTACCACCTTCCGTCCCCCGAAGGATGTTTTGATCATCTGGAGGTTCAGCTAATTGTTGTGGGTCTGGTCCCTGTCTCTCCATGTGATCCGTGGCTATTTCCCTAACATCCCCTTTAAGAAGGGTTTGGGAGGAGCAAAAGACCACTGTATGATTAGCAAGATCTAATGTAGTTTCGAAAGGGAGAACACGTTGGTTACTAGAAACATGCTGGGGGGAAAATGTGTGGTTTGGAGTTTTGGTTTGCATGGGGTAGGGTAGTTATATCCTCCTCGCTGATATTGAAAGCACTAGGCTGGAAGGGGTTAACGGTGGAAGTCGCTGGGGCATTTGGTTTCCTACTCTGAGGTCGTGCTGCCACAGTCTTGTTCTGCGGTTTACGGCGAGCCAAGGTCTTTGCTGTGTGTCCTATATTGGATGTAAAGGTAAGGTTAGAGACGGGTCTAAAAGGCTGGTGTGAGGTGAAAGGGAAATCTGTGCAAGCTGCTTGCCCATTGTTGCCATCTTCATCCGAGACTTGAGCTAAAATTTGAAACCTTGAGGTGCCAGCTCCAGCAAACTCCCTATTTCGATTTGAAGCACCAGAATTCTCCTTGCCAATTTTAAGCTTCCATCTTCTCTTGGTGGCAATCATCCAGGGACCAAAAGGTTCAACATTGCTCTCATCTTTACTGCCAACTTCCTGTTGTCCAGAACCCTCATTCCCTGGCTTTGACTGTTGGGGTTGATCAGCAACTTCAAGGTTTGTCGAAATCCCAACCTCCATGCAGTTGTTACTGCTATGCCCATAATGACCACACTTATAACATATTATTGGCAATCCATCGTATTCCACCTTCTGAATCTTCCCATCCAACTCAAACTCAGACACCAGTGGCCTAGTTAGAGAGATACTCACTGCAAGACGGGCAAATCTTCCACGAGTTGAGGAGGCTGTAGTCGAGTCAATTTTAATTACAGTGCCCACTAACTGACCCAGCTTCTGTAAGATTTTTCGGTCATAGAGATGAACACCAAGTCCAGGAAAGCGGATCCACACCGTGACTTGATCAATAGCCGTGTTTGTGAAGTCAAAGGAAGGCGTCCATGGCTGCACCGTTAAGTAGTGACCCATTATAAGCCACGGTCCCTTAGTTAGGGCATCTACAGCATCCCCTACCGAGCGGAATCGAACCAAATAATAATTGTTTTCCAAGTCAATCACTGAAAAACCCATGGCTGATTACAACATGACATTCAGTCTGTTACAAAGGGCTCTGTAGCCAATTGGGCGTCCAAGTAACTTCACAATAACCGAGTTCTTCCAAGGTTCACTCAACTTAGCATGAACCCTAGCCGAAAACTTAATGGATGGCATGGTTCCCTCGTTGGTTTCAATAATGTCTCCTTCCTCAAAATCCCAATCCTCTGTTCCGCCTCCAACTCCTTGCTCCATCGCTTGCATCGCATTCACTAGGGTTTCTTTATACGAGACCTGCACAGAGTTAATACCAGAATGATCTTCGTCACGAAACCTCACTTTTTTTTTGTTGTTCTAGCCTCCCTAAGCGGTGGGGGAAGAGTCCCACCGAAGGTAGGGTTTCCTCTACGTCCGAGGATTTTGGAGCTTTCCATGCATGAAAATTGGTTTCTCTTTTTTTTATTTATTATAGCTTCTATATTTTTACTTTAATATTTTTAAAATTCTTTGAATACTTGTTTAGTTATTTTTTTTCTAATATGAAAATAAAATAAACAATGTGTTTTTACCTCACTAATTTGTAAGTTGCTTATGACAACTCTTCGTTGATCTCTCTCAGACATAAGAATTAACAACCAAATTCCCTACCTAATTTGTAAGTTACAATGTGTTTCATTATTCTTCTTCTAAATTCAGTTTCTCAGCATTTAGAAACTTCTCAAATTCCCTACCTAGTTTGAGTAAGTAAAATTAAAACAAACTGCACACATGTATTATGAATTTTGGGATGATAAAATAAAACATAATGAGATGTGAAAGTAATAAGTGGTTTATTTATTCAATAATTATAGTGTATTACATCTTTTTTTTGTTTATTCAATAATTATTACATAACATAAACCTAATACATTAGCTTTGAACCCAATCTTTGTGTGGACCAAGCATCAAATGTGAGAGAGTGCATACAATTAATCAGATTGATTAGTTGTTGAGTCTGAAACTCCCAAGGATTTCACTATTAAAAATAGATGAGTAATATTTGTACATTCCAAATTTTTTTATCCTAAAAAATTATCTCAAATAATGAGGCATTAATTAATTTATTCATGACATAATATAATTAATTCATTTAGAGCTTATAAAAAATCATCAATTAGTTAATGAATGCGCATCATTTAGGATAAAAAATTTGAGATATTTTTCATTGCTCAAAATAAATACGAAAGAAGTCTTAATTAATTTTTTGTTAACTTTTTTTAGAAGAAAGTAAGCCTTTCATTAGATTAAACAACACTGTTTAATACATTCAATATCTCTTTTGGTATTGTCTCCAACTAGATAGTAGATGGATTTGCTACTGCAGCAGCTAAGGAATGGGCACAAACATTACAAGTTCTAGAGACATGTCTGAACTTAACCTTTTGAAAAGTCCCTTTTTTGATCTTGAATTTATGAAATTACCAACTTATACTTGTTCTTGTGCCCTTTGTGTTGTTTAATAATTCAGCTGCTTCTTTACAATCTGTCTCCATGATCATCGAAGATAGAGATGCAGTTCTTGCCACCTGTAACCCCTACTCAACAACTTCTACTTCTGTAAGCTTAAGTTCTCCATTAGTTGAACTTGTTTGATGCTTGCAGCAATTATCTTGCCATTTGAGTCTTTTACAACTGCTCCCAAATTGATACTTGGTCCTTGCTGTTTATAGCTGCATCCACATTAATCTTGAAAACATTTTTTTTTTGGGTGAGGGGTTACCACTTTTGTTGCTCATCATTTCTGAAATTGTGAATATGTGATGCACATGTTTTTCTAACTCTGTGATAGGCTTCTAGCACTGATTCAGCCTTAGCTGATGAGATTCTTAGATCAATCTTAATGCCTTCAAAAATCAGTTTCTTTCTTGCACACCATACTACCTAACAATAAGTTATCATTAACTCAACATCAGTTCTTCTCCGAGTGAGCCACAAATCATGGATGAAGTTGAGAATATCCTGGTTTGAGATATTTTGAGCTTGAAGTAGAATTGAAGCATGAAGCCATATTTTCTTCGTTGGTTTCCATTCCAAAAGGGCATGGCTTATTATCTCCACCCTCCTACTGCACCTCTGGTAGATTGGTTCTTTCGAACACTTCATTTTCTATAAATTTTCAGCTATTGGCAATAGATTCTTAGTTGCCATCCACATGCAAATTTTTGTTTTTTCAAGTAGGTCTAAGGACCATAAAACATTCCACCTTTTAGAGTTGTTTTTAGAGCTATTGGACACATCTGGAACTTTGATTTTAAAAGCTATCTGATAGCCGCTTTTCATTGAATATTCTCCTCATTTACCATAGTAAATTACCTCTGTATTTCATCTTCCTTCTGATTTCTTGGAAGAACAATTTTGAGAATTACCTCTGTATCTTCATATATAAAATGCTGGTTTAGCTTGGCTACGTCCCACTGATTCTCCTCATCTATCAATTCAGGCATAATAGTTTCCATTGGTAAAGTTGGAGGTGAAATTGGTTTGAGAGTGTATGGCCTTGGTAGCCAACTATGTTTATACACAAGAATGTTGCTGGCATTCCCAATTCGCCACCTTACTCATTTCTTAATAACTTGTCTCCCCCGTAGGATGCTTCTCCATACAAATGATGGGTTGGAACCAACTCTCGCATTAAAAAAGGATGAGTTTCTATAATATTTTGCATGAAGAACTTTAGAAGCCAAGAATTGGGATATTGAATCAGGCATCACCCTTGCTTGGCCACCATTGCTTGATTGAAGCTAGTGAAATCTCTAAATCCAAATCCTTCTATACTTTTAGCATAGCTCAACTTATCCTACCTATTCTAATGAATTCTTTATTTGTCTTCTTTAGATCCCACCAAAATTTCGTGATAGATCTTTAAATGTCTTCACATAAACCCTTAGGGAGCTTGAAAACACTCATGGCATGTGCAGGAACCGCTTGAGCTACTGCTTTTATGAGAACTTCCTTGCCTCTACTCGAGAACATTTTGTGTTGCCAGCTGTTGATCTTACTTAGCATTTTAAGCTTGACATGTGATTGACACTAAAAAGTGTACATTTAATAAGGATAAAATTATTATTTTTTCACTTATTATGTCGATTAATGCGTTCATTATTTCTAAATTATTTTAATACTCTCTAAATATATTTTATGTTAAATTAATTCGCAATTTGTTAATTTTTATCTTGTAAATATTTTTCAGGAATAAAGATAGAATTGGAATTCAAAGCGGGAACAAAGAAGAATTACTGAAACACAAATTAAAGAGATGTAATAATAAATAAAAACAAAATTAAAAAATTAAAAAATTAAAAAAAGAACAAAAGAACAAAAGCATCTTGGTGATGGCATCACACATTTCAAAACAATGATAATGTAAATAATAATAATAATAATAAAATAATAGAATAAGTGAAATTAAAGCAGTTGTTGCCTATAAAAAGGGGGCAAATGAGCTGAAGAAAAGAAGCTAGCACGGAGAGCCAGAAGCTTAAGTCAAATTTTTGTTGTAGCCAATAGAGAACTGAAGAATTTATGTCTTTCGTTTTCTTTTCGTTTTCTTCTCTGCTATATTCATGGTCTTCCCTTAGGTTATTTTATTCTCTTTTTGTAAAACTTCAATTAGCACCCCTCTTTTTTTCAAACCTTAACATTATCCATACAATTTATAAGAAATTTCATCTTAACCCAGAAACCTTTGCAAATCAATCCCCAAATCAAATTTATTTATTTAAATTTCTACAATTTACTTTTCGCATTTATTTTAAATGGTCGATTCTATTGCCTGACTATCATTTAAATTTTGTTAATTTATATATTTTAATTTATATGGTCGGTTCTACCACCTAATATTTTAATTTCAGTTTATTTATTTTTGTGCATTAATTAATTTAATTTTATGTTTTATTATATGGCTGGTTTTAAAATACCGTCTAAACTGTTTCTTTTAATTCCTTTGTTTATGTTTGGTTTCACTGCCTAATTTATTTATTTATTTTTTAGTTTGTTTATTTTTATTTCTGCAATTTTCATTTAGTTTTTTTTTTGCATCATTAGTTTAGCACACACCATTAGCATTGCATGTGTCATTGGTCTTGTACAAATAGTGGCAGATTAATTAGAAGATCACCTTCACCACCCTTAAATATGGTTGACACAGGAGCTGAAATTTTATCGAAGCACAAAAATGACCAAGCCTTGCAAAATATTCATGAACAGCCTAGGACCCTTAGAGATTTCATGCATCCTACTAGAACAGGGTCACCATCATGCATAGTTTTCCCTCATGATGTATCACGTTTTAATTTTAAGCCTGGTATCATTCAACTTCTTCCTACTTTTCATGCCTTTGAGTCTAAAAATTCATATTTGCATTTAAGGGAATTTGAGGAAGTCTGTAACACATGTACTGATCAAAATTGTAGCATGAGCATAATCAGGCTTAAGTATTTTCCTTTCTCACTAAAGGATAAAACTAAAACTTGGCTACAAAATCTTAGGTCAGAATCCATGAGAACTTGGGATGAAATGCAAGCACAATTTTTAAAAAAATTCTTCCCACCCCACAAAATAAATTCTTTCAAAAGATCAATCACCACATTCACTCA
This sequence comes from Citrus medica, assembly GCA_002013955.2. NCBI lineage: Eukaryota > Viridiplantae > Streptophyta > Magnoliopsida > Sapindales > Rutaceae > Citrus > Citrus medica. The sequence continues at coordinate 96,104 of MKYO02025009.1, read as the reverse complement.
AAAACCAGGAGGAACCCTTTACCAATGTTGGGATAGGTTTAAAGAACTACTTAACATTTGCCCACACCACAGTTTTGAAACATGGAGATTAGTGTCTTATTTCTACGAGGGATTAACATCCCAAGGTAGACAAGTCGTTGAAATGATGTGTAATGGTGAGTTTAGGGATAAAAGTCTTGAAAATGCATTAGACAATCTTGACCATATAGCAGAGAATGCACAACACTGGGATACAATTAGGTCTTATGAGTCATCAAGTAAACCCCAGTCATCTCCATCTGGTGGAGGTATGCATAACCTAAGGGAAAACCATGAATATCAAGCCAAATTTACATCCTTAGCTAGAAAAGTCGAAGCATTAGAGTTGAAAGAGAATGATAATGTAAAGTCTGTTCAAAATATTTCATGTTATGTTTGCGATTCTACTAACCATTCTACGCAAGACTGTCCAACTTTGCCAGCTCTGAGAGAAAGTTTGCATGAACAAGTAAATGTCGTTGACAATTTCAAAAGGCCAAATTCAAATCCATACTCCCAAACTTACAACTCTGGATGGAGAAACCACCCAAATTTCAGTTGGAGAAATGACAATCATGCATAACCCTCACAACCAATTCCTCCACGTCAAAATTTCCAAAATTCCCAGAGTTACCAACCATATGTCCCACCACCAAGAAAAACTCTGGAAGACACATTGCATTTGTTTATTGAAAAACAAGAGTCAATCAATAACCAAACGATGCAAACCTTAACCAATTTGACAGAAACTATCTCCAAACTTACATCTGCTCTGACCATGCATGAAAAAGAAAAGTTTTCTACTCAACCTAAACAAAACCCCAAGAGTCAACAACATCCTCAGATGCAGGCTTGGCAAAATTCGGGTCCGGTCTGGGTTTTGGTGTTGCCCGGGACCGGACCGGATGAGTGAAATGCAAGACCGAACCCGGGTTAAAACTCAGTATTTTCGGGTGTGGTCCGGGCTCGAGCCCGGCACTTTCCGGGTTTGGGTTTTGATCCGGGCTTCTAAACTCGCATGTGATAACTTTAATATTTTTTCTTCAATTTTTTCTTTCATTTCTCTAATAATGAAAATTTTGAAAAAAGAAAATAATCAAATAAACTCATTCAATCTCATGCTTTAAAAAAAAGTCAAATACAAATATATAACATACTAACAATGCAAATTTTGCACAAATGATAAATAAAAATTATTTCAATATACTTTCTAATACCTAAATTCTTCCCATTTCTAACTTAAACTCATTCAATTTATTTATTTATATATATATAAATAATAAATTAAATTCAACAACACAATAATCACACAATAAATTTAAATAACATCCCACATATCATAAATTTAAAATTATATAATTATAAATAATATATTTATATATTTTTTTTAATTTATTAAAAAACTGGGTCTGGTCCGGGTTCTGGGTTTTTGGTGTTGAACCCAGACGCGGGCCCAAAAATGTCCGGGTTTGAGAATTTCAAACCCGGGTATGATTTTTATGTGTATGCGGTCCGGGTTTGCCCAGACCGGATTGGCCGGGTCTGGGCCGGGTCCGGTCCGGGCGGGCTTTTTTTACACCCTTACTCAGATGGGAAATTCAGGAAACCAAAATATGAGTCAAGTTAAATCGGTTATAACCCGTTGTGGTGGTAAAGTGGTCGAAAAACACATTGTGGACCCTCGTGAAACTAGTAAAGATTCAATTTCAAAAAATAGGGAAGAGTCTATCGAACCTTTAAACCATGAAGAAATAACCAACTCTCTTCTTGTACCCCCATTTCCTCAAGCACTAATCAAGCCAAAGAATCAAATCACAGTCCAGAAATTTATGAAGTTTTTAAACAAGTAAAGGTCAACATTCCTCTGCTGGATGTCATTAAACATATATCTTCTTATGCTAAATTTCTGAAAGATCTGTGCAAAGTGAAAAGGAAACATAAAGTGCAAAAGAGAGATTTTCTAGCAGAACATGTAAGTTCCATTCTCTCAACCAATAATGCTTTGAAATAAAAGGATCCTGGTTGTCCAACTATTTCTTGCACTATTGGGGATCATAAAATTGGACATGCTTTACTTGATCTTAGTGCCAGTGTTAATTTACTTCCTTGTTCAGTGTACCAACAACTCAATCTCGGTGAGTGAAAACTAATTTCTACCACTCTTTTACTTGCTAATAGATCGATTAAAGTTCCAAAAGGAATAATTGAAGATGTATTAGTCCAGGTCGATAAATTCATATATCCTGTGGATTTTATTGTTTTGGAAATGGAACCAATTGCTAATGAATGCAAACAAATTCCTATTATATTGGGTCGACCATTTTTAGCTACTACTAATGCTTTGATAAATTGCAGGAATGGATTAATGAATTTATCTTTCGGAAACATGACACTGGAACTCAATGTGTTCAACATGTGTAAACAACCTCACCACCAAGAAGATGATGATAATGAGAATGAGGAGATTGATCTCATCGAGCCAATCATTGAGGAACACATTCAGGATGAGAATTTTACAAACTCTGAGGAAATTTGTTTTACTGATTTTTTTAAATCAAGTAAAGAATTAGATTGTGATATTGCTAACATATGCCCTACACTTGATTCTATGTAGGTACCTACATGTGACGATGACTAATCGAACTTTGAAGATACGGTACAGTCTGAAGAACCAAACGAAGCGGAAGCACCAGAGCTCGAATTAAAGCCCTTACCAGAAGAATTGAAATATGCCTATCTTAGAAAGCAGCAAACATATCCGGTAGTAATTTCTTCCCAGCTCACACATGATCAAGAAGGTAAGTTGCTATCTGTACTAAAAAGGCATAAAACTGCATTTGGTTGGACCTTAAAAGACATAAAAGGCATTAATCCTTTAATTTAGACACACCGAATGCACTTAAAGGAAAATGCCAAAACAACACGTCAACCACAAAGAAGCTTAAACCCTCATATGAAAGAAGTGGCAAAGAATGAGGTCTTTAAACTACTAAATGTAGGAATTATCTATCATATCTCTTATAGTAAATGGGTAAGTCCAACACAAATAGTACCAAAGAAATCTGGAATAATTGTTGTAAAAAATGAAAAAGGTAAACCAATCCCAACATGAATTCCATCTAGTTGGCGCATGTGCATTGATTACAGAAAATTAAATGATGTCACTAGAAAATATCATTTTCCCCTTCCATTTCTAGACCAAATTCTTGAAAGAGTAGCTGGACATCCTTACTACTGCTTTCTTCATGGCTACTCTGGCTATTATCAAATCCCTATAGCCTTAGAAGACTAGGAAAAGACCACATTCACATGCCCATTTGGAACATTTGCATTTAGGAGAATGCCCTTTGGGCTTTGTAATGCTCCTGCAACATTTCAAAGGTGCATGCTAAGCATTTTTAGTGACATGGTTGAAAATTGTCTAGAGGTTTTTATGGATGGTTTAACTGTATTTGGTAATTCTTTTGATACATGTCTTGATAATCTAGAAAAAGTTTTGGAAATGTGCAAAGAAAAAGGACTAATTTTAAATTGGGAAAATGCCATTTCATGACCACTTCTGGAATTGTCTTGGGTCATGTTGTGTCTTCAAAAGGAATCGAAGTTGATAAAGCCAAAGTTGAAGTCATTGCGAAATTACCCTCACCAAAGACAATTAGAGAAGTCTGTTCGTTTTTAAGACATGCAAGATTTTATAGGAGGTTTATAAAAGACTTTAGTGTCTTATCTAGATCAATTTGTAACCTCCTAATAAAAGACGCACAATTTGAATGGACTAAAGATTGTCAACAAGCTTTTCAAAAAATAACTACTCTTTTGACATCAGCATCAATAATGCAACCTCCTGATTGGTCTTTGCCTTTTGAGCTAATGTGTGATGCCACTGACTATGTTGTTGGCGTTGTTCTAGGTCAAAGAAAGGAAGGTAAGCCCTTTGTCATCTATTATGCAAGTAGAACTTTGAATAATGCTCAAATGAATTACACTACAACTGAGAAAGAACTACTTACTGTAATATTTGTATTGGATAAATTTCGTTCGTATTTAATTGGTTCATCCACTATTGTTTATTTTGATCATATTGCTGTGAGATATTTAATGTCAAAACAGGATGTCAAACTAAGGTTGATACGATGTATTTTGTTATTTCAAGAATTTAACTTAACAATCAAAGACAAAAGGGCGCTGAAAATGTTATTGCACATCATCTTTCAAGACTAACGAATGAGTCTTCAATTTAAACAATACCCATCAATGATTCTTTCCCTGTTGTATTTTTATTTTCTATAAACAAAATGCCTTGGTATGCTAATAATATTAATTATCTTGCAACAGGTGAAATGCCATGTGACTGGAGTTCCCAGGACAAGAAGAAATTCTTAACATAAGTGAAAAGCTTTTACTGGGATGAACCATACATGTTCAAGTACTGCTCCGATCAAATTTTTCGAAGATGCATACCAGACGATAATGTAAGTAGGGGGTCATTCAATTTTGTCATTTTAAAGCATGAGGTGGCCATTTTTCTTTAAAAAAGACAGCTGTAAAAATATTGCAGTGTGGATTTTATTGGCCTACATTATTTAAAGATTCACATGCATTCTGTAAAATGTGTAAGAATTGTCAAATGGTATGGTCTATTTTAACGCGAAATATGATGCCTTTAAACCCCATCCTTGTCATTAAAATATTTGATTGTTGGGGAATTAATTTTATAAGTCCTTTTACATCATCATTTGGATTTGTATACATTTTAGTTGCTGTTGATTATGTTTCAAAATGGATCGAGGCGATTCCTTGTCGGCACAATGATCACAAGATTGTGATCCGCTTTTTAAAAGAAAAGATTTTGAGCAGATTTGGAATACCTCGAGCCATTATCAGTGATGGAGGTAAGCATTTTTGTAACAAGCCATTTGAGTCCTTAATGAAGAAATATAGAAGTACACATAAGGTTGCTACCCCTTATCACCCTCAAACAAGTGGTCAAGTTAAATAAGCAAATAGGGAGATAAAACAAATTTTAGAAAAGACAGTTAATCCAAATTGTAAAGATTGGTCTCTTCGACTAACTGATGCACTTTGGGCATATCATATTGCTTTTAAAATATCTTTAGGAATGTCACCATATCGGCTTGTTTATGGAAAATCTTGCCACTTACCAGTTGAACTTTAACATAAATCATTTTGGGCCATTAAAGCTTTTAATTCAAATCTTGATGATGCTGGTAATGTGAGTAAATTGTAAATAAATGAACTTGAGGAATTAAGGAATGATGCATATGAGAATTTCAAAATTATTAAGGCAAGAACCAAATTTTTTCATGACAAAAGAATTTTTCGAAAAATATTTGAAATTGGTCAAAAAGTGTTGCTTTTATAATTATCGTCTTCATTTATTTCAAGGGAAGTTAAAGTCAAAGTGGAATTGTCCATTTGTTGTAAAAAATGTGTATCCATATGGAGTCGTAGAAATTGAGAATCCAAAAGATGATGTCACATTTAAAGTTAATGGCCAAATATTGAAACGATATCTGCAATACCAACCACATGAAGCAGATACCGAAATCAATTTGAGTGATCCACCAAAATTTTGATTAAGCATTTTCATTTTAACGTTTTGTGAATTCGATTTACTGTTACTTTATTGTTTGAATTGTTTGAATTTTTTTCTTTTTCTTTTTCCCTATTTCTTGAATGGAGTGCATTACATTGTCTTTAATTGTGTGTCGTTTGATAATTGTGATTTACCTCACTAAATTTTTATACTTGTCATGAGTACCTCCATGAGAAATTTCCTTTTCGATATTCTTAAAACGTTTTTTCATGTAAAATTTCACTTGAGAAAATTACTCTGATTTTGTAAATTACATCCCATTTGGGATCTACAACCACCAAAGTTAGTATCCCATGTGAAAGATCTAGAAAGACTACTCAAGGAAATAGAGGATGGTATTTATAATTTGCAATTGGAACTGGAGGTAAAAGGTGAGTTATACTCCTTGTGTGTTTTTGCTTTATTTTGTTCTTCTTCTTCACTTTTGATTTGATTTTACAGATTTGATTCGTTTTGTTTTGACTCACTCTCCCGTATAAATGGCGGATAATGGTACTCCGTGACTATTTAAGTCAGTATTCTCAGCTTCCCACAATAACTGAAACCTCAATATTAAGCATTGAAGAAATACAACAAAATTTGTTGTGAATAACTGCGTTTGTTAATGATCAATGGGATTCCTGCTGACATCGCTGGTTAATTGAAGCAAAGGTCCGATTGGCAAGTGAGTTTTCTAATCCATTCATTTCCTACATGCCTGGTTTTGGTAAAAGTATATTTGATAAGAAAAGAAGAGCTAAGCGACTTGGCTCTGAATGTTCTCACTGTGTAAGACTTGCTTGCAAAAAGCCACCTTGTAAAGCTTTAGGAATGGTTTCTGTAAATCATGAAGATAAAATCAAATTCGTTAAGGATGGCATGAGTAAAGAATCGTTGGATGATATCTTACGATCTCTTGAGACGCATCCGAGCGTATATGTTCAACGTGAAATTCAAAATTTGTGGAAGCTATTCCAAAAGGAAAGTGCATAGTTTAGTCTTGGGAATCTGACTCTAAAAGACGTTGTTTGCTAGTTTACAAGAAAATTGGATGAGAAGCATAACCTCGACCCATAGAGGGTGTTCAAACCGTTACTGGACGTAAAACCAGAGGAAGATGTGAGCCACAATCACAACTATCAGTAAATATCCTTTTATTTTACCGTTATTTTATCTTTTACATTATTATTATTATTTTGTGTCTTTTTTTATCTAATCACTGCTTGTTTTTTCTTTTTACTGTTTGCCTTTGAATTATTAAGCTAAAAGTTTCATGCGTCATTTGACAAACACACCACCTCATTTACAGATGTATATCATTAAGTCCATCACCAAGATCCTTAAATAGGAACTTTTTTTCAAGCACTCACAAATTGTTTCTTTTTAGAATTGTTCTAATGCAGCAACTTCAAGCAGTCAACTTTAAAATATTTGTGTGCTTTTTGGATTTAGCTATGGAAAGTATAAGGAGTTCGTTCAGGCAGCCATAGATCTTGGTCGTGCTATAACAGGGAGGAAACTACATCTTGTATGTGGAGGAGGTGATCGAGGGTTATCAAAGCTGGTCTCTGAAGCTGCTTTCGTTCGAGGAAGCCAAGTGTTAGGTATCATTCCACAAGCCTTAAAACCTTTAGGATGTCTACCAAACTACAACTTTTCCTTTAATGACCTATTATCTTATCTCACTCCAATGTGGAGTATCACCTTATTTTTTTATGTTTTCCACCACCCAATTATGTTTGAAAATAGGGATGATTATGTATTCCTAATAATAGTTCTATAAAAAAAAGATGATATTTATAGATGAATAAATAAAAAAAAAGAAAAAAAAAGAGAAAAATCCAAGCAAAAAAAAAGCACATTGTAATCTCCAAAAAGTCCCCTGTTTTTCAACCATAAATTTTTTTTTCCCCTATCACCTTCTTTTGTTAGCCATAACCCTAGCTTATGTTACGTCCTAATAAAAGTTTTTCTTGATTTTATGGAACTATAGTCTAAAGTAAAGCTGTTAATATGGACTAAAAGATGTAGTGATGCATAAAAATAAAATAAATTTTTTCAATAATTCCTTGGATTTGAGATCATTTTATTTCTAAGCTGTGGGCATTATTTTTTTCATCTTGGTGAGAGAGTATGATATTGTTTTATTATTCTCTCAAATTTATCATATTCTTTAGAGTGACAATTTAATTTGGGGTATATCTTCTTTTGAGAGAGTCACTCTTAATTGTGAGATTTTGAGGTTTGATGTATCATTCTTAAAAGTGGCTTTATTAATGTAGCTCTGATGATTGATTATTTTACAGGATTTTACTAAATTGTTTTGTGCGGGTGTGAATTTCTTTAGGCTGAAGATAATGCTTATATTTTTATTTGATTATTTTCATTGATCCGATGAAAGAAGTGAACACAATTTTCAAAAAAAAAATTCAATTTGGTTTTGAATAAGCTGGTTAGGGGGTGTGATTGACACTAAAAGGTGTACATTTAATAAGGATTAAATTATTATTTTTCACTTATTGTGTCGATTAATGAATTCATTATTCCTAAATTATTTTAATACTCCTCAAATATATTTTATGTTAAATTAATTCATAATTTGTAAATTTTTATCTTGTGAATATTTTTCAGGAATAAAGAGAGAATTGGAATTGAAAGCACGAACAAAGAAGAACTACTGGAACACAAATTGAAGAGATGTAATAATAAATAAAAATAAATAACAAAAGAACAAAAGCATGTTGGTGATGGTCCGGAGGCCATCACGCCTCCTGACTATCACATATTTCAAAACAATGATAATGTAAATAATAATAATAAAATAATAAATAAATAATAAAATAAGTTAAGTTAAAGCATTTGTTGCTTATAAAAAGGAGGCAAATGAGCTGAAGAGAAAAAGCTAGCACGGAGAGCCAGAAACTTAAGCCAAGTTTTTGTTGTAGCCAAGAGGGAACTGAAAAATTTCTGTCTTTCTTTCTTTTCGTTTCTTGTTTCCTTTTGTATCAATTTTCCTTGTAACATATTTCAAAAGTTTATTAAATAAAAAGAGTGTTGTGTTTCTTTCAATATGAGTGGCTAATTTTATTAAGCTGAGGTGAAGGGTGAAGCTCAATGTTTCAAACTATTAAATTTATTATTTTCTCAAATGAGTTCAAAGTTTATTTTATTCTTTTCTAGTTATTTTTATGTCATATTAATTTATAAATTTCTTTGGATCTTTATATTTTATTTCTAAGCTGTGGGCATTATTTTTTTCATCTTGGTGAGAGAGTATGATATTGTTTTATTATTCTCTCAAATTTATCATATTCTTTAGAGTGACAATTTAATTTGGGGTATATCTTCTTTTGAGAGAGTCACTCTTAATTGTGAGATTTTGAGGTTTGATGTATCATTCTTAAAAGTGGCTTTATTAATGTAGCTCTGATGATTGATTATTTTACAGGATTTTACTAAATTGTTTTGTGCGGGTGTGAATTTCTTTAGGCTGAAGATAATGCTTATATTTTTATTTGATTATTTTCATTGATCCGATGAAAGAAGTGAACACAATTTTCAAAAAAAAAATTCAATTTGGTTTTGAATAAGCTGGTTAGGGGGTGTGATTGACACTAAAAGGTGTACATTTAATAAGGATTAAATTATTATTTTTCACTTATTGTGTCGATTAATGAATTCATTATTCCTAAATTATTTTAATACTCCTCAAATATATTTTATGTTAAATTAATTCATAATTTGTAAATTTTTATCTTGTGAATATTTTTCAGGAATAAAGAGAGAATTGGAATTGAAAGCACGAACAAAGAAGAACTACTGGAACACAAATTGAAGAGATGTAATAATAAATAAAAATAAATAACAAAAGAACAAAAGCATGTTGGTGATGGTCCGGAGGCCATCACGCCTCCTGACTATCACATATTTCAAAACAATGATAATGTAAATAATAATAATAAAATAATAAATAAATAATAAAATAAGTTAAGTTAAAGCATTTGTTGCTTATAAAAAGGAGGCAAATGAGCTGAAGAGAAAAAGCTAGCACGGAGAGCCAGAAACTTAAGCCAAGTTTTTGTTGTAGCCAAGAGGGAACTGAAAAATTTCTGTCTTTCTTTCTTTTCGTTTCTTGTTTCCTTTTGTATCAATTTTCCTTGTAACATATTTCAAAAGTTTATTAAATAAAAAGAGTGTTGTGTTTCTTTCAATATGAGTGGCTAATTTTATTAAGCTGAGGTGAAGGGTGAAGCTCAATGTTTCAAACTATTAAATTTATTATTTTCTCAAATGAGTTCAAAGTTTATTTTATTCTTTTCTAGTTATTTTTATGTCATATTAATTTATAAATTTCTTTGGATCTTTATGGTATTTTGACATAATGTCGACACATTAATATAGTGTGGCATATTAGGTACTTTATTTCACATTTATTCACACACATAGTTAGTTGAGAATTAAATGATATAATAATTAACTGAAAAAAAGTGAAGCTAAAAATGAGAGAATATTAAAATTATAGTTTGAATACTGAGAGTGGATCATGTAGCCTTAGCTTATTTTGAAATCAGTTTCAAATAATTTCTTTGCCCCCCAATTAATTTTCTTAGTTTTACTAGATTTAAAATTCCATATGGCTCGACCCCGAACTCACCGGGTTATATTACAATTAAACACTCTTATACTTAAGAGTAATACACTTTTGAGTCGTGTCAACATCTTTTAAAAAAATTATTTTCTTCCTGCCTATCATGGATGGGAGACCCAAATACTTTTCATATTTGGATACCACATTGAGGTTGAAGATGTTCTTCATTGCTATTATCTGCTCCTCAGGGATCTTGCCTCCAAAAAATATTAATGATTTATCAATGTTGAAAATCTACCCTAATGGCCTTGCATAGGCATCAAAAGTTCCTTTTAAGTGCTTGCATTCGGCCACTAATGCTATTGTGAAAACTAAGCTGTCATCAGCAAAACGTAAGTGAAAAATTGTGACATCTTTTGTAAATCTTAGGCCTCTAATCTGCTGTCTTCTTTTTGCTTGCGTCAATAAATTTAAAAAAGCTTCTGCACATATAATAAATTAGTATGGAGAAAGATGGTAGCCTTTTCTTAGGCCTCTCTTTGATGAAAAAAGTCTTTTGGGACTCCATTAATTATTACTAAGAAAGAAGCAGTAGTAATACAACTCATTATCAACTTCAGCAACATTTTAGAAAAGCCAAGCGTTATCATCATTTGTTCTAGAAATCGCCATTCAACCCTTTCATACACCTTATTTATGTCTAACTTTAAAGCCACTAAACCTTTCTTTTTCCCTTTGTTGTGTCTTATTTTGCGAAGGCATTCATATATAATAATTACATTATCTAAAATGTGTTTATTGGGTATGAATGCACTCTGAGTAAAGGGAATAATTTGGGAAAGAACTAGTTTTAATCTATTTGGAATAGTCTTGACTACAATTCTATATATCACATTGCAAAGGCTAATTGGCCTAAACTCCGTAATTTTTCTAGGCTTGGCTATCTCAGGTATAAGTGCAATGTAAGTGTGATTAAGGGTAGCTAAATTACCTTGCTCATTAAGGATATGTAGGCAAGTTTCTATTACACCACCACGAACTATCTGCTAATGTTTATAGAAGAAAGTAGTAGGCAAGCCATCTGGACCTAGGGCTTTTGCTGGGCACATCTGGGAAAATGCTTCAACAATCTCTTTCGCGGTGAAAGGGCCCTCTAATTGGTCATTCATCTCTGAAGTTACCTTTGGCAGTATTCCTCTTAAGGCCTCTTAAATCTGACTTTGACTTGGGCTGAAGGTTATGAACAGATTATGAAATTACTGGCAAAATTCCTTTTTATTTTTCCTCGATCTTCTATCCATTGCCCTTGAGTATTTTCAATACCCCATATTTTATTTTTTTTTCTCTTCCTTGTTGAAGCTTTCAAATGGAAAATTTTGGTATTTTTGTCCCCTTCCCTTAGCTAGTCAACTCTTAATTTCTGCTTCTAGTAAATCTCTTCGTCAATCAACATGTTGTTAATCTAGTTTTCAAGCTTTCTAATGTGGTCTCCATCCACCCCAGGAGCTTTGCTTTGTTTCACATGCTTGAGTTGATTAATTAGTTTTTCCTACTTCTCTTTTCTGCTAGCAAATTCAACCTTGCTCCAAATTTTAAGATTAGTTACGGTGTTCTTAGCCACATTTTGGAACTGCTTTATTGGATTCTCCTCTATTCATCCTCCAATATGAGCCCATTCATCTCACATTATGTTCATGTAGGCTTCATATGAACTTCACATAAGCTTCACACGTCTTTGTAGTGTTCTATGTGGAATGATCTTTTCATTTAGCTCCTCTCTTTTCTCATTTCTCTAACCTTCATTAAAATTGGGTAGTAGTCTGAAACCCAATTCACCAAATTTATTGCTGCCAAATCTAAAAAATTGGTATTCCAATCTTTACTGCATAGAAACCTACCCAAACATTCCTAATATGATGTGGTACGTATCTCCTATTTGACCACGTAAATGGGTAACCCTTATAGCCCATATCAACAATGTTACAAGCCTGAACAACTTCTTTGAATTTGGCTACCATGTTTATATTTCTATCATTGCCCCATGATTTCCCTTGTAAATTCAAAACTCCATTAAAGTCACTAAAGCAGCACCAAGGATAAGAGAAAATACTTGTTAGCCTCTCCAGTAATGTCCAAGTATGGTGTTTTTTATTGGTTTATGGATGACCATAAACCTCGTGCATCTCCACACCTTCCCACTTTCATTATATACAACTGCGTCAATGTGATGAGAGCTATAAGATTTTATTTCAACATTCACATCTGAAGACCAAAATAAAGTTAAACCTCCTCCTATTCCATTTATATCAACTGAAAAAAAAAATTTTAAATTAAATTGTCTACCTTCTAAGTTAACCTGTTTGGCCAACAGTTTTGTTTCACAACAAAATAAAATGTTAGGTTGATACAGGTGGAGAATTTTCATGATGGCTAGTCAGTTTCGAGGCTTCCCTAAACCTCGAACATTCCAGCTAAGGATTTTCATAGCTGCTGGTGGGGTTGGCCACCAACTCCCACCAATTTGTAGTCTACCATCTCCTCTAGTTCCATCCCTGCATCATACTCTGTATTAACAAATTTCAACTGAGTATTTGCTCGAGGGGGGCTGGAAAAAAAAACCACTGTTGAGCTGTTTTAATGGGCTAAATCTTTATTTTTTTCTTATTCTTAGGGTTGGGCCATATAAGTTCACTATTAGGCTTTTTAGTGCACATTGGCCCATTTGTACCGAAGGGGAAAGTCTTTGAATTCCTTGCTTGCAATTTCCATTGCTTAGTTTTGGGTCGAGTTTATCTTTATTTTGCTCAGTAACCACCTCATTTTTATCTGATCTGGGCTTAGCAAAGCTTTTTAAGCTGTCTCCTAAACTTTCATTTTCCCTCTAATTTTTATTTCTCGCCTGCACTCTCTTGCTCCTTAGATAGCTGTTAATGTCATTGTCAGCCTCTTTAGCCTGCACCTTATTAATTTCACTCTTTTCTATACTTTGAAATTATATTTACAAGTTTTTTGCCTGCTCAGTGTCTGTCATTAACGTTTCTTCATCAGCCACTTGCTCTTGACTTATGCCCTGGTTTGGGTTTGGCCCCTAAGTGCTAATTAAAGTCTGTTGAATTTTTTATGGTCTTGGGTTGTTGACTACTGTGATACTTCCTTTGGCTTGGATTTGCTCCCAAACATCTTTCTCTTTCATTTTGTTTTGCTTCACCCTTTTCTACTTGTGATACTGCTCTCATCCATCCTCCATAAGGCTGCTCTTTTTTTTTTTTATTGGCTGTCATAGTTCAGGCATTCTTTGTGCTGATGACCAATGTGTGTGCAACAAAAGCAAAAATCTAGCAATTTTTCATACAAAACTAGCATTGGGATTTTGACTTCACCTTTTTGTAAATAAACAAACGTTTTTAATGGTTATGTTAGATTAATGGAGATTCTGGCTCAAGCAAACTATCCTATACAATCCACTGCATCATCTGTTTCAACTTCCTCTACACTGTCAATCTTCTTTCCTCTTGAGTGGCATCTCCGTTCGTGCACATCATAGGAATATTATGAATTTGAACCCAACAGGATGTATGTATAAAAGATTGTTCCTTTATATCTCCTATGCCACTTGGTTCAGTAAGCACTAATAAGGCTCGATCAAAATGCCATGGACCCATCAACACATTTTTCTTTTCCTCATCTGAGCCAAACTTAAACAGGAATATGTTGTCCCCCATGCTTTCGATCTTAACTTCCTTGACTGTTCTCTAAGCTTGTTGCATAACTTCTTTCAGCCCCTCCATGTTCACACCTCGCGTGAGTAAGACTTTCCTAAACAAGCAGTTTGCAACAATTTTCTCTTTTAATCTTCATTCTTCCCATGAAGGTTACTATATCATCATCTTCTTCTTTTAAAGCAATTGCTTGACACTTTCTAAGTAATTCCTCTACATCCATATTTAAAGCTATTTGATCGCCCCTTAGTGTTATCAACTTAACCACCAACTTTACTAAGACTACAATTAATAGTAGCTCCTGTAAACAAACTTCCCCCCTCTCCCCCCTCTATCCCCCTTCTCTTACCTACAAGAATGAAACTTTATAGACAAAGGGACATGAAAGGATCAACGATAGGAAAAATGAGAGAAAACACCCAATCAAAGGGTGATTCAAACCAAGCCATGACGACTTTACTCAACTTTCACTCTAAGAAAGACTTTTGACAGAGAGAGTGTTTTGTTTCAATTCATTTTTTAACATTTGATTATATGTAAATCCATGTCTATGAATTAAAAACACCATTTGGGAGTCAAAATTTGAGAAAATAAAAAATGTATGCTAATTGGTACAAATCCTATGAGTAGCTTTTGGAAAAATACCAGCATACATCAAACACTACTTTGAATACAGTAAAATAATGACAAATTATAAGATCATAATGAGATTAATTAATTAATTAATTATCAGTGGGTTTTTTTTTAATTTTAAAAAGCATGTACTAATAACATCATCTGAAATGAAGTTCGTTGAGTTGTTAATAAATGAAATCTGAGGGCATCTACTAAAATTTTAATTGGATTATAATTAATATAATCTCCTTCACTTGGAGCAAATCAAATTGGCTTTTGTAGTTAACTCAAATTTATTTTCGTCCACTTCAAACAAGGTATGTAATCTGACCTTGGAAACACAAAGATCATATTGAATAACAACATTCAGGGGTGTAAATGTTTAGCTTGTAAACTTTCTAAACCTTTGTGTAAAGATTGTAGGGGTGGATGTGATAAGTCTTGAGACTTGTAGGCGGGAAAATTCGTTAGAGGTTGGCTGACGTGGCCTAACAAACTCAGGATTCAAGGGTTGACTAAGTTGACCTTTAAATTAAAGCCTGTGGCAAATGGATAAGAATTGACTGTTGTGGTGGAGTTTTTGTTGAGTATGAGATCAACGGTCATGATTTAATTTTTTTTTATTTCTCTTATCTAACAACCGTGAATTCAATGTTTAGTTAAAATTGAGCTCGACAGTTAGTCCTTATCCCTAACAAATACTAAAGATATGAGTCCATTATTTTCTCTTGTTTTTTATCTGTATATGTTATGTTAGACTCTTTTTTTATCTTTTCTTGGTTCCTTGGATTGATATGATTTTGATGCTGTGATATTTCATAGATTTTCCTTGGGACATGATTGCAGTTGGCTTGATCACAATTGCTCTAATAGAACAAATATTACAAATATTACAAATATTAATTGACGGCAATTTGGTATGTTTGTTAAGTTCATTATTTATAGAGTTGGCATCTTATGGCAAGGCTAGTTAAATTGAAAGTTTATTTATTGCATATCTTGTAATAGGGATTAATTTATTAATTCCTTAATTTAGTGATATTTCAATTTATTAGGAATATTTGTTTCCTAATTTAATTAGATGTCTAATTTAGCAAGTTAATTAATAATGAGATTCTATAATTGGTGCATAAGATCTATTTAGAACAAGAAGTTGGTTCAAATAAGAAATTTATTAAATGCTCTAGATATTTTTTAGGAGACAAATAAGGCAAGAAGATCATATTTATTTGTATTCAGATTCATGGGAATTATAAGAGGAAAGAAACTCTTATTTGGAGGGTATCTAAGTCTTTTAAGACTTGTTATTTTGGTGAAATCCTAGTACCTATATAAAGAGCGGTATTTCACTATTGAAGGTTGACGCATAACACAGAGCATAAAGTAGAGAAGCAAAATTCGACCTCCTCCGTAGAGAGTCCGGATTTGGCGCATAATGTTGTGTTGATTTATTTTCTTATATTCTTTTTATCTCTGTGGAGAGTTTATGTTGATCTTGGATCATTAGACGTTGAAGAATTGAAGAATTGATATTGACCACTTTACGAAGTGCCTTGAGGATCGTGGATCAAGAGAGGTAGCAATTATTCAAAAGAAGCAGATTCAGTCTAAGGTTGAGTAAACTGTATAGTGATAAATTGTAAGTGAGAGTCTTAAGTTTAGTAAATCCATAAGTTGTAACATCTCAACTTAGTGAATTACTTTTCATTTGGGCGTGGCCTTGTGGATGTAGAATTGATTAATCTGAACCACGTACAAATTTTTGTGTCATTTTTTTCTGCATTTTTTTGTGTTTTTGGAAAATTAATATTTTTTATGCTGATGAACAGTAACAGTGACCAATATTTTTGAAAATTAATTAAGTTGTTAATTTTTTATTGGGAAAAGAACACAGAGACCCCCAACGTTTGAATAAGGGACACAAAACTCCTTAAGGTTTCAAAAAAGACACTCAGACCCCTATTTGTTAATAGTAAATTATAATTTTAAAATAAAATTACCATTATACCCTTATAGCATATTAAAAAATAATTGTTCATTGTCCAATTTATTCCTATATTATTAATAAAATTACGAATATAACTTCATTACCCAATTTTTCCATTTAATTTTTATCAAATTTTCTCTTCAAACTAAATAAATTTAATCCATTGCTCAAAAATAAAAATAAATTAAATTGATTATTAATATAATAAAAATAACATATATTTAATATAAAAATAACATATATTAAATTAAAATAAATTTAATTTATATATGGAGAATTGTTATTTTTAAGAAATTATCAATTTAATTTATATATAAGAAATTACAACAAATAACATATGGAGAATTGTTATTTTTATTATATTAATAATCAATTTAATTTATTTTTATTTTTGAGCAATGGATTAAATTTATTTAGTTTGAAGAGAAAATTTGATAAAAATTAAATGGAAAAATTGGGTAATGAAGTTATATTCGTAATTTTATTAATAATATAGGAATAAATTGGACAATGAACAATTATTTTTTAATATGCTATAAGGGTATAATGGTAATTGCACTTTAAAATTATAATTTACTGTTAACAAATGGGGGTCTGAGTGTCTTTTTTGAAATCTTAGAGAGTTTTGTGTCCCTTATTCAAACATTGGGGGTCTCTGTGTCATTTTCCATTTTTTATTTTTAATTGCCTACATCTATTTGTGATAGATTTAAATTCCTTTCAATGTTGATAATCAAAAGGAGCAACAAAATCTTTCAATTTCACTAGTCAGTACATAGCTCTTCATAGAACTGTTATAAGGTAAAGCACGCCTTTATAACCACACGATTAAAGTTATAACGTGTTTTTTACTATTTATTACTTTGTATGTATGGTTGTGAATTTGTACTCTACATTGGAGCAACTCTAAGGTAGCCATTGCCTTATTTTAGTTGTGATTCACTATGATAAAAAAGAAGCTCATTTTCAGTAGTCACTTTACTTTATAAAAAGTTTGACGCTCTCTTAAATGATGCTTAAGCAAACAATAGAAGTTGATTTATTTTAGTTGTGCATATAAACTCATCAATTTAGGAAATGGTTACACAAACCTTTTTTTAAGTTAAAAAATGATTACAGAAATTGGAAAGTTTGAATATTTGTCTAAAACAAAGTTTATATGATAATTTTAGAAACCAATGAAGTCTATGTAAAAAATGATTACAGAAATTGGAAAGTCCGAATATTTGTCTAAACGAAGTTTATATGATAATTTTAAAAACCAATGAAGTCTACGTGTACATTTAACAAAGGATAAAAGTCTATTTAATTATTATATTTTTAAAAGTACCTCCAAACATTTCTACCATTAAATTATTGATACCCTTACAGTTATTTTTGTTCCTTTTGACTTGTTTGACAATATTACCCTCTTATAATAATATTTTTTTACATTAATAAAAAGAAAAAATTAAATTACTAATTTAACCTCCAAAAAGTAAAAGAGACACAAAAAGCATATATATTCATTTTTTGAAGCTCACGAGTCCAAAAAAATTAATATTATAAAAAAATAAATCTTTTTTTATATTAATAAAAAATTAATATATTAACTCTTCAGCAGAGCATTCCACAAAAATTAATGTATTTCTTTTTCTATTTCACCAATTTTTTTATTAATGTCAAAAAAATATTAAAAAATATTATTATAAAAGAGTAACATTATAAAAGCAAGTTAAAAAAAAAACTTAATGATAGGGGTGTCAATAGACAATAGTTTAATAATTTAGATGTTTGGAAGAATTTTTAAAAATATATGGATTAAATGAACACTTACCTTGAAATATAGAGAACGAACAAATTTTTCCCCTTTAACCAAATCTAAGGGCTCTTGGTGGCTTTTTCTTACTCGTATGAGATTAAGTTTTGCATTCACGAATAGTTTTAACATTGTAAAATCTTCTATTAATGCAAGAATCGCTTTATACAAATTATTTTTAACAGCATTTCTGCTGCTATGATTTTAGACTTAACTCTTCAGATTTTATTTCAATCGTATGGGTATGTGTACTGAATTAATGGTCCATACAAATGAATTTGTTTATTTCCTCGTCGTAAAGGGAATGAGTTTTTAATAGGGACTCATCGTTCTCCTTTATAATATTGCAATAAGTGAATGAAAAAATTCAATCCTATTAGTTACTATTAAATTCAAAAAACAAACAAAACTTTTCTATTAGAAAAAGAAAAAAGGACCTGCATCTCCAAAGTTACAAAAACCCTTAAATTTTAAAAAAGGGACACCAAGATTTCTTTTTAACTTGAATATAATAATTAAAAAAATTGTATGAAATTTATTTAATTAATACAAATTTAATATAACTAATATAATATATCTAGTAGACTAATAATAGTAAATTATTTTGAATATTTAAAGTAAGATTAAAATTTTAAATTATTATATTTATTTTAATAATATATTTGTATTTATTATGAAGATTTTAAATACATCTTTTGGTTAAATAGATTTTACAATTGAGAAAATATCCCCTATTAATAATATTAGAATTAACCTTTACATAATATTCAAAATAATTTTAATTTTAATTTATCTATTTTAATATTATGTTTTTGTTCATTATTAAAAATTACTTTAGTATTAAAAAAATAGGTCTAATATATTGTAAAATATAAAAGTATTTTAAAATATTAAAATTATTTTAAAATGTATATATTATTATATTTATTTTAATGCTATATTTCTATTTATTATAAATTTGAGAGTCAATTTTTTTGAGTTTATAGAGTTAAAGGATACTATAATTAGAAGAGAATTTTGGTGTCCCTTATTAAAAACTTAAGAATTTTTGTAATCATTTTTTTGTAATCATTCTCCAAACTTTAGAGGTGCAAGTGCCTTTTTCTTTAGAGAAAATATGATATGAAATTGCATTTCAAAAGTGCACCTAAATCTTATAATTTAATAATAATTTTTAGAGTACTATTTAGTCTCTAATAATTTTTTTTAAAAAAAAAGTAAAATATGTAGTCATCTCAAGAGCATGAAAATTGATTGAAGGTATGGAGGGCATACACGCATGTAATTATCACCATCTCTTTTGATGCAAATGTCATGATGAAAATCTATACCTAATAGAAAGTGACTCTCATATGCTACATGGTTATTGAGATATTAGGAGAAACTAATAACACTAATTTTTACTAAAACCTTCATTATAAATTTTATTTATTCTTAGTAAAAGTAATACCATTTGCATTGACTCAAGATTGCACAATTATATGTTATTCCTCTGGGATTAAGGAACCCAACAATCGATTTATATATTGTGATAAAAATATTACATAAAGAAACTTGAGCAAATATTATATAAAAATACTTGAGTTTGAGATGATTAGTAAGGAGCGAAGGTGGAATGTTGAAGGCTTAAAGCTGACATGATTAGTTATAAAAACATGAAGGATAATAGCTTGTAAAAGTTATCAAGTATCAAATATTATATAAAAAAAGTTATCAAGTATCAAATATTATATAAAAAAAATTTTCAAGTATCAAATATTATATAAAAATACTTGAGTTTGAGATGATGATTAGTAAGGAGCGAAGGTGGAATGTTGAAGCTGACATGATTAGTTATAAAAACATGAAGGATAATAGCTTGTAAAAGTTATCAAGTATCTATTTGTGTTTAGCGATCTGGAGGGGATGGAAAATCAATTAAAAATTTTGGTGTTTTTGAAAGTGTGATCTTTTTATGTTTTTTTTTAATGTATTTAAAAAAACAAAAAAAACTCATAAAAGTTTGGTGTTTAATTGAAATTTCTTAGTTGAAATTATTGTTGTGTTTAAAAAAGAAGAAAACCAAAAACTTAGAATTATATATCAAAATTTTGGAAGACCATAATAAGTGTTTGTTACTTATTCTAAATGCTTGGACAATTTTCGGTAAGAAAAAGAGAGAAAGAAAAACAAAAGATTAATTAAAGGGTAAGGCTATTTAAAACCTATTTAATTAAGGTCTTCTACTTTTCTTTCTTCTTCTTCCTTTGTAATATCTATAAGAGGAAAATTTATATTTTGTTTTTTTAAATTTTTACTAGGGCAAAGAGAGTCCATGATTCAATGTTACATCTTGACTTCATTCTATTGTTGCAAAAGCATGCTAAATTATTTCTCTATTAGCCATGTCTCTATATTTCTTCAAAACAATTGGCCGAGAATTTTGTGTCACCAAATAGCAGCAAATCGAATACCTCCCATCTCAATTGTCACAATATTTTTTCTAACCACTGATTTCAGTTCATCACTAGCATTTCCAAATGTTGCAAAATCATGATCATATATAATAAAATAACAAAAATAATTGAAGAAGCAGTAATCAAATGACCGCATAAAACTAAACTCAATATTTCCTCTAAACAAAAACAAAAATCTCAAAATCTCAAAAACTTGAACAATAATCTTTAAAACCTGAGCTTAGAGAAGAACCATCTGTTCTTGCCCGTTTTGAACCTCTCTTCGAGCCTCCTCTTCGTCTCCTTCGCGGCAGTCACCTTCTTGTCTTTAGTCTGCAAGACATCGGGATTAATCACGTCCTTCAAATCGACGTCCAGCGTGTACCTCGTCGGCATCAAGTGGCTCTGATTCACCAGCTTTATGAACGCCTTCACGCGCGATTTCTTGGCCGTCTTTTTGGCCGAGTCCTTGCGGACGACCTTCGCCGGGTACTTCGCCACGCCGGCGACCAAGCAGTGGCCGTACGGACGGTCGCGCGTGCCGTCGTCGAAGGACCTGATGATCACCGCCTTCCGTCCGGCGTAGCGGCCTTGTAGGAGGACCACTGCCTTGTTTGGTTTCAGGAACTTCACCATCTTCGCTCCAATGAGAGTGCTGCTGCTGAGAGTGGCGATTTAATTAGGGTTGTAATTCAAAAGAGAGGTATTTATGCCGTTGCCTTCCTTTCAATTACGTAAATGCCATTCCGTCATATGGATAAAACACGGGACCTACTTGGAAGGCGCTAAGGGAGCGTTTGGGATTGAGGTGATGTACCTTTTAAGTTATAACTGCTGTGAAAAAAAAGCTGTAATTATGAAATAAAAGTTAATAATATATAGTAAATATAAATTTTAAATAATAATTTTATCAAAATTATTAAAGATATAATAAATTTTATATTATACAAGTGAAAAATTGTATCAACATAGCTTAAAAGTTACAGCAGCTAGTGTTTACCAAACACTTTAGTGCTGTAACTTTTAAGCTACAGCTGCCCAACCTCAATCCCAAACGTACCCTAAATTTAGGAGCACTAATGCGATGGATTTCGTTTACTAAATGGTTTATTTGGATTTTAAGCAAAATACAAGCACTTCACTGTTAATTACCCAAAAATTAAAACTCCTATAAAAATTTAAGTTATAAATAAGAATTAAGGGTTAATAACATATTGTAATAATTTATATATTTTTTAAAAACTTGTTTTAAGGAACTTATCTCTATATAATAATAATTATCTATATATTGTAAAAATATATGTTAGAATATGTCTCCGTATAATACAATTAGACAAGAATAGAAAATTACGTAAGAGAATGCAAACATTTAGAAATGTTTTAGATAACTTTGCATATTACTAACAATTGTATATAGATGCATCTACAAGTTTTTATATATATTAAATTTGACATATTATGTCAGTAAATTATTAATGTATTATATATTTAACCTCTATATTCTTTCACTAAAGATAACTAAGTCAAAATAATAATTTTTGAAGCTGCACATCTATTAAGTTATAATCTTTCTATGATAATAAATTAGTTTTGGTCCCAAAACTATAACCATAAAAATGTTTTACCGTACAATTCATTTTATAAATGATGATGATGCTAAGGGCACCAATATTTGAGTCTTACCTACTAAAATTTTTCGAAGATTGGATGTAGAATATAAGTCTAAGGAATAATTTTACAATAAATGAATCCACAAGTTAAAATATGTATAAAAACAATAGTAATGTACAATATTCTCTTATTATAAAATTACTCTAGGTTCAACTATTTGAACTATGGCATCACATAAATAATTTAGAAGTTTTTTTGTAAATTTTTAATTGTAAAGCTATCAATAAATTATAATAATTACTATCTATGTAATCATAATGGCTTGTACTCTAACTCAAATTTATGCATTCAAGCCCTTCGTGGCATTCATTTTCTATCCTAAAATGTTAGATAAGAGTTGACATCTATCAGAATATTATTTAGAATTGATTTCCGACCTAATATTTAACATATCTCTTAAATGTACTGCAAGTATATTTATTGGTAAATTAAATATATATGTTCTAGATCTCTTGTTTTGAAAGTGGTAATAACCTTCCTTATACAAGACAAATAAATCAATTATGGGAAATCTTTTAATCAAATTTTGATAATTAAAATATTTTTTGCTAATTTTTTTTAATACTTCTGATAACCTAAAAAAAATTCTAATAAATTTGAAGAATATCATTAAGACATCTTTTTGTAATTGGATTGCGTCAATCTTCTAGGCCCATAACAGCCCTAGGCCAGCCCAAGGAGATAGCTTTAGTGTCTCTCTCATTATGGTTGTATGATATCTTCGAGAGCTGGAAAGTATCTGATCACTTACTGATCTTTTAACTCTCCCACTATTAGAAGCAAGCAGTTATTAGAATTTCGAAGCAACAATGATAGCGTCCGCTACTTTGTCTCTAGACGGCGCCGTTTCCGGAACCCGTTTTACCTGCGAGTTTCATCCACTGGGTCGTCTTGAAACAAAGCTCTCTCACAAACCCAGAAAGCATGTTGAGTGGTTTTGCAATAATGGGCACCATTTGCTGAACTGCAAGTGCTTTTGGCAAATACCCAGAAGTAGAAACTCGATCAATTTCAAGCCAAGGGACTTGCCTTTGCATTTTGCTTACGGAAAAGATGCTGAAGATAGCTCCCTCTCGGTACAGTTTTTGTTAACTTTGTGTTAATTTCTCCCTAAAAATTTTCCTTAATGGAATATATTCTTATATTGTTTACTGATTGGAAGGGTGGATTGATAATGATATTGTCTGTATTCTGTTCTTGTAATTCATTAGTTTAACTCTGTACCTTAGGTTCTGTATTATGACATGACTGATATCAATGGCAGAATGTAAGTGAGGATACCGATGAAATGTTTGACAATTTGTTGAATAAGTATGGAAAAGTGGTCTACAGGAGAAACGACCAAAAGTCTCCAGCTGCAGAGATTGATGATGATGCTGAAAGCTTATCATGTAAGGTCATCCCATAATTAATTCAACATTCTTGTCAGTGTTACAAAAATGTAAGATGTTTATATTTCATCCAATATATTTTGGCTTAGTATTGCATTATTGCTGGTATAGATCATCCTCTAAGCTTCCAGACACAAAAGAGCTATGCACCTTTTCTTCTTTTAAATGGCGATTCCATGTTTTTGTTGTTATTGTTACTTTCACTTTTATGGAGCACTAAAGGGTAAACACATTTGTGAGAGAGTGTGGGTGTGCTTTACAAATTTTTGAGGACTTGACCGGTCTTCTATGGATTTCTACTCGATTTAGTTTGAGATATTATATCTAAACATTGTTTCTGTTTTGTAACTCTGTTATCTGTTTTCAAGAGTTTGGTTGCTCAATCATATCCTTCGATATGCAGATCATATATTTAAAATTTATTGGATTTTTCTTATGAATTAATTAAGAGTGGGAACAAAACCAAGCTTCCACATCCAAACCATTTTCAGCCTTATTACATACTGATGTTTCCTGCCTTATGTGTAGTTGCTGTGGCAATGGCAAAGGTTGTGAGTGATGTGAAGGCTTCAGATATAAAGGTTCTCTTTGTGAAACCTCTTGTATATTGGACTCACTTTTTTATCATTGCAACAGCATTTTCTCGTCCTCAGATTGATGCCATTGGGTACATTCACTTTGACTTTTGATATTCTTATCTTGATTTAGAAATTCTATGTTTTCATTCTGTATTTGTACAATACTTGGAATGACATTTGTTGTTGTAATTTGCAATATAGGTCGAGAATAAGAGATCTTGCTGAGAAAGAGTATGGAAAGGTTCCATCTGGGGATTCAAAACCCAACTCCTGGACCCTTTTGGACTTTGGTGAGTGATTTTACGTGACAATACTGAAACTCTCATTTATTTTAATGGAATTAGAATGAAAACAAAAAAAAAACGAACTTCCAATGTATGTGTGGCTATGACCCTGCTATCAAGATATCACTACAAGCTCCCACATGCTTCATTGTGTAGATAAGGTGATAGACCTCTGTATTATAACCTGCACTGACCTTTCCTTCCTATTAATTATTTGATCATGTTGGAGTGGGGTAACAATATGTTATTCTAAAGATTTTTGAAACTACAATGAACATTTTGAAGTAATACACAAGTGTGATTTCTCTTCGAACTCACAGCTTGGTTACGCAAGACTGCAGGGATGGGATACCTGCCACATTGGTCCCAATTTTCTTACGTTGCAGAAATGGACAAGCAAACAAAAAAACACAAAGAAAGAAAACACATTCACACTTCTATCCATGATTCTAGGATTTTCAGTCAGAAGTTTATGTGATTTATATTGAAGTAACTGATGCTTTATACAATTATTTTCAACCACAGCAACTTCTATGCTTTAACTCTTAGGGCTATCTCAAGGCTATATTAATGAGTAAATTGTCCTCTTCCCCTCTCTTTGTTTATTGAATGAGGCAGTTTGTTTGAAATGTAAAAATTTTGGTAGTTAAGAGTCTGTCTTGTTGTTAGAAGGGTGTAAGTTCAAGTGAGTTTTGAGTCACCTTTCGAAATTATTTAAAATCGGCAACCATGCTGATAGGACATGCATGTCAATTTAACAGTCAACAAGGATTCTGCCTTTGGCTTAGGATCATCTTAAATTTTGTGTTATCTGTTTTCTAAGTATAAGGCATTTCTTTTCTTTGGGTTGGTAACCTGGGTAAGCTGGAATCTCTTTGTTGTTTAATTGTACACTAGCACAAGACCATTCCTCAATTCATGAAAAATAAATAGATAAAGAAATAAGAAGTAGATACTAATTCTGTAACTTGCAACTTAAATTCACCTAATTGATTTAAAGTGCCATTGTAATCCTTTGATTTGAGTTATATGCATATGCATGTGTGTGGTGCTGCTATACACTTCTTTGTTATATTTATCTTTTTTAGATGGATTAAACTCTGAACCGAAATTTTTTTAATGAAACTTCTAATGAATGTGTGGTTTTATAGTTTAATGTTTTTAGTATATCTTGGAAACGTAATTGAACCTCAAAATTTACTCATGAGTTAGGCTTTGTATGTTTCTGAAGACATTTGTTTTTACTGGTGGGCTTTGAAACATCTGCTAGCTTAATTGGTACAAATGCTGCAAAACTGAACAAAATTATGGTCATGTAGTGGGAAACACCTACATCCATGACTCCAAAATCTTTGTTCATATGAATTACTTCTTCAGTATGCTGATAAACTATGTTTTGTCAACTTTTGCCTTAATTCCAGGTGATGTGGTTATCCACATATTTCTTCCGCAACAGAGAGCCTTTTACAACTTGGAAGAGTTTTATGGAAATGCAACAACCATTGAGCTGCCTTTTGAAAACCAACCCCCATTCCGGAGTTAAAATATAATAAAAGCTTGCGCTAATAGACTCAGTGTTGGCCAGCTTCTGAGGCAGATTTCGCCTGTACTTGTATTGCTTTCTATGGCTTTCTCGGGACTTCTGGAGGTTGAAATATGGTGGATTCCGCATTTCTGGAGGTATACCTCTTTTGCTTGAGATATTGATTAATTGGCAATGGGGGAAAAAAAACACTGGGTCAGCTTTCATGTAATTGTTATATAATCCTTTTTTTCTAGGGAAGGGCTTTAATTATTTTTGTGTATTTAGAGCAGTAGGGGGCTTGTGCATGTAACAGGACCGCAGATTTGCTGTGAAGCTTGAGGAATTTTGAAAATGGAACTCTCTTGTTGCTCCACCAAATCTCAAGAGTTAATTGTAGTATTATTTCTATATAGCAGCAATGGAGAGAGTTGAAAGAAATTTTATTTCGTTAATGTTTATTAAAGCAAGTGCTGAAAGGCATAAATTAGCTAAAGAATTCTTTCTTTGCTGAAAACTACGGGTAGCGGAAGCAAAAATAACTCCCATGATAATTAAATTCAGTAAAGTGGCTAGTGGAATTGAGAAGTAGGATCATAGCCACTTTTCTGCGAACAGGGAAAATATTCAAGTTCTCATATAGGTTACAAGGACTTTCTCCCACTATTTAGAACAAATATCCTTCACACAAAGCATCTTTCCAGTGGATGGTATTCACATTGACAACTACAATGGTGTTGTAGAATTAACTTAGCGGCTTTCCCACCCACAACGCAGTGATTCCCACCGAGGCCTGAGCAGTGCATAATTTGAGGGAAAAAAATAAAAATAGAAACCGATCTTTTCTTAGCATTATCTATTTACAATCTATAATTGGTTTACTGATGTAAAATGATTGTAACATATGTGAAATTGGAAACTTAAGCACCAGTGTAACCATGATGCAACTTGGAATCGCAGCAAAGCATTGAAATGGTCTAGTAACAGAAGTGGAAACGACCGATATCCATTTCTGCACACCAAGTAGTAAAAACTTGATCAAAGTTGGCCGCATATTGGAAACTGTGAAGTGGCCGCATAGTGTAAATTGTGAACTTCCCTTCCTGCAGATAGACAAACGCACGATCAGAAGCTAGAGATTGAATGGAAGGAGGAAAAAGCAAGGCAACAAACTAAAATAGGAGGAAAAAGGGAAACTAGAAGATATGCACATCATACACTATTATACAAATGAGTAACAGAGTATGCACCCCATAAACACAGAATCTCAAACACGATACTTATGATGTTAACAATTGTCCTGATAATCCATCTCATTGCATAGGAAAACAAATGTTTCAGAAGCTTAACATCTATGATTGGAAAGTGCAAATTCTATCAATATATGTACTACAAAACCCATTAGGAGAATAAAACATATGCATAATCAGGTCCTATAATTTCTCTGCCATTTAAAGCACAAACCTGTGCATGAAACTTGAAAACCAAAAGGCCGAAATCCTCTCTATTGATATGCTCAGATGTTATATATAGGGACTAGAATTACTGAGTAAACAAATATAACCCAGTGGCAATTTTATTCTAAGAATAGCTAAAAAAAGCACCAATTCTAATAGCTACAGCATTCATAGTCTAATTTGAAAATGGATAAAAGAAGAGAGGGAAGGGAAAAAAAAAGGATTAAAAGAAGGGCATGGTGTGGAGCCAGCTTTGCTAGTATGTAACACTTACTTCTATACTCTTAACATCAAAATCTTTATAGTCTCAGTCTCGTATGCTAATACATTTTCCCTGTAGTAAACCTTCATTTCAAAAAATCATTCTCTTAGTGTCATTTAAATTGAAAATCAAAATAAGTTGTTCCTAAAGCTGTTTTTCTTGCTTCCACAGGAACAGACGAAGACTTCACAATATTTGGCCAGCAATTCAGTTACTGTTAGCAGTCTGAGCAGTTGACTAGCATGAAAAAAATAGAAATATTCAGATAGTAAGATGCATGGTCATATAAATTTAAAACTTGAGCAAGAGAATCACAGTTACAGTTAGCTGAGTGTTGACTGGATTGCCCAGGTTCAGTTGGACTTAAATCCATATCATGAGTGGCCGTCCAACCAGGTTCATAAGCTTCGAGAAAACTGATTTTTGCCTTATTTGGTAAATCATGGGGATGAACAAATGGAACTCCAGCTGGCCACTTGATCTCCATTCTTATGTTGGCACACGGGCTATCAAGTGCATGAATGTGACTCTCACACTCCCTGAGGTTACAGAATCTGAGCTTGATACCCTTCTTATCTGCAATCTCTTGAACCCTTTCCTTCAAGACCCTCTGGGCTTCGAGTCGTAACCTCTTGGAAGGGGGCAGAGGTTTGCATCTTGAATTACTCTTCCTCCTCCTCAATGATGGCTTTATAGATCCTGTACCAGCATTTCATCGATCCAAGGACCTGCTGTTAAAAGCTTCTCACTAAGAACTACTCCAACCATAAAGGAAAGATGATAATCCATCATCAAGATGGTCCACATGGTAAAGAAACAAAAATATTTCATTAAGAGTAAAATTCAAACCTCTCTTCTGATATCCATTCTCTAATTCTGTTTACTTCCAGTTCTTCTAAAACTAATAATAAACCATTAGCATGCACATTAAGCACAGCTGATCACCAATAATTAAATTTTTGTCCAATTTTTTTTTTTAACTATGAACATAATTTCCAAGTTATAATTTTCACACTCTAAGAAGCCTTTTTTCCTCTCTTACAAAGAAAAGGAGAACTAAACCTGACTACAACACAAAATCATTTAAGCAGCAGGCACACAACAACTAGATCTAAGAAAACTAAAACATTTAAGCAGCTGAACAAAAAGGGAATGCTCAAAGACAATAATTTTTTTTTCTTATTTATTATTATTATTATGGACGTAACACAAAAAAAAAAAAATATCTCTTGTTCATCTTTGACACCCCTCCCTGCCAATGCATGAGCAGAAATTCCAATGTTAAATGAGGAGCCTGATCAGAGTAAGGTGAGAGCAATATTTATAACAAAATAACGCTCATCCAAATGTTTTAAAGGAAATTAATGAGAAAATAATATAAACAAAATGATAGATATCATTAAAATTATGCTTACCATCTTGGGCTGTAGGGAAAGTGAAAGTCTGAAAGCTTTGCCTATTAAAGAGCTGATCTGTCGGATGAGACCTCTGCATGAAGTCATCCACTGGCACAGGAAGCTGGAATTGAGCTTCAACTCCGTGACCAGCTGCCCTCATCTCAGAGCAACTGAGACTACTCATGGATTTAGGCATGAGCTTGAATGACAGAGAAAATCTTCCATACATGTTACCCTGCAGATTATTGACCTCTGTTCTGTGAAGTGCAGGGTTGACATAACCTGCAGTTGCCTGATATAGTGCGAGGCCAGGGAAAACGACGGCTTCTTGAGGACCAAGGTCACCATCCACTAGAACCCACCGACCATGAAAGTCTCTTACATGCAAACCCGCCTTATCTGACTTAACAATAGAGACAAGGCTTTTGTCAACATGATGATCCTGTTCGGGATACATAACTAATGGGCCATCCTCTTGGTTTGTTAAATTGTGGTGTTGTGCTCCCTGAAATGATGGCCTTGCATGACAGCAAACAGACAAAACCGAAGATGATACCTCCCGACTTCTCAAAGGGACATTATCAAGTACTTCAGTGAATGGAGAACTGCGCAAGTTCAGACAGTAGCTGATGGCATCAAGTATTTCTCGAGCTGCCTTTCCGAGCAAAGCAAAAACGTCAGGCAATCCAGCAGGAGGGAATTCCAATGTGTTGTTGGGTTCTGAAGGAGTCATGCCAGGCCTGTAATCGTAAGTTTCCTGCCACTGCTGAGGATCAGCATAGTAACCAGATGTCTTACACCACTCACGAGAATCATTTGTATGGATCATTTCTGCAGCTGGGTATGATGGTCTTTGATGGAAGTAGAGGCGAGCAGATTCTAAACAAGATCTCAAGAGAGGCCCATCACTAGCAGGAAACTGAATGATGGCAGCAGAATACTGAGCAAAAGATTGCGATAAAGTCGTGGCAGATAGCTTATAAGAATCAGAAGGAAGTCCTTCAGATGGCATTAAATCTGTGAGCTTCACACGACCCAGAGATGGCAGGCCATTGCTCGCCATGAAATAATCTTACTAGTCGAGCCAACTGGTTTCAAAATAAATCCAACCAACCTGTGAGCACCACAGATGAAGAAGAACAGCAAACAGTTAAAAGCCAGAAAATAGAGCAACACCAATCATGCACTAAAAAATTATAGTTGACAAGCCAGCAGTAGTGCTGTACTACCAAGATCCAACCGCTTAGCTTGAACAACTCTGCACATAGTCGTTCAGCTAAGAACCTAGTACCGGAGATATCCCTATCAATTTTCGACCTAATTCCCAATTCATGGCTTTAAAATTCCAAAACAAGTACATCTTCTCTGTGTTTCCACTCAATATGATAGTGTTGAATGTGTTCAACAGTTAAAAATTTTCAACCAAAACCAACTAGTACACAGTAATATACGAAAAAATAAAGAGGGGAAATAGAGGAATTTGCAAATGGCCACTTTCAATTAAGAACATCCATATAAATGCTTCATTTGACTAATATCACTGCTAATTAGCCTACAGCCAATGCAACAAATTAAATCAACAGTCATCTTATATATCACTAAACAGCTAAATGAATTATAGTTTCTGTAATTATATAGCATTTGCACAAAAATCAGCTCTAAATTTTAATCCAGAAAAAATCAACAAATTTTTTTTTTTTTGGGCTTCAAATACAAATAAAGACAGAGAGCAAGAAAGCGCTGACCTTTGAGGGAACAAATTTAATGATAATATGCGAATTCGTATATGGAATCTGAATTAGGGTTTGGCTGAACGCTGCTTCTGCTTGGACAGCAGCCAGTTGATCGGTGTGGGTGCGGGGATTCTCTCCGGTTACCCTCCCTCCTGTGCGTACTGGTGCCACGTAAGCATACTACTCGACTTTTATGTCTTAATATGTTCATGCAATTTTTTTTTTATAAATAATAATAACACTTATGTGCCTAATAAGTCTGAGCTGGGTGATTATAATCGATATTTTATATAATTACATTTATATAATTATAATTAATAAAATTTATTCCTCTACTTCCTGACCTCATTTTTAAATTAAGAAATCGAACTCCTCATGTTTGGGATAGAGATAATAAAATCCTTCACAGGTTTAGAGTCCCATGAGACCCCATCCAAAATAAAGTAAAATTTGAATAATTTTTAAGAAATAAAGTGAAAAATGAGAGAAAAATAATTCTCAAATTATTAATGGGATAGGTTTGATTTTGTAATTCCTACCTTAATCCCCATTAAATATGAATATTTTTAAAATTTTTATTAATAATTTTTATTTTATCAATTTCAATGTTGATTAATAATTTTTTTAATTTTACCAAATATAAATAGGTTATAATTAAAAGAAAACCACACATTATAATTCTTATTTAACCCTAAAACATTGTTATGTTTTCTTTTTTCTCTTAAGATATTGCTCTCTTCAAATATTTTTCAGTTTTGATATTATTTTAATATATTATTTCAACCTTTTAGAGATTTTTTTTAAAAATAATTTAAATATTTTATAATATGGTAATGATTTTATTTAAATCTCTAGTTTTTAATTTATTAAAATAATTTATCCATACTAATTATGAAATAAGTAAATGAACGATGAGATGAGAATAGAGAAATCATTCTCCACATGAGAATTTCTCATCCCCTACTATATTAAAATTTATTGAGAGATGAGGTGAAAAATAAAAAGAAATTTTTAATAAAGTAGAAAATGGGATAAAAAAAATTAAAAAAAAAAATAGAGCATACTCTCAACTCATTTTTCTTATTATTTTGATTTAAGATATTTTTGTGAGTAAGGAGTTATCAAATGAAATCACGACTTTGTGTTGAATGATACTCCCAAATTCATTCCATTTTATTCGTTTACTAATTTTTGAAAGCCTTTTCGTTATTAAGAAAATTAATTTATTAGTTAATATTATAATATAATGAACTAATGGTAGATATTGTTATTATTTCTTAACTTCATTAACTAATCGGTGTCCAACAAAATATTAATCTATTAAATATTTATAATTGTTGATATTTTTTCCCCAAAAGTGATTGTATCGTGTTCTTAAGAGTTATGCGTGGAATCAAACATCTCTTTCATCATGTTCATCGAGTGTTATCTTATCAGCCTGATTTATTCTTTCTTTCGTGATGCAAAAGATAAAATTTACGCGACTTTAAGTTTTCTGTATAAAAGAATACATTGATGCATTTGATTTAGAATTCAAATGATAGGTAAGCGTTTCTCCAATAACTTTATTAAGAGTTTTCACGTGTTACCTACACACAACAGGTTACTGTATTCTTTTAACTCATAAAATCTTTGGTAAGTCCTAAAGTACGTGATGAATTGGTCCAGTCAAGACACAAGTCATATCTTCCACAAACGACAGCAAGAGTCACAATTTTCTTACACTTTCCAAACCGTCATAGAATAATGAATACCATAATAATTAGAATTAGAAACCCAGCCACCATTGAATACTGCAATTAATTTGAATTCCATAAATCCATAATTAGTTTAGACTTCGCATATCCAGAACTTATCTGGTACATGCCGTAACCATTTTATGCTAATATTTGTTCTTATTTATTCCATTGGTTTGGCGTTTCCGAATTATCAATTTTATGGAGACGACAGCGCTGCTTAGCCCCAGTTAAATTTCCTTGAAACCGAGAGAAAATTTCGTTGATTGATCGCTAATCACTTGAAAGTTTTTGGTTGAATCTTCCATAATATTGCATTAACTGTATTATGCTCTTTAAAGGCTAAGAGTGATCTTTCTCTTAATTTCATGTATCTCAATTTCTCATATGATGAGCAGTGATTTATTGTTCCTATATCTCCTCTTATCATTCAGGTGCATTGTTATTGGCTTATTGCTGGCTCTATCAAAACACAAGTCGCCCCTTCAATGTGTAGATAAAAAGAATATAGGGAATGACAGCAATGCGAAACTTCGAAAAGAAAGATTGCATTCCGCGTCACAACTCAGACACAAGTGACCATAAGTTGCGCATCAACTATACATGCAGGCAGATACATTGTTTGACACTTCAGCTTATCATAGTTCGCGAGAACAAAAGTAACCAGAGATTGTCCATGAAAGTACACTGACAAAACTAGTACAAGTTACGGTAAAACAATTTCCCATGACAAAGTTTCGATAACAATACCAACACCAACACAAAATAACCAGAGATTGTCCATGAAAGTACACTTACAAAACTAATAAAAGTTACAGTAAAATAGTTTCCAATGACAAGTTTTTATAACAATACCAACACCGGCACAAAGTAGCGTTTCCCAAGTCTATAAAACGTCAGTTTCAAACCATAGACTTTTACATCGCCAACTGCAAGGGAGAGAAAAAGCTAGAGAGATATAGAGTAGAGAAATTACCTACTATGGCTTACGAGGTGGGGAACTGCTGCTGCTGCTGTTGCTAGTGCTTCTTCCTCTCAAAGGCCTGCACACATAAACCACCATTTTCATAAGAAAAAGCTGAATCAAAACAGAAAAATCAAGGCCAAGCTACAAAGAAACCAAGCTTTCCTATTGTACCACTGAGCATGAGCAAGTTTTTCAGATAAAAATGTAAAAACACGGGAAGATTATTTTTTCTAAATTTCTTCTGATGATATTGGGTACATATGATATTGGAGATAGAGGGTAAACATAATAATTATTGGAAAAAAAAAAGAAAAAATCAACCTGTACCACATGCTTTCAATGAACCATGTTGATGCCTAGAAACTGTACAGCAAACCAATTGCTTTGTTCATGGATATAAACTAACATATAATGACAAATGTGCAATACAAGTTTCAATTTTTTTTCCTCTATCCTCATCTTGGCCTGGGAAATTTTTGCCATAAACCAACAGCTACTTATTGCCATGAATTTGAACTCCTACTTCAATACTTTTGTGAATATAATAATACTGAAAAGATATCTTTATCATCTAGAATTTTCCACAAAATAAACTTTTAAGAGAGAATGTTGTTTACTAATACAGTTGTTTCGTATACCTAGCCTAGAGTTAGTAAAATATAGATTCCACAGATTCAAACCAGTCCCACATTTATATCTCTCTCTTTTCTCCCCACCACATCCCACCCCCAATTTCCAAAATTCTACTTTAAAGCATAACAATGTGGTATTATTGAAGCCACAGAAAACATATAGGAGTAAACTAAACGCTTCGGAGATGCATTCTCCCGGATCTTCTATAAGCTTATCTTTGGGAAAGAAATAAACCTATTTTTCATAAACATAGAAGAAAACTTGGGCTTGCGGCAGAGAATTTGTCTTTTTGCTTCACTTTGGGCTTCAACTTCAAGGGATTCAAGATTCGTTGTTTTTCTTTATAAATCCAATTTGGGAAGGAATGATGAGTTTTTGGTAGAGAAGGGTAGGATATACTTGGTTCTCATATATAGGTTTTCAAGGTTGTATTTTATAACATAATAGGTTCATGTTTTTTACCTTTTGTTTAAAATATGGAACCCCAAAACCCACCCAAAGTGGGGGGTGGGGATGGGGAAGAAAAGGGACTTCCATGAATACATCTAACTGTTTTCAGAATTAAAAATAATAATAATCCACAATAATCATTCAAAAAGGAGAAAATCAGTGTTATTTAACAAAATAAATTGATCAAGAATCTTGTAGGTTGCAAGGTTTAAATCACATGAACACACATGCAGATAGACAGGAGAAGGGAGAGTGGGAGAGAGAGAGAGAGAGAGAGAGAGAGACCTTTTAGGACTACGACTCCTTGATATCCTTCGAGGTACCTGCTGCAGTGGTAACAGATGAAGCCAAAGATTAGCACCTAGTAAGGTAAATTTTTTTTCCTTAAAAAAAAAGCACAACAAGACACAAACCCTGCGCGGACTAGGTGATGAAGAGTAGGATGATGATCGCCCACGTCTTGGTGGTGGCCCTCGCCCTCTTTTAGACACAATCACAACAAAGACACATTGTTAGAAAGGTTAGAAAGTAATGATAAACCTGTTATGAACATAATAATGGGCAAGTTTCACGGTATTTTGCAGTGTACGACATCATAAGTAGGGACAAGACATTTTTAACAGTAGTATAATGTAACCATGCTAGTCAACTTCATTAGCGACATAAGAAGGCCAAGGCTAAAAATACAAGAAAAATACATTAAGCATCAGTGGAAAGACTAGGGGTGCGTTGGCCGAAAGACTAAGGTTTTGCAACTAAGCATCGTTCGCAATACTAGGGTTTAGCGACTAAGAACTGAAGCATTAAACTGAACTAAATTAAAACATCTTCTTTGATTCAATTTGTTTGTTTTTGTTAGCAATCACAGATGTTTTGATTAGGGGAAATGAACAGATATGCCCAGTTAGGTTTTTTTAATTTTCTATGGATCTTAAAGAGTAAACTAACCATTGAACCAACATCTTTATCTATTAATTATTTGTAAACCATGGTACACTTGTCACAAATTCAAAGGCGGAGCGGCATCAAGTTGTCAACATTAACATACTTTCAGTTACTTGTACCAAAACACCACAAACCATATACATTCTGCAAGAACTGATAATACAAACTGGTCATTGTTTATAGGTGTTTGTAGAAGTTCTGGTTTCTGCTTTTATGAATTGATCTAATTCCACCTGGCTACAAGAATCTCTCAGAATCTGGCCAAATATACAACTCATTATTTTATAATTATAACTGAATTACATATGAATATATCTTTCCTGCCCAATAACCTTCCTCTGGATTCCTTTCAATTAAGTTATATCTTCCATTAAACAGAAGCAAAAGGAGGTCAAGACAGAAGACCCAAATAATATTCTGAAGTAGGGTCAACATGAATATCTCAAAATGAAAAAATACATCCACATGATTTACATAATCAGATCTTACCTCCTTGGTGAAAGAGATCTTGATCGAGAGTGCAAAGGCCTGCGAATTGGAGAGCGAGTGCGTCTACGGAGTGGAGACCTTCTAGGAGGAGAACGGGCTCGTCTAGGGGGAGGCGAACTGAATGAAACAAAATTGCTAGTAAGACAAGCACCAATTTACATGAATATATGAAGCACAACAATTTATAAGAAAGTAATACATGAATGCTAGAATCCATCTATTTTGACTGCAACAAGCAAAAGGTCACAGTAAGCCAGAACAGGACAATTTCAGAGTAATAAGTTATATCCAACCAAGGAGTTAGGCAACAAGAAACCATTTTCTTGCTCCTGCCCACATAACAGAAGGTGGAATCAAATTTTATTTTAAAACCAGTTGGTTCACTCATTTTAGCTGAGTCAGTGTCACAAACAAGGCAATCTTCTTGTCCAAGTCAATTTCACTAGCAACACTTAACATGGTGTATTAAGTAAACATGGTTCACAGTTTGCAAGCAC
This sequence comes from Citrus medica, assembly GCA_002013955.2. NCBI lineage: Eukaryota > Viridiplantae > Streptophyta > Magnoliopsida > Sapindales > Rutaceae > Citrus > Citrus medica. The sequence continues at coordinate 59,336 of MKYO02025009.1, read as the reverse complement.
CTACTTCTAAACGATCCAAATTTTTAAATCTTACAAATTAATCAATCAATATATTACCGGCGCCTTGGAGGAAGAGGAGAACGCCGTCGAACAGGACTACCACGCATTCTTCGGGGAGAGGCCCTACAAGGACAATAATTAGTCAAAGACTTTAACATTACTCAAAGCTAAACAAGCAAACATGTCATGAATGAAATCAGCAACCAACCTTGCAGGAGATCTATGCCGCCTAGGTGGAGGGGAGGGAGAGCGACCCCGAGGTGAAGAAGCAGGTCTCCGCCTTGGAGGGGTCTCACCTCGGCGATAAGGAGATTCCAATCGACGACGAACGGGAGACTCAATTCGTCTACGTGGAGGAGAATCTGGTGGTCGTCTAGGAGATCCACCTCTTCTAGGTCCAGGAGATCTCCTCCGTGGCGAGGGGGGTGGCTTCCGACGGGGAGAGGCTGTTATAATATAATAAAAAAATATCGTTAAAGGTGCTCCAAATAGATTTAATATCACCAAACAGAATTAAGTATCATGACATAAATCTAAGGTAAGTAGATTACGTTCTCTTGGTCGTTTTGGCCCATCCTTCTCAATATCAGCACTGACATTATCAGTTCTCGAACTATCTCTCTTTGAAGAAGCTGCAACAGGCTTTGGAGGCGGTGAAACTTTTTTCAGCAAAGACAATGTGAATGTTGCATGAACAACATTCCCATCAATTTGGGCCTGCAATAGGCAATTAGCATAAATTTCCAAACAATCTAAACTCTCAGTAGAACTAATTTACTCCCAAATCTTAGATAAACCTACACCATCCATGTATAATTGTGCCTTTTCAGCATCTGCCCTTGTCTTGAAACGAACATATCCACTTCCTCTTGGAAGATTAACCTAGAAATTTTTATCAATAATTAGAGCAGGGAAATGAAAGTATTTCGACTACATAACAGAACGTGTTTTAAGCTTACAGCGCGGTCCATAACCAACTCGACATCCACAACTTCACCAAAGTTACCTGCAAAGTAACAGATGAAAACAACATGAGAACGATCACAACGAAACTGCACCAAAATTACTAGAATATTAGCTTTCAAACAAAGAAGGTTCTTTTAAATGATAGAAGCTTCCTTCAACAACTGCCCACATATTCACAGAAAGATGCACATGTTCTTTTTAAAATAAGAAACAGGGGAAAAAAATATATTCATGTTTAAAATTCACAACAAGTGAACATGTTGTCCACAGTATTGGCAATACATGTATAGGCCAGACAGCTCAAAACAAACTTAATTTATATCCAACAAGCAGGCATACTAATTTATCAATTATTGAACATCAAAGTTATCTTATCTGTTATCTGCAATCTACTATTTAGTCCGTTGGAGATCAACATATAACCAACTTTATAATTGCATCATTGATGCAAGGGTAGAAAATTTTCTATAACTAGAAACCACTGTAATACATCAAGAGAGAGCCTAAAACACCAAATATTTGTATATTTAAAAAAAAAAACCCAAAACTGTCAATGTTTGCACCTCCAGAATAGAACATCCCAACTCCTATTCCATATTTCATTCACCCTCACTAAAACGTTGAATCAAGATCAAGGAAACATGAATATGGATTGTGAGGAATAGCTATTCCCATAGACATAAATCATTGCTCCAGCATAAGTCCTAAACATCAATCCCGCAATCGAAAGTTTCAGCGTCATTTAATGGTTGTAGTGAACAAATTGTCCTTGAAACAACAGGTTCAACAAAGATTTCACTTTAATCATTTGATTGTCTACTGGGAGAATTGAACCATGCAAGTTTTCTGTGTCAGAGAGTACCATTTCCATAAAGAGCACTTTCCGAAATTAACTAAATTCCGCATACTTAACAACCCCATGAAACTAGCCAACCAGCAGCCCAACTCCAATTATGCTTGATGAAGAAATCATTGTGATATGATAAAGAAACACTTATTCAAATTATAACAAGGCAAGCATTCAAGTTATAACAAGGCAAGCATAGTGCTACCCAAGATACCACATATCAAAAAGGACCATAATGGACCAAGGAGAGCCACCCATCAGAGAGATTACACTTTCTTCAAGTGCAAATACAATGAAAAAGCAGAAAGAATATTTTAAAATGTACAATCATTATTCAGCCACTAGGATGCAAAAGTGCAGTAAAAAGTACAAGAAAATAAGTGGATAACATACTGAATATTTCTCTCAAATGGCCTTCATTCACATTCCTGCTGAGTGAGTCAATGTAGAGAACAAGAGAATCATTTTCTGTGGAAGCTTTCCTGAAATCGGTTCCAGTACAGACAAAATGTAAGAATTCAAGCACGAACATTTAGGGGGATCGATATTGATTTCATGGGAACTCAAGCAAAAACATGATTGCAAAAGAACATTGAACAGTATCAATAACTCCCCTGGACAATCTGGGGCAGCAAAACATTTTTAAGAATAAAACACAAGTTCTAGCATATGCCCAATCTAGATCTAAACTCATGAAAACTATGCAAAGAAACAGTAACCCACCCATATGGTATGAGAAAATATATTGCCTAGGCTAATAATTACTTCAAATTTAATGAATAACTTAATAGAAAATGACACAGTTAATAGATGATGACATAGCAAGTAGGAAAGTGAATCACACCATTAAGGAATTTTAAAAATGCAGTGAAATGTCAAACTTAACCAACTAATGATACGTTTAACAAGCAGCTAGTATCTCCTCAGTCTTATTCCTAAACTATGAATATGAAACTCACAAAAAAACAAAGACTTAGGCATCACTCGATTACCCTCTTAAAGGTTTCTTCTCTCAGAAACAAAAGAGAAAAAAGCACCATTTGATTTACAAGTACCTATCAAGAAGCAAAACAGCATCATTTTTATTTATAGCAAGAGAGGAAAAATAGCTGCTCGCAAAAGATTTGCTCAGTAACCTCACAGAAAATTTAATAAGTTTCCAAGACAGCAAGACTACTCTAAAACTAAGCCCTAAATTAGTCTATTCTTCAACTTTTTTTCTGTGATTTTTACAAAGTATACTTCCCACAAGTAAACTGAAAAGCAAATTCTAAAAGATAACAACAACAACAACAACAACAACAACAACAACAACAACTAGAAAGCTAAGCAAAAACTGCCTTACCTAACACCCTAAACCTAATAAAAAAACTTGAAAACAAAAATTTAAAATCAACTAACACAATTTTGAATTACAAGATTACCTTGGGGGTGAAGAAGCTCTTTTAGATGGAGGAGCTGGGGAGCGACCTCGCCTGGCTGCCACAGCAGGACTGTCCCAAAAAAAAAAAATAATATCTTTATATCAAATACACAATTTTGATTAAACTTCAAAAAGTTGTAAATATTTAAAGGGTAAGCCCCACTGCTAAAATCTAGATCAAATCCAATTAGTTGCCTAGGCTGCATCTACTATTGATTCTAAACGTGATTGTGAATTTGTTCTTAAAAAATGAAATTAGAGTTTCTGGTATGACGTTTTTAGATTTCAAAAGGCTTCAAGTAGCGTATTTCGAAAATAATAATCTAAAAATGAAAAAGTGTGTAAAATTCTATATTGGTAATCATTTTCAGTTAAATAGCATTATTTATATATATATGGGGGTGGGTGTGTGTGTGTGTGTGTGTAGGAGAAACATCAATTCTTACACTTAAATTTGTTCGAATAGACAGAATTTAAGTTAAAAAGTAAATATACAACAGAATTAAAGAAAATTAACCAGTATTCATTTAGGATTCCTAATCTTGTGGAAACAGTTAAGAAGTGGAAAAAGGTAAATTCACCTCTTATTGCGTTGAGGCGGGGGGCTGCGGCTGCGAGAGTTTGTGCTACGAGAAGGAGAAGAAGAGGAAGATAAAGAGCGCGAGCGAGAAAGGGATCTAGAGCGGGAGGAGAGAGAACGGGAGCTGGACCGGGAGTCTGAACCGGAGTAGGAGCGTGAACGGGACCGGGATGATGAGCCGGAAGCGGACCTCGACGGTGGCGAGCGGCGGCCCCGCGGTGGATTCGCCATTGACACTAGAGTGAGTAACGAGTGCAGAGATGGAACCCTAGATAAACCCCCTCAATTTCAATAGTGGATTTTATTTTTGAATGATAAAATTGAGTGGATTAAAAGGGCAGAAATTGAGAGCAATTGTTTTCTTTTTATTTTTTATTCAGCTGTGACATAGTAAATTTTTATCAAAGGTATAAAAGTAGATTTTAAAGTGGGCTTTATTGGGCCTCGTTCACCGATTTTGAAGAGTTAAACCACCTAAATCCCTCATATTATCTCTTGGGGGCCCTTACTTTTTGGGCACGGTTGGTGACGTGACGGTGTAAGATAAGACATTGAACCCCATATATATGTGTGTGTGTACATGTATATTAATGGTGCTTACTCGTGAGATTACATAATTAAAATTTAGAATGGGAATGATAAATGATATTTAATTATTAAAATAGAAGGAAAATAGAAATAAAATATATTAGACCTACATATTTTTAGGGTTAAGAAATAGGAACTTGATTCTTTCCTTAAACTCTCCTTTACCCCATCCAAAATTCCAAATTTTATAATTTTATTTTTATCCTTAATTAAAATATTATTATATTATTATTGTATTAGTTTTGTTTTTATTATTCTTATTATTGTAATTTTTTAAAACAATAATAATAATGATGATGATAATTTGGGTGGGCCTATTTGCAGTTTTGCACTCTAAAATTTACCCTGAACATTCTAATTTAAAAAAAAAGTGAGACTATTAAAATACAAAATTCCTCTTTACACCCGTTTTAAAAAATAAATTAATTACAAAAAATTTTAAATTTCTAAATTCCCTTCACTAATTAATTTCTCTCTTTACCTTACAATTGCATATTCTAACTCTACTCTCACATTTTGTAAACTAAACACTTAATTCCTCTCTTTTTTAAATATTTTTTTTACCTTTTTTTAGCTTATCATGATTTATATTTTCTGTTTTCTATATATAAGAATTATTTTCTTGATATTCATTAGATTTTGTGTTTGTGAAAATTAATTTCTTGATATTCATTTACGTTCATGGTTGATAAAAATTTGTTAATATTCATTTTTTAATGGTAAGTTTTGTTTCTCTTAGTTGGTGATACCAATTATTTGCAGCTAAAATAATATATCTAAATTAATTGATAAGAATTTATAAAATTGAGAAGAGAAGGAAAAGAAATGGTTAATTAAGTAATTTTTTCAAAAGTTATTTATATAATAAAATTTTTAACTAAAAAAGTTGTAGAGAGGAAATTAGTGGGATCAAATAGCCCCCACCCCTAATAAAATAGATATTACAAAAACATTCATCATGAGAATTACTATCGATGACAATTTATTATAACTTAATATTATATAATTACTTTGAATAGCCATGTAACACACTCAATATTCAATTTGTAATTCTCATACCTTAAAACCCTAAAAACTTTTATTTTCAATATCATAATTTATATTTAGATGAAAAATGAAGAAATCAATTTTGAGAAAATTTTTGACTATAAAGTATGTGTAATACCTTTTATTTTTAAAAGATACAATGAAGCAAAAATATTGTAAAAACAAAAACTTTTTTTTATTCAGTCCTTCTTCTTCGTCTTCTTCATCTCTTCATCTCTTCGTTGTCTTGTTATCCTTCTTTTCTTTTTCTTTTTCTTTTTCTTTTTTTTTGAGGTAGTATGTAAGGAATATTTTTTATCATTATGTTTTCATTGGAGTTATTTTAGGCATAAAATTCAATATTGAACATAAATAACCAAAAAATTAATAACTAAAATAATGTTAAATAATTTCTTACAACTTAACTTAATTATATTATTGTAAGTATTGTAAGTATGTGCTAAATATCCACTCCAAAATTGATGGAAATTCTATTTTCTCAATTACATTGCGAGATTTTTCTATAGTGAAATGAGCAACTTCAAATAGGTTCCTTACTCTGATTAATTTAGGATAGACTATGTCTTGAAATAAACTGATGAAGTGAAATTGGTGGTTGACCATAAAACAGAGATAACGAGTTGTCAACCACTAGACCAAAGAGTGGTGACCATAAAAGATTAATCAATTTTAATTTAAAATAATAACAAATTTCAATTCTATCAATGCCTTACATATAGTCATAAACATAGTATGTTATGCCAACTATGCTGAATAGGGATGATAGAATTTTTAAAAATTTAAAAATGATTTATTATATAATTTGATTATCTAAACCAAAAATACTAAAGCATTGTTTGTTAAATATTTGAAGTCTAAAATTTTATTCATTTCAAATCTTTTCCAAAATTTATTTGTTTGTTCTTTGTAACTTATGTATGATTTTCAGAATTTACATCGAAATAAAAAAAATAATTTTTTTTACTTTTATTTTAATGAAAAATTGTCTGAATCATAAATAAAATTATATTCCAAAAATATCTTTATAAAATATATTTATTTCGTAAATTATAAAATCTAATCTTTTTTTGTTTTGATTTTCAAAGACATAAATGTTAAATACTCGTGTTAAAGATTTTTTTATTTATAAAATATTTAAGATTTTTTATTTATAAAAATAAAGGAGATTTCATTTATGTTCAGATATTAAAAAAATGTCATTCAAATATTCGTATTCAGACCCATTCAGTTTTAAAAATAAAAATAAATTCATTCAGATTTGAGATAAAAAAAACAAACACTACTTAAGTTGTTAGGAATGAATTTTTGTTATGACAACATTTAAAATATATTACATTACATAAAAATCATATTTTAGTTGCATCTACTATTAATTGAAGTGAATCTACATTAGAATAGAAAATCTTATCAATATATATAGTCTATTGTACCTAGATTCTCACTAATAATTACCATGATTATCACTCAAATAAAGTAACAAAATGAACATCTCAAGAGAATTGATCAATGGGTTTTAAATCAGATTTTGTCATCAAACTCAAGTGTAGAGAAATGGAGTTAAAAAAAATTGATTTGAGAAACCCACTCATATAGTAAAACCAAATAAAATAAATATTATTTTAAATATTTTTAAAAATTTTTGCATGCAGTATTTTGGTCAAACTTTAGATAAAAATACATGCCGCCCCCCCCCCCCCCCCCCCCCCCCCTAAAAAAAAAAAAAAGCCCCCCCCCCCCCCCCCCGGGCCCAATTCTATCAAAGGCTTGCTACAAATAAGGACAACAATTTGGGTCATTGTTTATTCGATTCTATTCGATGCGAATTAATAGGTTTGAGTTTAAAAAAATTAATTCATTTAATAAATGAGTGAATTTGATTCGATTAGCTAATTAAACAATGGACTTTGAGTTTGAGAACATTGATTCGTCTATTCATTTATGATTCATTTAATAAATGTGTTGCACCTGCTTATTTTTTTTATTAATAATTATAATAATTTTTAATAAAGAAATGAGAAAGTTCTTTCTTAAGATTGGCTTATTAGGAGATTTTAGGGAATGATTTTAGCCTTTCTTAATTTTCTAGGGTTTTCCAAGGATTCCCTATAAATTACCTTTTTTTTCTTATTCTCATCCCTCAACCCTAAATTATAAAATATGATCTCTCTCCTTAGCAACGTTCTCTGCTTCTACAATAGGGTTAAAGATCTTGGTTAATTGGAAGTTTCTTGATTTGTGAGTCCTTATTGCTTATATTTTTGTGGGTAATAAGATGAGTATGTCCTTGGTTTGAAGCTCTTGGTGTAAGAAATATCTTGTAGAATTATTTTCTAGACATCATGAACATTTTGTACTAAATCATGACCATTTGACAATGATTTTTGAGAAGAATATTATTTTTCTACATACTAGACATGTAGAGTATTGAATAAATTTTACTTCATAAGATTGACTTTTATTTGATTTTATATGGATTCTAAAACATACACTAGTGCACTGAAAAACTATGATTTCAGTAGAACGACCAATTTTTTCAATAGAACTCGAAAAATTCTAGATTTTAAATAGAGCTTATTACATGTATCTAGTATTTCCAATTTTAGTTTCGTAATTTTGTAATTAATACATAGTCATATAAAAATCTCGGAACCTATACTATTTATTTAACGTATTGTGAGATAGTTTTGATCTTGTAAAGAAATAGTTTTCAAAATGTTTTTGGTATTGGATGTCCTAAAAATTTTATAGGAGATGCCAATGGATGTCCAAAATGGTTCTATATAATATTGTGTCATTTTGCTTACTAAATTAAGATTAATAATTCACAGAATTAGCCTCGTACGGTTATGAGTTAGAAAATCAAGATGTTGGGAATAAGTTACTAATAGTTATATCTTGCATTTATTTAAGTGCTCAAGGCTTATATGTGTGTATTGATCATTGCTTTTGTTGAGGTAAGTAATTTTATTCTTAGTGTACTAGATATGTATGATTATTTTGATTGTTTTTATAGATTTTTAAAAATTCATTGATTTTTATAACAAAATTCTTTTATATAAATATTTTCAAGTATGAAAATTATGGTAATTTTATGGTTTTAACAAAATATTCTAAATTCTTTTAAATATAATTTATTTTGTTAAATAATTATCTTTTATGAAATCGTCTACAAAATGTTAGAATGATATTCGTTTTGCAAGCTTAAATCATTTTAATGATTTTTTTATGAATCTAATATGAATGTTTCCATATTCGATTGATTTTATTTATGAACTTTTATGTGGGACCACCTTTTAAGGCTGTTTGGGAGCCACCTCTCGAGGATCAGAGTGATATGAAGTGCCGCATAGAGTACAAAGTGCCAAGTACAAGCAGTTATTTACGAAAAATTAGTTTAAACATCTTGGCTCATTATCCATAGTTATTCTGATTCTGATTTTGATCGTTTTAGAGAATATATATGTTCTAGACCAGTATTGGGTTTTTGTTCTAAGTCTATACACAATATTCTGATTTTGCTTCTAGTTGGATCATCAGGAATATAGGTAACACTATGTGACATGAGCAAACATTATTTTTTTTTTCTGTGCATATAAGTTATATGATCTGTTTTCATGATTAATTATGTTTTTGATATTCCGAGATACCTATGAATTTGTCTTATTGTTTTATATGTCATTTTATAAAACTTATGTTTTAAATATATGTTTCAATAAAGATAAGGCTTGCAATACTTTTGTTACTCGATATCTCTAGTGTATTGGGAATGATTATACTTACCAAGTTGACGGCTCACCTCTCATAATTTATTTTTGTAAATTGAGTTGTGCTTATTGTTGAGTGTTAGAAAATATATATTTATAAAGGAGAAAATCATCATTTTACATTTCAAATTTTACTAACACATTTACTTTTATGTATTTAAGCTTCTTGTCATTTCATTATGTGTGTTGTATTATAATTAAGTATTTTATGTATTTTAAGGGCATCACAGTCATTTCACAATGAACGAGAGATCAGACGGCAAAACAAACATCACTTTTGAATTCAAAACGGTCGAAAACCTTAGGAGGAGCATAAAATGAAAAATGGCACTGTTCATATGTACATGACTATTCACATGTACGGTACTGTCTACGTTACTGTTCACGACACTGTTCACATAGACGGATTGATGATGTGGCATTGACCGATGATGTGGCATTAACTGATGCGGTGTCACGATCCTGTTGGACTAAAACTCTTATGCACTTAATTGGTGACGTGGCAGCATGTTAATGGACCAAAAATTGCGCGTACGGTACATGTATATACACAAGATTATTTTCAACCAAACCGTGTTACTATTCAAGCCGGGTCAAACCGTGTCACTGTTCAAACCGCGTATTGTTGACTGATGACGTGGCGCAATCCTGAGCGTCCAAACTCTTTTTAATCTGATGGTCATGATTTACTCAATGTATCTATAAAAAGGGGGCCTCCCCCCCTAATTTAATATCTCTGAATCCATTTTTGGACTCTGTTTTCTGTAATTCCTTCTCCATCTTGTATTTTCAACGTATTTTAATAAATTTTCATGGGAAAAGGACACAGAGACCCCCAACGTTTGAATAAGGGATACAAAACCCCCTAAGGTTTCAAAAAAGACACTCAGACCCCCATTTGTTAACAGTAAATTATAATTTTAAAGTGCAATTATCATTATACCCTTATAGCATATTAAAAAATAATTGTTCATTGTCCAATTTATTCCTATATTATTAATAAAATTACGAATATAACTTCATTACCCAATTTTTCCATTTAATTTTTATCAAATTTTCTCTTCAAACTAAATAAATTTAATCCATTGCTCAAAAATAAAAATAAATTAAATTGATTATTAATATAATAAAAATAACAATTCTCCATATGTTATTTGTTGTAATTTCTTATATATAAATTAAATTGATAATTTCTTAAAAATAACAATTCTCCATATATAAATTAAATTTATTTTAATTTAATATATGTTATTTTTATATTAAAGATATGTTATTTTTATTATATTAATAATCAATTTAATTTATTTTTATTTTTGAGCAATGGATTAAATTTATTTAGTTTGAAGAGAAAATTTGATAAAAATTAAATGGAAAAATTGGGTAATGAAGTTATATTCGTAATTTTATTAATAATATAGGAATAAATTGGACAATGAACAATTATTTTTTTAATATGCTATAAGGGTATAATGGTAATTGTACTTTAAATTTATAATTTACTGTAAACAAATGGGGGTCTGAGTGTCTTTTTTGAAACCTTAGGGAGTTTTGTGTCCCTTATTCAAACATTGGGGGTCTTTGTGTTCTTTTTCTAATTTTCATTTTGCCCCTAGTTCAATTATAAGTAGCTAATTTTCTTTCAAGTTTGGGTTGAAGGTGAAGTCTCAACATGTGTCATGGGGTTTATTTAGTAAATTTATTTTCTCTTCCCCTCTAGTTTTTGTGGATGTTTTGACTTCTCGTCGACAAATAATAATAATCTTGTCTAGATACTGCCCTGGTTTCACTGGCTCCCTAATACAAGATTATTATTATTTGGCACGATTAGTCCTTAGCACCATATTGATTAGAGTGTGGTTCATGAGGTGTGGATTCCCCCCTCGTGATTTAATTGGCACTAATAAGGAATATTTAGCCCATGGTGCATATTGATACAGATCTAGGTACCCAAGTGCCGCATTTCAATATATTTCTCATCAATTTATTCTCGTCATTTCAATATCAATTTCAATTTTAGGACAATCTAAGTCACTTTCATTACAAATCCAACCACCAATTTAGAAAAATTAATTCTACACACAATTAGAATCCACCTCCTCGTGGGATCGACACTCGTCACTATTGATTTATTCTACAATAGATTCGTGCACTTGCGAGTTCAATAAAATATGCACAACAAGTTTTTGACGCCGTTGCTAGGGAGGTAAGTTATTTTAATTCGTAGAATTAATTTTTGTGAATAATTTCTTTTATTTGTTTTCTTGTATTTTGTTTTTTATTATTAAAAAAAGAAAAAGAAAAAAAAGTGAATCTGCATTTAGAGGTAATAATTTCTTTTTTTTTTCTCTTCTTTAAAGTTTTGTAATTTAATTTTCAAGTTATTTTTCTTTGTAATTTTTTGTTATCTTATTAATTTATTTTTAATTAATTTATTTCACGTATTTGTTTTAGTGTATTTTTATAGAAAGGCTGTAATATCGTGATAAGATTAGTATCGTAATTTCTCCTTCTTCTATATGTTTATTTGTTTTGTTCCCATTTATTTATGTTCTTTACATGCATGGTTGAAGGTCATTATTACCTAATCTTGAGTATATAGACCTTGAATTAGAAAAAACTTTTGATAAAAATTAAATGGAAAAATTGGGTAATGAAGTTATATTCGTAATTTTATTAATAATATAGGAATAAATTGGACAATGAACAATTATTTTTTTAATATGCTATAAGGGTATAATGGTAATTGTACTTTAAATTTATAATTTACTGTAAACAAATGGGGGTCTGAGTGTCTTTTTTGAAACCTTAGGGAGTTTTGTGTCCCTTATTCAAACATTGGGGGTCTTTGTGTTCTTTTTCTAATTTTCATTTTGCCCCTAGTTCAATTATAAGTAGCTAATTTTCTTTCAAGTTTGGGTTGAAGGTGAAGTCTCAACATGTGTCATGGGGTTTATTTAGTAAATTTATTTTCTCTTCCCCTCTAGTTTTTGTGGATGTTTTGACTTCTCGTCGACAAATAATAATAATCTTGTCTAGATACTGCCCTGGTTTCACTGGCTCCCTAATACAAGATTATTATTATTTGGCACGATTAGTCCTTAGCACCATATTGATTAGAGTGTGGTTCATGAGGTGTGGATTCCCCCCTCGTGATTTAATTGGCACTAATAAGGAATATTTAGCCCATGGTGCATATTGATACAGATCTAGGTACCCAAGTGCCGCATTTCAATATATTTCTCATCAATTTATTCTCGTCATTTCAATATCAATTTCAATTTTAGGACAATCTAAGTCACTTTCATTACAAATCCAACCACCAATTTAGAAAAATTAATTCTACACACAATTAGAATCCACCTCCTCGTGGGATCGACACTCGTCACTATTGATTTATTCTACAATAGATTCGTGCACTTGCGAGTTCAATAAAATATGCACAACAAGTTTTTGACGCCGTTGCTAGGGAGGTAAGTTATTTTAATTCGTAGAATTAATTTTTGTGAATAATTTCTTTTATTTGTTTTCTTGTATTTTGTTTTTTATTATTAAAAAAAGAAAAAGAAAAAAAAGTGAATCTGCATTTAGAGGTAATAATTTCTTTTTTTTTTCTCTTCTTTAAAGTTTTGTAATTTAATTTTCAAGTTATTTTTCTTTGTAATTTTTTGTTATCTTATTAATTTATTTTTAATTAATTTATTTCACGTATTTGTTTTAGTGTATTTTTATAGAAAGGCTGTAATATCGTGATAAGATTAGTATCGTAATTTCTCCTTCTTCTATATGTTTATTTGTTTTGTTCCCATTTATTTATGTTCTTTACATGCATGGTTGAAGGTCATTATTACCTAATCTTGAGTATATAGACCTTGAATTAGAAAAAACACTGCGCACACAAAAACACGTTAAAAATAAAATGAATTTGCAACAACAAGCACCACCACATAAGAGGCCATTTAAAGACTATTTTCGTCCCTTAGCTAATTTGAGCACATCATACATAAGATACCCAAATATAGCTGTTAGGAGTTTTGAACTAAAACCTAGTGTGCTAAATTGTCTCCCAACATTCTATGGCCTAGAAAATGAGGACCCATATAATCATTTGAATGATTTTCATGCTGTTTGTCAAACATTTAGATATGAGAATTTTTCAGATGATGATGTTAAACTTAGACTATTCTCATTTTCTTTAAAGGATAGAGCTCGTTCATGGCTCAATACATTGCCTGCTATTAGCATTACATCATGGGAACAAATGGTAATAAAATTTTTGAATAAATATTTCCCAGTGCATAAAACCAATGCTATTTGCAAGAAAATTTCAGAGTTTAACCCGAGAGAAGACGAGCAGTTTTTCGAAACAAGGGAGCGATTCAATGGGCTACTTTTGAAGTGTCTACATCATGGGTACGAGATATGGCGCTAATGCTAATACTTTTTGGAGGGATTATTGCCCAACGTACAAGAATGACTAATGGCAACAAATGGAGAAGAGCTAATGTCAAAAAGTGCATCAGAAATTTGAGAATTCTTCCAGCGACAAGCAGATAATTCCCAATAACGGAGTCGATCACTCAGGAATACTAAAAGAATTAAGGGAGTAAATAAGGTTCACATTGGCGAGTCAACTTCGGGAATCAAAGAAATCAAGGAGATGGTTGAAGGTCTTTCTCGACAAATAGTATCATTAACGACTGCTAAATCAACAGAGCCACATGACCATAACTCATACTCAGATCAAGCCAATGACATAGGTGTAATGAGAAAACCATCAAATTACAATCCATACTCCAATACATATAACCCTGGATGGAGAGACCACCCCAATTTTTCATGGTCTCAAGGATTCCAATAGAATGAACCAGCAGCTCCAGCTCCACCAATGCAACCAATTCCTCAAATTCCTCAAGCATCTCAGCCACCATTTAGACCATAGAATCAGAATCAGAACTACTCTCAATCCAGATCATGAGAGGATGTATTCCAGAATTTCAAGAATGATACTCTACGATTGAGCAACAGAATCGCACCATTGATGGACTACGAAATGAGTTGAAAGCATCCTTCAACTCACAAGCCTAATCAGTTTCAAGCCTCGAGAAGATGGTAGGACAACGTTCTTCTTCAATTCAGACCTTGACAATGACTGTTGAGAAAGGTAAATTTCCAAGTCAACCAGTGTCTAATCCTAAAGGAGTACATATTACAGGTGTATGCTCCATACCCAAGTAGGCTTACAAAATTGATCATGATCAAGAGCTTTCTGGGTCGTCTCAGCCCTTGTGATTCACCCTTATCCAAAAACATAAATTTAAAAAGGATTAATAAAAAAATTAAGGTTAAGGTATTAAAATGAAAAACTTAAATAAACTTCCTTGAAACGGCTGTAACTAAATAGTTCTAACTTCACTCCAGGGAACAACTCAAAAAGGGTATGTATAATAGTATATGTAGATGTAGAAAAACGGGTCAGCGGTTCGAGTCCGCTTATCTCCAACTCGTGAACTTAGCCGATACAAAGCTATATGAATATGATAGCACCCAATTTTTCCAATTCGGCAGTTCGATTTATGGTCACTTCTGATCTTTCTAGAGGCGTATTGGGTACTGCTTCCTTGATCACAGCAATAATAACGTCACCAATATGAGCATATCTACGATTACTGGCTCCTATAAAAACGAATCAGTCGACCCGGTCTACGAATCTATTTTAACTATCGACGAATTCTTAGAATTTTTACCAGTTCACCACAGTAGCATAGAGAGGTCAAAACAGTCATGACCTTGCGAAAATGAAAAGAAGTCGACAACAAAGTGGAGATGCCGGTTACAAAAGAAAATCAAATTGTACCTGTGAATGTTGAGGACTCACCATCGGAAGAGAAAAAAGAAACCAACTCACGAGAATATGTTCCCAAAGCTTCATTTCCCCAGAGGTTAGCTAAAGGAAAGAAGGGAAAATCCACAGGTAAGATTATTAAAATCTTCAAACAGGTAAATGTCAACATCCCTTTGCTTGATGCTATAAAATAAATTTCATCTTATGCCAAGTTTCTTAAAGATCTTTGTAATAAAAAGATAAACATTCACGTTCAAAAGAAGACATTTTTAACAGAAAACGTTAATTCTATACTCCAACACAAAATTCCTCTAAAATGCAAAGACCCAAGCTCCCCAATTATTTCATGTAGTATAGGGAACCACATAATTGAGAATGTTTTATTGGATTTAGGAGCTAGTGTAAATCTGTTGCCTTACTCAGTATTTTTGAAACTTAGACTGAGAGAATTACACCAACTCCAGTGATGTTACAGCTTGCAGATCGGTCAACGAAAATACGTCGTGGTATTGTGGAGGACGTGCTTATCCAAGTAGACAAGTTTTATTTTCCTGTTGATTTCATTGTAATTGACACTTCACCAATACATGATTCAAGAAAGCACATCCCCATTATTCTAGGCCGACCTTTCTTGACAACTGCGGATGCTCACATTCAATGCAGGACTGGAAATATGTAGTTTTCCTTCGGCAACATGACTATGGAGTTGAACATCTTCAACATTGCCAAACAACCTCACAATGCAGATGATGGAATTGTTGATGTGGATTTAGTAGAAACAATAATTGATAATACTTTTCTTTCAAACCTCAGTGATGATCATTTACAAACATGTTTAACTCACTTTGGTTTGGATTTTGATATTGACAGATCGGTCGATGAGGTCAACGCTCTACTTGACTCAACATCATCCATGGACACTAGTAAATGGAAGTCAAGAGTTGAACAACTAGCACCATCAGAGAAGAAACTCATCCCATCATCAAAATCTCCACCGAAACTCGAGCTCAAACCATTACCCAACACATTGGAATATGCATTTTTGGGAGAAAAAAGCACTCTGCCGGTAATCATCTCATCATTCTTAAATGACGAACAAAAAGGTAAGTTGTTGGATGTTTTAAAATAGCACAAAGGAGCATTAGGACCAAAGCAAACATCAAAGGTATAAACCCAGTAGACTGTATGCATTACATTCATCTCGTTGAAAATGCTAAAAATACTAGGGAAATGTAACGTCGATTAAATCATAATATGAAAGAAGTTCTTAGAACTGAAGTCCTTAAGCTATTAGACGCATGTATCATTTACCCAATTTCTGATAGTTCATGGGTCAGTCATGTACAAGTTGTCCCTAAAAAGTCAGGAGTCACAGTAGTTACCAATGTTGATAATGAATTGATACCAACTAGAGTAACTACATGATGGCGTGTATGCATTAATTGTAGAAAGTTGAATTCTGTCACACGTAAAGATCATTTTCCTTTGCCATTTATCGATCAAATACTTGATAGATTAGCAGGCCATGAATTTTATTGCTTTCTAGATGGCTACTCAGGATATAATCAAATTCCCATAGTACCAAAAGATCAAGAGAAAACTACTTTTACTTGCCCTTTTGGCACATTTGCATATAGGAGGATGTCATTTGGATTATGTAATGCACCTGCTACATTTCAACGATGCATATGAAACATTTTTCCTGATATAGTTGAACGATTCCTTGAAGTCTTTATGAATGACTTTTCTGTCTTCGGTGATTCATTTGATCAATGTTTACATCACCTAACACTAGTTCTGCAGATATGTATCTAGAAGAATTTAGTCTTAAATTGGGAGAAGTGTCATTTTATGGTAAAATAAGGTATTGTTCTCGGTCACATCATTTCAAGCAAAGGTATTGAGGTTGACAAAGCCAATGTGGATCTCATTTCTAATATTCCTCCACCCAAAACAGTCAGAGAAGTAAGATTTTTCCTTGGGCATGCTGATTTTTATAGACGTTTCATTAAAGATTTTAGCAAAGTCTCGAGACCCTTATGCAATCTACTTGCTAAGGATGTACCTTTTGAAAAAATTAAAGCAGTTGTTGACATCATCACCCATTATTCAGCCCCCAAATTGGAGCTTACCATTCGAGCTCATGTGTGATGCATCTGATTATGCAGTAGGAGCAGTTTTAGGACAAAGAGTTGATCGAATTTCCCATGTTATTTACTATGCTAGTATGACATTAAATGATGCACAATTGAACTATTCAACTACTGAAAAAGAAATGCTAACTGTAGTGTTTGTACTAGAGAAATTTCGATCTTATCTCATTGGTTGTAAAATAATTGTGTTCACAGATCATGCTGCTCTTAAATATCTTCTCACGAAAAAAGATGCAAAAGCTAGACTAATTCGTTGGGTGTTACTTTTGCAGGAATTTGACTTGGAATTTAAAGATAAGAAAGGCACAGAAAATGTTGTGGCAGACCATCTTTCTCGTCTCCATTTTGACACAATTACAGAGCCATTAACATTGAATGAGTCATTTCCAGATGAATAATTAATGAGTGTGGAAGTATTACCGTGGTAAGCTCATATAGTTAATTATCTTGTTACAGGCAAACTTCCAGAGCATTGGACCAAGCAAGACAAGGCTAAACTCTTTGCAGAAATAAAAATTTCTTTTGGGATGACCCGTATTTGTTTAAGTATTGTGCAGATCAAATTGTCAGACGATGTGTCCCAGAAAGTAAAATTCAAAATATCATTTCATTCTGCCATGAACAAGCTTATGGAGGCCATTTCAGTGTAAAGACAACAGCTACAAAAGTTTTACAATGTGGTTTCTTTTGGCCAACTATATTTCGAGACGATTATACTTTCTGTTCTTTATGTGATAGGTGTCAACGAATGGGGAGCATTACACGAAGGAACATGATGCCATTAAATCCAATTTTAGTGGTTGAGATTTTTGATGTATGTGGTATTAACTTCATGGGACCCTTTCCCCCTTCTTTTGGCCATCAATACATATTGGTTGCTGTTGACTACGTATCGAAATGGGTAGAAGCAATTCCATGTAGAACCAATGATCACAAGGTGGTGATAGAATTTTTGAAAAGCAACATTGTTTCGCGCTTTAGATTCTCTCGAGCCATAATTAGTGATGGTGGTGCCCACTTTTGTAACAAAACATTTAAAGCTCTTTTGACAAAGTACTCAATTACTCACAAAGTGGCGACTCAATATCATCCGCAAACCAGTGGCCAAGTTGAGATCTCCAATCGAGAAATAAAGCACATATTAGAAAAGTCAGTGAGGCCAGATAGAAAAGATTGGTCATTAAGACTTGATGATGCATTATTGACATATAGAACGGCTTTCAAGACCCCGATTAGGATGTCACCTTACAGGCTAGTGTATGGAAAAACTTGCCATCTACCTGTGAAACTCGAACATCGTGCTTATTGGGCTATCAAGAAATTCAACTTTGACATACAGCAAGCCAACTCAGAAAGAAGATTACAGCTGGGAGAACTTGAAGAAATTTGTAATGATGCATACGAAAATGTCAAGATTTATAAACAACAAATGAAAGTCTTCCATGACAAGCAAATTATGAGAAAATCGTTCACTCTAGGTCAGAAAGTGCTTTTATTCAATTTTGGCCCCTTTATTGTTCATATTGTTTTTCCACATGGGGCAATTGAAATTAAGGACCCAAAGAACGGTGTCACGTTTAAAGTTAATGGTCAAAGATTAAAGCCATATCTAGAGTACCAACTACATGAAGAAAACACCGAAATAAATTTGAGTGACCCACCAGATTTGAATTAATTTTTTTTCTTTTCGTTGATTTGATTTTTCTTTCTTTTTTTATTATTCTTTTGCTAATTGAAATTATTTTTGCTAAACAGTTCCTCCTGAACATTCTTAAACCACTTCAACATGTAAAATCTCATCTCAAAAGGCAGATTTGATTTTGTAAAACACATCGTATTTGGGCTCTGCAACCACCAGAGTTAGTGTCCTATGTTGAGGATTTAGAAAGCCAACTAAGAGACATTGAGAGAATTGTCTACAACATCCAATTGGAGCTTGAGGTAAATTCAATAAGAGGATGATTTTAATTTTCTTTGTGTGTTTTAATTTATTTTTCTGTTTATGTGCTTTAGTTTGTTACCCCGGTGAAGTGGCGGATAACAGTACTTCGTGACAATCAAGTCGGTTACTTCAGTTTCCCATAATAACTGATATTCTAAGGCGAAGGTATAGACCGAAACGATAAAGTACGATTGACAGATGAGTTACCTCCAAAATTTATTGCATGCATGCCTGGTTGTGGTAAAGGAAATTATGTAAGAAAATGAAGAGCTCGAAGAATTTCTGTTGCTTGTCATAAATGTGTAGAATGAGATGCAATAAAAACCCATGTTCTTTAGGAATGGTGTATGATAATAGGGAAGATAAAATTCAATTCATTAGGGATGGCTTGAATAAGGAGTCATTGGACGATATCATTTTGTCTCTTAAAACGTATCCCAGTGGATATGTGCAAGGAGCGATTCTCCAGTTATGGCCATTATTCTAGAAAGAGCATGCACGATATAGTCTCGAGAATCTGACTATAAACGACCTTGTTTGTTAGTTTATAAAAAAACTGGATAGGAAGCCTATCCTCGACCCAGAGGAAGATGTGAGCCATAATCGCAACTACCTGTAAATATCTTTTTACTTCACTGTTATTTTATTTCACTGTTGTTTTATCTTTTCCATTATTGTCTTTAATAATTTTATTTTATCATTGTTTCTTTTTCTTTTTACAGTTTCCTTTTTGACTCGCGAGCCATGTACTTTACGCGTTATTTGACACTGACATGCCACCTCATACACAGTTGTGACCCACTGTCACCAAGATTCTTAAATATGACTTTTTGTTAAGCACTCACAAATTATTTTTGAGAAATATTCCAATGGCAGCTACTCTCAATAGACAATTCAAGAACATTTGTGTGCTTTCTGGATTTAACTATGACAAACATAAAGAGTTCGTTGAAGCAGCCATAGATCTTGGTTGAAGCATAGCAGAAAGAAAATTACACTTGGTGTATGGAGGAGGTAACCGAGGGTTATTAAAATTGGTCTCAGAAGCTGTTTTTGTCAGAGGAAGTCAAGTGTTAGGCATCATCCTAAGAGCCCTAAAACCTTTGGGCAGTTTGTCTGACTCACCGACTGTAGAAGAGTTAGTCGTCTCAAGTATGCAAGAAAGAATAACTGAAATGCTTAATCATGCTGATGCTTTTATTTTTCTTCCAGGAGATCTTATAATACTAGAGTCACTTATCACACTAGCATCTTGGGCCCATTTGCACATTCACTAGAAACTCATCGATTTGTTAAATGTCAATAACTTTTATGATGGCTTCATCGCATTTTTTAACCATGTAATAAAAAATGATTTCATTCATTCCATAGCGAAAAAGCTTTTTATTTGTGCCCACACTGCTAATGAGCTACTTGAACTGTTACAAGCTTATAGACCGGAGTCAGACCCCTGGACCTTTGTGTTGGAGCATCTAAATAATGATGGTAACAGTACCCGCAGCAAGAAGTACAAATTAGATTTAACTTCCACCTATAAATATTTTCTTTTGTGTTGCACTACCCCGGTGATGTCTTCTAAACTCTATTTCTTTCCTTTAAAACATTGATGACAATGTTTCGTTCTGGTTGGGGGGAGAGAATAATCGACAATTGTGGAATATTGGTTAAGTTTTTATTAATTTTTTGTTATAGAAACTAATTGTTGCTAACTTGTTGTGTTGAAGATGGTTGAATATGGAGTGTAGTTACTCTAGAAACGCATCTTCTTCGTTAAAAAAAAATTCAGATATTTTCTTTTTCTTTATTAATTTTTTACAATCATTTTCTTATTCTTTCTAATTTCTCCTTTATAAATATACACTTTTAAATTTTTTTTGTTGAGTCGAAGATGGCTGAATATGGAGTGTGATGCCTCTAGAAACGTATCTTCTTAGTTAAAACAAAATTTTCTTTTTCTATCATTTTAAGTGTAACTTTTCTAATTAGTTTTTCTACATCATTTTCACATTTCTGCATACATATTTTCCTTTCCTGTTTAAAATATGTTGGGGGTAGAATGTTGTTTAAAAAAAATTGTGTGATTTGTTTTAACATTGGATGATATGATTAATTTCAAATTTTAGTATTTGTATTATCTTTGATCTTAAGTGATGTTACGCTATGTTTGTTACTTTACATGTTGATATCGGAGACAAACTTGAAGGAATGAACATGTCATAATAAGTACCAAATGAGTTTTTAAGCCTATCATTTTTCTTGGAGAGTAACATGTTTGCCCATTCTTTATACAGCTTAACAATTTATTATTTTATACACGATCTCTAGATTTCTTTTGAGTTAACCCTAAAAAGAAGAAGAAAAATGTGTGTTGCTACATTTGGAGGCTCATCTAACTAGTAGATATGAAAAATTATTTAGAGCCATAAAAAACGATGGAAATGTCATCTTTGATTCGTTTGAGCCTTTCTAGCCATCCATTTTATGAAATATTCATAGCTAACCCTTTTGAGCCTTTAAAGAAAAAAAAAACATTTTCTTTGTCAAACTTATCATCTTGACCCACTCTGATTTGAAGTATTACCCGATATCTTATAAGTTCCATCACCTATTTATATTTGAGAAAAATATAAATAATTATTTTTTTCAGTGAAGTTGTGCCAAATAAAAGCAAAAAAAAAAAAAAAAAAAATTGTTGTTAAAAAAAATAATAACAATAATAGGTGAAATCCACCTTGCAGCTTCCAAAAAAAAAATCTCTCTACATTTTTCTCAAACATACATTTTGTTTTCCTTATTTCCCCTCATTTGTTAGCCATATCCCTAGCCTACGTTACGTCATAATAAAAGTCCTTCTTGATTTTAGGGAACTATAGTCTGAAATAGAAGCTAGTTATATGGGCTAAAAAGATGTAGTGGTGCATAAAAAAATAATAATAAACAAACAAATAAATAAATTTGGTTGACTAGCATTTTTATTTGACTTGAGATCGTATTATTTCTAAGCTGAGGGCATATTTCTTTCATCTTGGTGAGAGTATGTGATATCACTTCTTTATTATTTTCTCTCAATTACCATTCATTGGAGTGACTATTTTTATTGGGTTTAATTTCTTTGTGAGAGTGTCACTACTTCCAGTGATATTTTGGGGTTTGACATGTCATTCTTGAAAGTAGCTATGACCAAGTTCACTGGGCTAATTCATGTGGATGGTTGATGCGGGTGTGATGTTTCTTTAGACTGTAGATAATGCTTATACTTTTATTTGATTACTATCATTAGTCTGATTGAATAAATTATGATTGTTTAAAAAAATCATTTTGGATTTGAATTTGGTTTCCGCTTTATTTGCTAGGGACTAGCAATAAGCTGGTTGGAGGGTGTGTTGAGTGTTAGAAAATGTATATTTATAAAGGAAAAAATCGTTATTTTACATTTTGAGTTTTACTAACACCCTTACTTTTATGTATTTAAGTTTCTTGCCATTTAATTATGTGTGTTGTATTATAATTAAGTATTTTATGTATTTTAGGGGTATCATAGTCATTTCACAATGAACGAGAAATCAGACGGCAAAACGGACATCACTTTTGAACTCAAGACGGTCGAAAACCTTAGGAGGAGCATAAAAGGAAAAATGACATTGTTCACATGTACGGTATTATTCATATGCACGGTACTGTCTACGTTATTGTTCACGACAATGTTCACATAGATTGATTGATGATGTGGCATTGACCGATGATGTGGCATTGACTGATGAGGTGTCACAATCCTGTTGGACTAAAATTCTTATACACTGTTGATTGGTGACATAGCAGCATGTTGGTGGACCAAAAATTGAGCGTACGGTACATGCATATACACATGATTATTTTCAACCAAACCGCGTTACTGTTCAAGCTGGGTCAAACCGTGTCACTGTTCAAACCGCGTACTGTTGACTGATGACGTGGCGCAATCCTGAGCGTCCAAACAGTTTTTAATCCAATGACCATAATTTACTCAATGTATCTATAAAAATGGGCCTCCCCCCTAATTTGATATCTCTGAATCTATTTTTGGACTTTATTTTCTGTAATTCCTTCTCCATCTTGTATTTTCTATGTATTTCAATAAAGTTCCATTTTGCCCCTAGTTCAATTATGAGTAGCTAATTTTCTTTCAAGCTTGGGTTGAAGGTGAAGTCTCAACATGTGTCATGTGGTTTATTTAGTAAATTTATTTTCTCTTCCCCTCTAGTTTTTGTGGATGTTTTGACTTCTCGTCGACAAATAATAATAATCTTGTCTAGATACCGCCCTAGTTTCACTGGCTCTCTAGTACAAGATTATTATTATTTGGCACGATTAGTCCTTAGCACCATATTGATTAGAGTGTGGTTCATGAGGTGTGGATTCCCCCCTCGTGATTTAATTGGCACTAATAAGGAATATTTAGCCCATGGTGCATATTGATACAGATCCAGATACCCAAGTGCCGCATTTCAATATATTTCTCTTCAATTTATTCTCGCCATTTCAATATCAATTTCAATTTTAGGATAATCTAAGTCACTTTCATTAAAAATCCAACCACCAATTTAGAAAAATTAATTCTACACACAATTAGAATCCACCTGCTCGTGGGATCGACACTCGTCACTATTGATCTATTCTACAATAGATTCGTGCACTTGCGGATTCAATAAAATTTGCACAACACTTATATTTACAGACTTTTGTTTATATATATATATATATTTTTTTTTTTTGAAATTGGGAGATGATTCTTAGTATTGGAGTTGTTTCAAATATATTTTTAGATTAATTTGAATAAAATTTAAGATATTTCAATTTGAGATTTTTATGTAAAGATTATAATTTGTAATTAACTTTTTTTTGTAACCTACTTCACATGTATTAGATTTGAGGTGCTATAAAATGGTCATAGATGAATCAAATACAATCAATTTATTATTTATTTAATTAAATTACTTATTTATCTTTAAATAAATAAAATACGTATGAAAAAAATTTAAAGTTTGAAGGTTAATATAGTAATTATATATGATAGTTAATTTGTATGCGAGTATTATATATGATAGTTAGTTTGTCTGCAAATCACATGGTCTACAAGAGTGAAAATTACATTAAAAACATCCAATTGGACCTTGGACGGTACCCAAGGCGGAACCTCACAGCTCTTAAAATGAACTCTCCCACACAGTAAAAATTTCCCACTACACACATTCTTCTTAAACTATTAGACAACATTAAATTATGCAAAAAATGAGACCACTTTACCATATTACGATGTTATAACTCTTCAACTAGCTTTGGCTGTTCATGGTCTTTGTCCAGCCAAAGCCAATTGCATATAATGCAAACCTGACAGTTTCTGCAACTTTACAACAGTCTGTTGCACCAATTATTGACGTGTTTTTATTACTCTTCTCAAATTGGGCCAATATCGGGGTTCCATTTTCATTTCATTACTCTTCTGCTTTACCAACTTTTTGTCGTCTGATTATCAGTGAGTCTTCTTATTCTTTTTCTTCACTTTTTATGTTTGATTTGTTGTGTTTTTTTTTCGTGCATGAATTGATAGTGTTAGTGCAAATCTACTCAAGCATGTATTTTGCTTTCTGGGTTTGATTCTTCTTGGAGCTTGTTGTTCTGGGTAGTTGTTAATTTGCATTTTTTTTAATAATTTTTTTGACCGTGCTTCCTGAGTTCTTGTTATCTGTTTATTTACTCGATTGGTTCTTTTGATACTCTGTTTCAATAAATGGAAGCCACTTTGTTTAATCTTGAATATCTTGGAGATAGATTCTCAATTTAACCAAAAAAAAAAAATCATTTACATATATGTAACTTTACCTTTCAGCATCAGGTGGGAGTAAGTTTCAGCTTCTTTTAAAAAACAAAATTAATTTTTCCCCTTCCTTCAACCTCTTTTAGAGTGAAGTATAAAATTTTACTTATTTTTGTGTTGTTTGTTAAAGTTTGTTTGTATAGTGTTTTCCTATTAAGTGCCAGACGTAGGTTAAGTTTATCTGGAGTTAGTTGTTTAACATGTTATCAAAGCATATAGGACTCAAGGTCTTGCTTACTGAAAATCTCTCATTGTTTCTGTTAGATTATGATCTAATAAAATGAACATCCACATGTGTGTCTGTCTTCATGTCCAGATCCTTCTCATGACTTTTGTCAACTAAAATTTGGCCTTGTATGTAAAGCAGAAAGCTAGAATCACTTATCTTTCCAACAGATTTTGACATATAAGTTTGAGGAAGACACTTATGTTCACTTCTTTATCATTTCTCGTTTTCTTCTGTTTTAGCTTTTGGCCTTTTTGCAATCATTCTTGTGCTTTTTGCTTTTGTCTTTCTTGCATTGCTATTGCATTTTCTGAATCCCTTTTTTTCTCATTTTTAATTGTGTAATATTTCCTAATTTGTTTTTTTGGACTATCTCTTAGGTAGTCTGCTAGATGGATAGGACAAGACTGAATATAAGGGTTCGTTGCTCTGGTTCAACGCCATCAGAAGAATCAGCTTTGGACTTTGAAAGAAACTGTTGCAGTCATCCTAATCTGCCTTCTTTAAGTCCACCAACACTTCAACCTTTTGCTTCAGCTGGACAGCACTGCGAGAGCAATGCTGCTTACTTCTCATGGCCAACCTCTAGTCGTCTAAGTGATGCAGCAGAAGAGAGGGCTAATTATT
This sequence comes from Citrus medica, assembly GCA_002013955.2. Lineage (NCBI taxonomy): Eukaryota > Viridiplantae > Streptophyta > Magnoliopsida > Sapindales > Rutaceae > Citrus > Citrus medica. The sequence continues at coordinate 33,477 of MKYO02025009.1, read as the reverse complement.
TTGCTAATCTACAGAAAGGGGTGTTACCTGAAACTCTTGGTCAATTGCCTAAAGGGCAGCAAGCAACCACGCTGCTAGAGCTCATGACAATACGAGCATTTCATAGCAAAATCTTGCGATGTTATAGTCTTGGAACAGCAATAGGGTTTCGTATTAAACGTGGTGTGTTAACTGATATACCAGCTATTCTGGTTTTTGTTTCCAGGAAAGTTCACAAGCAATGGCTCAGCCCCATCCAGTGTCTGCCCACAGCCCTAGAGGTCAGGAAAGGATGTCCGTATTGGGAGGCTGGGATTCTTCACCATACCCAGCTTATATCACTTAGATTTTATCCCTTAAAGCTTATATCTTATGTCACTTAGATTTTATTTCCAGAAAAGCTTATATCTTGATTTCTTTAATCAGGGACCAGGTGGTGTGTGGTGTGATGTAGATGTGGTAGAGTTCTCGTATTTTGGTGCACCTGAACCAACTCCAAAAGAACAGTTATACACTCAGATTGTTGATGATTTGCGTGGGGGCGATCCATCTATTGGTTCAGGTTCTCAGGTATTCTGAAGTTCCCTTCTAGATTTAAATTCTTGATCATATATCAGTAATGACTGTAGGGTCTCTCTCTGTAAATGATTTCCATTGTTTCCTATGAATTGCAGACATGCAATAACTATTTCAACAAGTCCAGTATGGGCACTGACCCAGCTTTGACCTTAATTCAAGTTTTATGTTCCTCCAACTTTCAGACAAACTTTGACATATGCTTCATTTGTTCTTATTAGGGTTGGGTTTTAAGTGCCATTCTCACATGAGAATTTACAGTTGCTTTTGTTCTTTCTGGCATAAAGGTACTAAAAATGGCCAATTTGTTGGTTGGGAGCAAAATTGTGGAAATCAGACAACTATGCAATGAAGTCTGTATCTTGCAACAAAATTATGAGCCATAAAATTTTCATATAACTAGAGGCATCAGGGCAGACCCTATGGACGGTTTTCCATGCCTTCAAACAATGAGCACTGCTTAAAATCACTAATTTTGACTTTTGAGTATTGCTCATTAGAGTTTTTCAAATAATTTCTTGTTCGCATTGGTTAATCACTAGTCTGATCTACCGTTAGTTGGATGCTTCACTGTTGTTCTTTTTCTTCAATATCCTCTGCATTATTCATCTTTAATTTCTTTAATTTTTCTGATTTAAGTGATACCTATGGTTCTGATTTGGTATGATGATGGTTAATAATACCATACATTTTTCTTGTGCTCAGGTAGCAAGCCAGGAGACATATGGAACCCTAGGCGCTATTGTCAAGAGCCAAACTGGTAGTCGACAAGTTGGTTTTCTCACAAATCGGCATGTTGCCGTTGACTTAGATTACCCAAATCAGAAAATGTTTCATCCTTTGCCTCCAACACTAGGACCTGGGGTATATCTTGGTGCAGTGGAAAGAGCAACTTCTTTCATCACAGACGACCTTTGGTACGGCATTTTTGCTGGAATAAATGCAGGTAAGAGGTTTAAAATGTTTGTGCCAGTAATCTGCAGTTAACTTCTGGAGATAAACTTGAATGCTTCTCTTTATTGAGCTGCAATAGCCAAACTTCAGCTCTCAATTGTTCTATCAATGAAATTTTACTAAAATAAATTGAGAAAACCATAACCGAAAGGGTTTAAAGTAGAGTTTCAAAGACTTCAATAGGATGCATAGAAACACTCATAGAACAAATCTGAAAGAAGTTTTCAGTATACCATTTTCCTTGACTGACTTATCTACTCAATTGAGCCATTTAAATAACCCAGCATCACCATAAATCTCTTCATTTTTAAATAAAAGCATGGGAGGTTGTATTATGGAAGTGAAGATAAACAAGCTGTCCATTAATCCAAGAACAGTCAGAATTTACAATCACAAGAGGAACAGCTCCAAAAATAAAATAAAATAAAAATCTATCTAGCCATACGAGAACAATACTGTTTGAAAGGCCTTGTTTTCTCCATACTTTTTATAATTGCGCAATGGTGGCAATATGCTTGTGAAACAAACAGTGTTTAGTTGCAGTCGGATCAGTCCACATAATAGGATTTCATCTTGTTTCCATTTGGTCATCGGTTAAGTCAGTTTGACCAAGTAGGCACTTCTTCAAATTTTAAAGATGCTTCTCCAAATTTTAAAGATGAAGTGTTTTGCTGGTTTATGTTGGCTTAATGTATTTACAAGCTAGATATCAGAAGCTTCATTGTTATTTATTTATTTATTTGTTTCCTATTTCACTCTCCAACTCCTTTTTATCTTTTATGCTGTTTATTGTGGTCAAATAATATTGGCCACTTTTACAGTTTTACACTGACGTTTTCATAATACTTGCTATGATTTGCTGCCTCCACAGAGACATTTGTGAGAGCAGATGGGGCCTTCATCCCTTTTGCTGATGATTTTGATATGTCCACTGTTACTACATCTGTGAAAGGCCTCGGAGAGATTGGTGATGTCAAGATTGTAGACTTGCAGTCTCCAATAAGTAGCCTCATTGGGAAGCAAGTAGTAAAGGTTGGAAGAAGTTCTGGCCTTACAACAGGAACTGTGTTGGCCTATGCCCTTGAGTACAATGATGAGAAAGGCATATGCTTCTTAACTGATTTTCTTGTTGTCGGTGAGAACCAACAGACTTTTGACCTTGAAGGTGACAGTGGAAGCCTTATTTTAATGAAGGGTGAGAATGGTGAGAAACCACGTCCAATAGGGATCATTTGGGGTGGGACTGCTAACCGTGGCCGACTTAAATTAAAAATTGGGCAGCCTCCAGAGAATTGGACTAGTGGGGTTGATCTTGGACGCCTACTCAACCTCCTTGAACTTGATCTAATCACAACTGATGAAGGGCTTAAAGGTTTGTGGTTCTAAAATGTCCCTTTGTGCATGTGTCCTTTCTGCGTGTGTGGGTGGGTTGAATTTAATTCTCATTTAAGGAAAAGAAACTGATTCAACATGATAAGCACGGGTGAACTGAGATATTAGGAAGATTCTGATACATCATGTTTGTGTATTTTTGTTATTATCAGTGGCAGTGCAAGAACAAAGGGCAGCCTCAGCGACAGCAATCGGCTCCACTGTTGGGGATTCCTCACCTCCTGATGGAATGCACTTGAAGGACAAAGCTGAAGACAAATTTGAGCCTCTGGGTCTTCAGATACAACATATCCCAGTGGAAGTCGAACATCACAGCCCAGAAACCAATCCATCGCTAATGGAAACCGAGTTTCATCTGGAAGACGGTGTCAAGGCTGGTCCCAGTGTTGAGCTTCAGTTTATTCCAAGCTTCACTGGACATTCACCGTTACATCAAAACAATCCATCAGATAAGGCCAGCTCAGAGAATCTGGCTTCATTATGGAATGGGTGTGATGAAGATATTTGTTTCTCCTTGCAATTGGGTGACAACGAAGCCAAGAGGAGGCGTTCGGATGCTTCAACCAGCAAGGAAGAATCGAAGTAACTTATATCTGCTATCCGAGCTGGGTGGCTGACTTGTTTTGCATCAGGAAGGTATTATGTTGATAGTATCTAACTGCGGGCTGCGGCTACAATATCTGGGTGTTGACTTTGAAATCTTGTTTGTCGTTTTGCTTAGTTATAGTTAATGTATACAGTAAGCATTTTCTTGTCTCTTCGGCTGTTAAGCTATATGCTGGATGTTTGAATGCTCAAAAGAAACATTGCCTCTTATCTTTGACAATGACTTGCCGGTTCTATGCAATGCTGTTACAGAAATGTTAAACCCAAAATCTTAAACTAATGGTTGCCCAGAAATTCTCAGAACTTTTAATTTATGTTTTCAAAATTAAGTGAAAGCACTCAAAATCTGGTCAATATGTCTTGGATTTTCAGTATTTCTTTTAATAATCGTTATTCATTAAACTTTAAGCAAGCTAATTTGGCCTTGGGCGTAGCTTAGTTGTTTGAAAGGACTTTGTGCTCGTGGTGCTCGTGGTCATCTGAGTTCGATTAGAAACAGGGGATGTGGATTAGTGTGAAGAAGAATATTATCAAGATCGGCACCAGTTTTTGAAAAACATTTTTGTTTCCTTTGTTTTGTAAAACAACAAAAAATCAGCACACGTATATTAAACTATACCCATGAGTTGCGAGGAGCCAAAGCAAGTTTAGCCGCACTTGGGCACTAGAGATGATAATAAAACTAACAAACAAAATAATAATTTAATTGTTGAAATAAATTTTAAATGTCTAATGTGATGCATTGCTTCATAAAATTATTTTCAACAATTTGTCAACCCAATTTGGTAAACCATGACCGTAGTCTACAAAGACACATAAATGAATCACCTATTTTAGTTGGTAAAATAACTAACTATCATTATACAAGAGATCTGAGGTTTAATTTGATAAAATCAAGAAATAAGGATAATTATTACTACAATGAGATTAGGAGGATCAAGTACCTCTGCTCATCTTGGAACTACTCTAATATCCACCAATTTTAAAGATAACAAATAAATTGGATCAGAAAGAAAACAATTCCATTATTGTTGACAGTCATGAGTCATGATTAATCAAAATTTGAATGCTTTACATGAAAACAAATTATAAGACTCCGGGGAACATTTTATTGTCAAGGATGATCATTAATTGATGAATTAATTAAACAACCCAAATCACATAAAATAGGCACTTGATCATAAGAAGCCAATGAGTTAAAAAGAAAAATTATATATATTATATTCGACAATAATAAGAATGCGCAATGGAAGAACTAAACCATTACATGAAAAATAATAACCTTACTAGCACATATGAATGATCTAGTTCTTGAACAAGATCAAACGGCCGGCGATTCACGTGACATGAAGATTAATCCCTCGTGATCATCATCATCATCATAAGGCATAAAGATCAGCAAGTTCCTCCAATGAATCCAAAATGAGATTTGGATCAGCATTTTCAAGCATCCACAAGAGATGATCAAAGAGAACAACTTCACACTTAACCAAAATAAACTCTCCTCCATGCTTTTGCTTTGAATTTTCAATAAGAGCATTCAATAAAGGGTGATTCAAGTACTTGGAATTGATAACATAACGTTTTCTTGTGCTACCAACAAAAATTGTTGCATAGTTTTCATCCCCAGCATGCTTCATAATTTGCTGATCACCCCATATTTCATCTCTTGTTGATTTGGACCTCAGGCTGCTATATGAAGATGATCGTCCTAGTTGCCTTGACAAGCTCTTGCATTTTCTCAATAACAAATTGATCTTCTTCATTGTAAAATTTTCTTGGGAAAGTTATAATTTTGAAGTAGAAATGAGACTAGAGAGAGATGGGAGACTTGATTTGCACTCAGGATTGAGAAGAATGGTACTTACTAGTTAAGGGTTAGGAAGGGTGGGTGCAAGGTCTCTGTTTTCCGGTGCTAGAAAGTGTGGGGTCCAATTTTAGTAGCATCCAAACATTTTTATCAAACGAATGACATAAACAATGTCACAATTTTATTTATGGGTTCATGGTATTGGGGCACAAAATGACATATAAAGTTCCGGTCATAAGTCAGCACTCATTCATATATATATATATATATATATATATATATATAGCCTACTTGCCCATTGTTTAAACTTCATACCAATTTGAGCAGTGAGGGAGCCACAAATTTTAGTTAGATTGAATTTATAATTTGGATTAAAGTGAGCTGAAAACTACTGTAATAATTTTTTCTAAAAGAAAAAGACGGATCGTAGCTATGTAATTGTTGATGAGTCGCAAAATGAATCATTTAGTTTACTTTAAGTTATGGTATCCCTTAAAGAGTTATATATGTTTTCTATAGGAAAAATTAGGTCGGCATTTGCATGGCATGACAAATATGCCTTTCGGTTTGTCTCATGGCATGATTAAAGTAACAATTTTTTTGTTTTTTCTTCATGAAGATGATGATTTTCTTTCTTTTTTCAAAAAGAGAATATTATACATGATGATTCAAATGAGGATACCCATCATATGTAGCACAAATCAAAGATTTTTTTTTTCCGATCTAAAATTGTTGTAAAGAGAAATTGATTCCCATTTGTTTTTTTATTAGAAACGGTCAAGGTCAACCCATCAAAACTGTCCCTTTAGAGATAATGTTAGAACTGTAAATACTATTGCAAAGACAAAATCATGAACTTAAAAATCGTAAAATCAATTTAGGTATTATAGTTAAAAGAGTAATATCATGTGAAGGTTCAAAGGCGTTCAATTATTTAGATATAGATGACTAGAGAAGAAGCAGAAAATTATATCTATTTAATTAGTAAGCTCAATCTCGATTCGTTATCCGTAAAAAATACTTTTGTTAGTATTTGTGTTTAGAGAATTTTTAGATTTGGATTCTAAATTTCTCTTGACTTTTTGAGAATTTAGTTAAAAAAAATCATTTTTTGATCATTTTGGCTTCTATTTATAGACAAGAAATGTGAAATTGACAGGAGATTTCCTTTTAGATCTCAATCTCCGCCATTCATTTTATTCGTTTGATTTTATACCATTAGATCCAATAATTGTTTTTGTCTGTATCTGAATTTTCAGCATGTAATTTACTTAGTAATCATGTAATGCTTACTATTAATATTTTTGGGTTTGATCGTTAATTATATTCACGCTTTTTAGATAGATTATTGTGCGATTATTGATCTCTAATTTGTTATCAATATAAACCATATATGTATGTATCGTTAATCTGGGATCAATATAATCTATATCTATTATACAAGTTAATAATATTAATCAGACACATGGTGTGGTGTAAGAGGTTATATTTTTTAGCACTCATATTATGGTAATACTATACAATGTATGCACCAGAATTAAACTGCTTGTCCCACAGGAATGGTCCGATTGGAGGCCTGACTTTTCTTGTCCTCTCTTTTATGGTTAAGTGACAAAATGTGTGCACGTGGACATTCACATGGCCCTTATGAGCCAATAAAAGTCTAGGAACATTGCTCAAAAGCAATGTTGGTGCATGAATTTATATAAATAAAAAGAATATATGGTGCCTGCATGGCCAAATTCATAAACTTTTTGATATTATTGGACTCAATCTGAATTTAATTTCAAGTAGTATTCCGATGGGCACGTTGGTGGCATATGCTATTTTCTGTGGATATTTTGGAAGCATTTGGAGGGATAGGGTCTTTTGTTTATTTATTCATTCAATATTATTGTATATCATCAAAATAGCATGGTCAATAAAAAAAGATTGAAGAAAAAGATACAAGAGATATTAATTTATATTTTTTTTAAAAAGAAAATAATTAGTTAAATAAAGTTATTTGAAACCATTTGACCACACCATTAGAGCATATTAATGTTAATTTGTTGTGTCTATTGTATGGGTATGTAGATTTTATCATAAGTTTTAGATATATGGTGGTTTTTCTCCACCAAAATCTAGATTTACAATGATTGTGACAATTTTTTATAGCTTGTATGTACAATGATGTGATATCTGTTAGATTTGGAATCTCAAAATCTTAAAAATGCTAATTTTCAAGCCTTAAAAGTCTATTTTAATATGTCTATTGTGTTGAAAATTGATTAAAAAAAAGAGTTGAAAAGTCAATTTGGAAGATATCATTTGAATTTAATTTGGAGATAGTCGAGAAGTTTGACAAGCAATTGGAAGTGGTCAAAACTATTAAAATGGTGGCTATTGAATGTTGAAAAATTGGCTTGATTTTAGGCAAAATTTTGCTCTAATTTGAGAGCTTTGTATCCCAAAAATCCCAGAGAAGGAATCCAAGTTTTGGTGAGAAATTGAGAGAGAGAAATGTTCTTAAGCATGTAGTTATATTGAAGGAGAAGTTGGCTCCTCAATATGTGTATTACGAGTTTGTTTTGTTAAAAGATATTTCTCGGGATTATGTATTTGGGGCTTGGGTGAGAGAAAATTTATTTCTGAAAGTGGTTGTAATAATTTTTCACATAGTGAATATTTTTCTCTGGTTGTCTTGTGACAACGGCGGTGGTTTTTCTCCGGATTTGGAGTTTTCCACGTAAATCTTGTGTTGTGTGATTGGTGTATTCTCTATTTATTTTTTTTATTAATTTGTTGCTTGATAAATTGCTTGGAGAGATCTTGGGAGGAAGCTCAATTTCCTAACAGTGGTATCAGAGCCATTGATTGAAGTTTTGGTGTCAGTGCATTGTTCACGTATACGGTACTGTTCACGTGAAGCAGTGGGAGCCAATCCAAATAGTCCGTGGTGAAGAGTAAAAGCTGATTTGAAAAAAAAAATGTCAGGATTGAAATTTTCAAAGTCCGGTGAAATTTGAAATAGAAAAATTCGATGGGAGAATTAACTTTGGCTTGTGGCAAGTTCAAGTCAAAGATGTGTTGATTCAATATGGGTTACACAAGGCATTGAAGGGGAAGTCATCCCCTGCTTCCAGTAGTGGCTCTGGAAAAGCTAGTATAAGTGATGAAGATTGGGAAGAATTAGATGATAGAGCTGCAAGTGCCATACGACTGTGTCTAGCAAAGAATGTTCTTGCAAATGTAGGAAAAATTCCTACAGCGAAAGAACTGTGGGAGAAGCTAGAAAAGTTGTATCAGACAAAGAGCATCTCAAATCGATTGTACCTGAAGGAGCGATTTCACACACTGCGAATGACTGAAGGTACAAAAATTTCTGATCACCTTAGTGTTCTCAATGGTATTGTGTCAGAACTAGAAGCCATTGGAGTTAAAATTGAAGATGAGGACAAGGCGCTTAAATTACTATGGTCACTTCCAACTTCCTACAAACACTTGTTACCTACTTTGATGTATGGGAAGGAGACAGTAGATCTTGAAGAAGTTACTAGTACTTTACTCTCAGAAGAAAGGAGACTGAGTGGTGAAAGTACTGAAACTACAGATGTCTCGGCTTTGGCAATTGTAGGGAATTGGAAGAAAGATAAATCTAAGAAGAAAGGAGTTTGCTGGGGGTGTGGACAATCGGGGCACTTAAAAAGAGATTGTCATGGTAGAAATGGAGCAGGATCGGCAAATGGCTCCAGATCAGATACTGATAATATTGCTAGTGGTAAGTCTCTCATTATCGTGGGAGACGATGGTCCCTTGTAAAATGGATGATGGTGACATCCTCATGGTATACCGCTGGTACCATGAAGAGGATATGTTACTACTAGCGGGTCCACAAGATTTACACACAAGGCATGGTTGGCATTGATGTAGGGTGTGTGGTGGAATTTATGTCGATGGCTGATGAATTTCCAGGAAAGCCAACATGGAAGTTGTACCATAAATTTCAGCAGGATGTTTCGACATGTGCCGATGTAAAATTCTTAGAATTGGTAATTAATTCTAAGTGGTATACTCTTTATGGTGGAGTATGATAATTCTCTATGTTGAGAATTATGACTGTTGGTGAAGATAGTGTTTTGCAGCAATAGCTATAAAGTTTTTTTTTTAATCAAGGTGGAGGTTGTTAAAAATTGATTAAAAAAAAAGAGTTGAAAAGTCAATTTGGAAGATATCATTTGAATTTAATTTGGAGATAGTCGAGAAGTTTGACAAGCAATTGGAAGTGGTCAAAACTATTGAAATGGTGGCTATTGAATGTTGAAAAATTGGCTTGATTTTAGGCAAAATTTTGCCTATAAATGGAAGCTCTAATTTGAGAGCTTTGTATCCCAAAAATCCTAGAGAAGGAATCCAAATTTTGGTGAGAAATTGAGAGGGAGAAATGTTCTTAAGCATGTAGTTATATTGAAGGAGAAGTTGGCTCCTCAATCTGGGTATTACGAGTTTGTTTTGTTAAAAGATATTTCTCGGGATTATGTATTTGGGGCTTGGGTGAGAGAAAATTTATTTCTGAAAGTGGTTGTAATAATTTTCCATATAGTGAATATTTTTCTCTGGTTGTCTTGTGACAACGGCAGTGATTTTTCTCCGAATTTGGAGTTTTCCACGTAAATCTTGTGTTGTGTGATTGGTGTATTCTATATTTATTTTTTTTATTAATTTGTTGCTTGATAAATTGCTTGGAGAGATATTGGAAGGAAGCTCAATTTCCTAACATATTGTTGTAACGGTCGATGAAGCCAACCAAATTAGTGGAGGATGATATAAAAGAATTTAAAGAAGATAACTAATTTTAAGCTCTAATTTGTTGTATGCACTCAATTTATTGATAGAGGTATCCTCAATTTATACATATATATATAAAAAAAAGACCACAGAATGGTATCGTCATCAAGCCCCTGGGCTTTCACAGATAATTCTTGTATTAAACTAATTATAGTATCAAAAATGAATTCTAGCTAAATTTAGTAAAGCCGTGAAGACAAGTTCAGCCTCACCAAGTTTGTTAAACTGTTCACTACCTCATCATCCCAAGAGTTCCTGTTGTTGTTCCCTATCTATCCAAGGCAATCAAAAACATCAAATTTGCTAAATTTCTACCACTTGCACAAATTTGGTGAAAAAGATATAGTTGTAATAGAAAAGTTGAGAGCTCATTTTGAGCTAGCTCTTAGATGCTTCAAAATCTTCAATTCAATGCTTCGTTGCTTCATCACCAATTCACCATCACGTTGCTATACATGAAAGTAGTTATTCTTGAAGGCAAAAGAGAACATTTTTTTTAAGTTATAAAAGTAAAAATTGTTAAGAACCAAATGAGAACATACAACCACTTTTTTTTTCTTTACATCTTACTCAACTTCCAAAATAAAATTTCAGCGCCAAAATATAAAAAGATTTGAAGTATCATGATAATTAAGGTTTGAGGAATTTTATTCGGATTTTATGGTCGCCCTTAACAAAATATAGTAGTAAAATTAGGGGTGGCATTTGGTTTAGTTTGGGTTAACCTATAAAATCTGAACTGATTGAAAACTACGACCTGGTCGATGTATATATATTTTATTTTCCAATTTAGGATTTTAAAGTGCGGAAAGTCCGAGATTTTAAAACTAAATTTCATAATGCTATTAAACCCCACGATCTTAAAATTTTTTCAGATTTTTCCGAACTTTAAAATCTCAAAGTAGAAAACTTATATACGTATAAATCTCTCCCTTACTAGCTCACCTTACATCCAGGGTTTTTAATTAAATACCCTTTAATAGTTTCAAAATTATCTAAAAACCCCCTCCCTTTTTGTTTTTCATGGATACCCTAACATATGTGAGTAAAGTCTGAAATGCCCTTAATGAATCCATCAAATTTACTCAACTTCATTATTTTCATATTTCTTTCACCCAAATCTCTTCTTGCTGCTGAAATTCTCTCAAAATCTCATAGAATCTCTTAAAATCTCTCATAGTTTCTTATACAAATACAATTATGTATTCATTTCTTTAACACCCAATCTTTCTTTAACGGATATGAGGTGCATTGCTTATTAAACAACCCAATAAGATATGTTAATATTGTTGGGTTTTAAGTTTTTTATTTTTTAGGAAAATTTAGAAATTTTCCTCAGATTAATGTTTTATTTTTACCATTTTTTCTTATATGTAGAAATATATGCAATGTAGGTTGTTTAATTATTATTTTTCAACAATATAACTTATTTATGGTGAAAATGTTTCACGCCGTACATCCCTCAATACCGTGTACGTCATGTAATTAGTCATGTAGGTCGTGTAGTTACTTGTATATGAAATTTGATATCATCAGATATGGTTTTGGTACGTGTGTCTATTCTCTTCAATGGTGAATGGATTAAGTAAAATGACGAGTATAAGTTCAAAGGTTCTAAGGCTAAAGGGATAATGATACCACGATTGACAACATAAACCGAATTGGTGGAAAAGATAGCTCAAGTTATTGATATAGATACTTCGAAATTTGAAATCACAATGAAGTTCAAGCTTAAGACATCTGATCCTATGGCACAAGTTACAATTCAAACCGATGATGATATGAAATTTTTCTTAGAGGAAGTAGCTAGTGGAACGAAGTTTAGAAACTCGCTCTGCATTACTTTTGAACGTAGATCAATTTTAGCAGTTCTAGTGGATAGACAACCTTCATCTCGTCCTTCGTAAGAAGAGAGTCGTGCTTTCTCCAGCCATGTGCCTCCATCATTTCCTATTATCAGTTCAAACAATTTTACTATTGCAGATGAATCACCAATTGAGTGTTTGCCTACTACGCAACTGACTGACGAATAAAAAGCAGTTAATGAATTTGTGACTAGAGTTGATTGTTTGGATGAGCCACCATTAGCTGTTGATTCAACATTAGGAGATAATACTCCAGCTACTATAAGTTCAGGAACCTCAAACAATGCACATGTGCCCATAATAAATTTACTTGCTTGTAGTAGTAATTTTCTGCGTAGCAACAAATATAAATTCTTAGCAAAAATTAAGGTGGAGTTTGTTTTTTTGTCTGAAATCTGAATAGACCTGAATTAGTCTGAATTCTGAATAGATCTGAATGTCTGAATCTGAATAATATGTTTGTTTTTTTCGTCTGAATCTCAGAAAATAAGTATTAAGTTGTTTGTTTTTTTCAACTTAAAAAGCTAAAAATATGTACTTTTACATTTGTATCCTTATTAAATATGAATGTCAAATAAATAATATATTAAATACCACAATGTTTTAACATTTATAAGTAAAACTATATTCAAGTGAATATATAATTATTTTAGAATTTTAATATATAAAATACCATAAATTTTAAATTTTATCGTATATAATATAAGAAAGAAAAAATAAGGATATTTTTATGTGGGGTAAATGTCTATGGGTGAGTTTAGGATAGACATGAAAAATAAATTATAAAACAAGGATATTTTTGACATTAGCAAGTAATTGACTTAATTCAGATTTCTCCATTAAGTAAAAAGCTAAAAAAATTGGCTTATTTTATTAAGTCAAAATTATCTAAAAAGTCTCATTAAGTTATAAAAACAAACACCTCTAATTAGCTTAATTAATTAAGTTAAGTCACTTTAAGTCACTAAGTTAAAAAACAAACGCCACCTAAGTCTTTAAACAACTAAGTTATTCTAATGAATTAACAAAAATGAAAAAAGTTGTGTAATTTTGAGGTCGTGTAATTGTGCAATACATGAAGTTTGTGTAATCGTGCAATACATGAAGATCGTGTAATCGTGTAATCGTGCAATACATGAAGGTCGTGGAATTGTGCAATACATGAAGGTCGTGGAATCGTGCAATATATGAAGGTCATGTAATACACAACCTTGAATCTCACATAACCTTACATGAACAAATCGTGTGTTACATGACAAAATTATAATCGGCACAATCCATCAATTTTTCACAATTTGCATGCAGCAAAACAACTAGAAATTTATTTTCGAACATGTTATGAGAGACCCGCAACTAATTAATCTATTTTTTCAATATAAAACCCTAACTTTTTATTTTTTTTCTTGAATATCAACAAGAAAACTAATTACAGAGAATTATTTACCTCAACTAGTTACATTATGACCATTTTGCAGCAAAGGATCAGCTCTCGCCGGCGATTATGTAGCGACGAACTAGGCTTCTCTTTCTCAGTGGTGGCTGTTTCTCCTTCTCAAGCTCAGTTTGCTCGTGTTAAAGTTCGATTTAGCATGTGTGGGGAATGAATGTTTGTTTGAGTAGATGTGATGTGGTGAGGGAATTGCAGAGGTGATGCTAGTTGATATTCGATTTAGCATATATGAGAATGAAGGATGAGTGTTTGTTTGTTTGTTTGAGTAAAGGTAATGGAGGGAGAGGTGTTGTCGGTTGAGTTGAAGTGTTTTAAAACGAGGGTAGCTTAGTAATTTTCTATCAGCTTTTAAAGGGTATTGATGAAAATTTTGGCAAAATCAGATTTTAGAGTATTGAGATAATTTTTAAAGTATGAAGGTGTATCTGCTGCAATTCTCTTCCTCAGTCCTCACTCACGCACGCACTTGCATGCCCAAACCAAATTCAAAATCCCTAATGGCCTAACCTTTGGTAATCGGTAATTCCTCTCTTATTATCTTATTCCACAAGACCCACAACGATGGCACAACCCCCCTAGCTATAGCCTGCAGCCAACGCCCACACTCTAGCTCACTCACTTCGACAGAGTTAGACTCAGTCTCAAACACACCCACACTCCACTGACACTCAACGCTGTCAATTTCATCCCGTTGATGCCCATTCACTTCCAATCCAACTACTGTCTCTTCTGTCTCTGCTATCACTTCCGATCAAGTTTTGTTTTCTTGATCAGCAGTTTCATTTTATACATGCATGTTCCTAAATTTTCATACTTCTTTTGTGCTCTCTTTTGGCAAAAAATTTTGGATTGAATTGTTCTAACCTGAATCTAACCCTAATCGAAATTTGAACTCAAATTATCAACCCGATCCAATCCAAATTATGAGCCCGAACCAAACTGAACTGAATTAAAATTGGTTTGGTTTGGTTTGGTTCGGTTCAATTTTACATTTTCAACTCGATTAAATTCAATTCTCCAACTTAATTGAGTTGTAACCCAAACTAAAATCCGAACAACTCAAACCAAAACCCAATTTACCCACCCCTAGTAAATATGTTTATGCAGCCCAATTATAGTACCCCTATAATTTAGATACTATTAAATGGTTATAGAATCCATAAAGTCCAACCATCTAACAGTGCATAGATTGTGGGATTTACTAACTTTAGGGTATCCTAGTCACAGATATGCTTCTGATCATTTCAACTATCCAAATTTCGCTTCTTTGCACATGAGTTGATTTGCCATTGGTGTTGCGAAAGGATTTTCACATGTCAAAACCACTTGTCTCTTAATAAGAATAGTCATCATAAAAATTCGTCAAAGTTGTTTTGAGCCTTGCAACTCAAAAGTTTTGAAGCTGTTGCCGATTTGCCCTAGAAACCGATACTTCATCAAGAAGCGACACAGATTAAATCTTTAACCATGAAAACGATTGACACATGGATGAATAAATCTATGCTAAATTATTATTTTTTATTTTAGGGATAATGAAGAGGATGAAAATGAAGCTAGTTCCCAACTTAGCTATTAAGTGAAAACAGCTGTGATTTTTCCAGTTGCTTAGAAGCAAAATCATCATCTATCACATCAATGATATTTAAAGAAGGGCCACAAAAATGACAAAGACAGTTGATCTTAAATTTGTAATTATCTGGAAAGAACTTTTGCTTCTTGCCCTCATATTCACTATATTTCCAATAACTTATAATTACTTCAGCAATTTCAGGGTTCTTACATCTTACAAAAAATTCTATCAACATTTACCTGCTTTTGTCAAAGCTTATACACTGGTTACATGCATGCAACAACCTTCTTATGAATTAAAATTTATCACGTAAGATGAGAGAATGGATACTAATAACAGCTAAAGATGCCTCAGTAGGAGGGTCAAAGATCTAGCTAATTGCTTTTTGCTTTTCATTATAACTAACATACCCATTTTCTTTTTTTCTTTCCTCTCGCCTTCAAAATGTTTTCTTGTGTAATTATAAAACTGATAAATTCACAAATCATAAGAGCTGTTCATTTCATAAGCAAAATCTGCAATTCTTTTCAAAAGAAGAAATGAAAGAATACTTCACCATGTGATATTGATAATCAGCTTTTCCATCCCATCAACTCAGGCCATGGAATTTCCAACAATCATTCTACCTAGTGCTCCATGTTTGACAGCTTGATTGGGTAATGAACAAGATAATAAATTCTGATTGATTGAGACTGCTAAACATTAAAACGAAATAGCATCACATCTCCTTCTTGTACAATGTAATCTTTACCCTCAGATCTCAACTGTAAAAAAAAAAACAAAATTAGCTTGTGTTAGGCAATCTTGTAGGATGCAGAAATAGGTTCTACATCTGCATGACATGTGTACATAGAGAGTGAGTGTGTGAAGGTAGATGTGTGTTGAGAGGGAGAGGGAGAGAGAGAGAGTCTGGATTGCAGAGATAAGGTAATCCTTCCCCATCGATGAATATATCACATTTCTGGTGATTGGCTGATGCAATCCCAGTTTAATGGCATTTATAATTACAATTAAAAGTAAGATAAATACTAGCAGCTGTTAAACTGCTGAATCACATTTCTTCAAAATAAAGACTGGGTAAAAACATGAAGGAAGACAGCATTACAAGGACAGGAGTCATCTGACACGTCTAGTAAAGCATTGATACATTCCTATCTTCCAGTAAAATATGTCTAAATATCAATCCATCTGAATACACATATTGCCCCAGCCAAGAATACTGGTTACATTACTAAAATCTATTTCAATATTATAGCTTCTGACAATCAAGAAGTTTCAAATGTGAATCATAGAGTATCCAAGGAGTATCAATAGCCTTCAATATGAAATGAATCGGATATAGATCCTTCTTGAGAGATAATCAAGATGTCTATGTATTTGATTTTCCACAAGTGAGAAGAAATAATGCAACATGTATGAGTTCCAGTGAAAATATTTAAAAGATGCTAAATGCTCATGATAATGCAACCAACTCACAAGTCCTTTTTCTCTTGCTGCTGCAAGAGAACCAGCAGCAACAAAATCATCATAAGCCACCTGTTAAACCAAAATAAAATGTTATTCCAGCAAATAGATATTAACCAACATTGAAAAAACTGCCACTGATTCCAGAATTCAGTTCTAGTACAATATGTTAATCAGAATGTATGTGTTGTGCATTGGTCGTTATAATACAAACTAAAAGAGTTATGGTCATTTAAAGCACATCCTGAGATTTTCATAGCCAAAACACCTTTTTTTTTTTTTTTGAAATGAAAATATAGCTTTCATTGATTGAAACTGGGAAATAAGGACATAATTTGCGGAGGGAATGATCCCTCCCAAAATACAGGGTTTTCAAACTCTAAAGCTTTCTTGGCTAAAGAATGGGCTGTGACATTACATTCGCTTGGTGTATATTGAATTGAAAACAGATTCATAAAAGTAAGATAAATACTAGCAGCTGTTAAACTGCTGAATCACATTTCTTCAAAATAAAGACTGGGTAAAAACATGAAGGAAGACAGCATTACAAGGACAGGAGTCATCTGACACGTCTAGTAAAGCATTGATACATTCCTATCTTCCAGTAAAATATGTCTAAATATCAATCCATCTGAATACACATATTGCCCCAGCCAAGAATACTGGTTACATTACTAAAATCTATTTCAATATTATAGCTTCTGACAATCAAGAAGTTTCAAATGTGAATCATAGAGTATCCAAGGAGTATCAATAGCCTTCAATATGAAATGAATCGGATATAGATCCTTCTTGAGAGATAATCAAGATGTCTATGTATTTGATTTTCCACAAGTGAGAAGAAATAATGCAACATGTATGAGTTCCAGTGAAAATATTTAAAAGATGCTAAATGCTCATGATAATGCAACCAACTCACAAGTCCTTTTTCTCTTGCTGCTGCAAGAGAACCAGCAGCAACAAAATCATCATAAGCCACCTGTTAAACCAAAATAAAATGTTATTCCAGCAAATAGATATTAACCAACATTGAAAAAACTGCCACTGATTCCAGAATTCAGTTCTAGTACAATATGTTAATCAGAATGTATGTGTTGTGCATTGGTCGTTATAATACAAACTAAAAGAGTTATGGTCATTTAAAGCACATCCTGAGATTTTCATAGCCAAAACACCTTTTTTTTTTTTTTTGAAATGAAAATATAGCTTTCATTGATTGAAACTGGGAAATAAGGACATAATTTGCGGAGGGAATGATCCCTCCCAAAATACAGGGTTTTCAAACTCTAAAGCTTTCTTGGCTAAAGAATGGGCTGTGACATTACATTCGCTTGGTGTATATTGAATTGAAAACAGATTCAAACTCTGGATGCTTTCTTGGATGTCTGCAATTATCCAAGAGGTTTCTGTTATGCTGACTTTCTTGCTCAATGTTAAGTCTACCACTTCTTGCGAGTGTGTTTCTACGATCATTGGGGAGAACCCTGCCCTCTGAGCACTCTTGATACCCAAGATTACAGCTTCAGCTTCCATGTGAGTACTGCTGAGCTGAAACCAGGATCTTTGGACTGCAGCTGCCACTACCTCTCCATTAGAATTTCTTATAATCACACCCAACCCAGCTATTTGGTCTTTAACATTCACTGCTGCATCCACGTTAATTTTAAACCAGCCACTGGGGGGAGGGTTCCAGACTTGCTTTCTATTCCTTTGCTGCTTTTCCAGAATTTTTGAAGATGACTTTTTAATTCTTCTAAATGAATCCAGATTTGCCTCAGCTCTAGCAATTGATAACTGTGAATCTTCTCTCTTATTCTCAAAGATGAAAAGATTCCGTGAGTACCAAATGGTCCAGCACAGAACAACTATCAACTCCAGCTCCTTTTTACCTTTTTTCCTCTGAATTTCTACCAGCACTGCCATCAGATCTTGCTGAACCAACTTCTCGATTGCCAAAACACCTTATATTTACATTAAAACGCTCTAAAAACGTGCTAGCCTTCCACAATTTCTTTTTTATCATCTGCTGTTTAGAAATGCAAAGCACTGCTGCTTGTAACATTTCATGGCCGAAACACACAACCTTCTTTTTATCCCTTAAGAGATGGATGGGGTATTATCTCAATTTTCAATAAATCTCTACCAGAAAGGTCAAAAATCTCTAGCAAATTCAGTTATATTCCTCAAATTATTTGGTTAGCTCAATATGAGAAATGTTGGTAATACTTCCTAATGGAATGGATTAAGGTAGCGTTTACTTTTCGGATTAGAGTGTGAATCCTGAGGAGTAGAAATCCTGGGATTGGGAGTGTGGAGTGGGAGTGAGAGTAGAATGTTTACTTAAACTGGAATGAGAGTGTGGATTACCAATTAGAACCCTAATTATGCGTTTACTTTGTCTTGGATTGGGAGTAAAATTGTCTCAAATTACAGTTTTATCCTTATAAAGAACATATAGCCTATAATTAGAAAATGAATAAGAAAATATATTTGTATAATAACCTATCTATTTTATTATTAATTTTAATTATATAAAATAATAATAATTATTATTTTTAATGATGTAAATTTAAAATTTTTATTAATTTTATTTTAATTATTTACAACTAAAAATTATTGATAATGTTCATATGTTATTTTTTAGATTAGGTCAGGGCATTTTTGGAAATCAAAGGAGTGGGAGTGACACGCCCACCTCCCTTGGATAGTGGGAATCCCACTCCTTACTCCAAAAGTAGGTGGGACCCACGGAGTAGAATTCTCACTCTCACCTTTGAATAAGCATGTAAACAATAGAGTGAAAGGACTCCACATTTCCCACTTCTACTCCAGTAGGTAAACACACCCTAAATAAACTACTCAATGAGCAGCATAAAGTTTAAAACTCAAGATGCCATTAAATTACAAAGTTTACCCTATGCATCAACTGGACATGTAATCATGTATACACTCCAGCCATGTCTTGCTCAAAAATGAAAATAAGATCTAGGATGGCATCAGAAAAGCAGATCAAAATTTATGTCTAGGAAGGCTAAAATGCTTACAGTCTCAGCTCGAATGAAACCTTTCTCAAAGTCAGAATGAATAACTCCAGCAGCCTGAGGTGCCGTCATACCTGAATTAGCGCAAAATAAAATTTCAGACCACAATTAACTAAATTAAGCAGCACTAATACAGTTCTTCTCCATAGTGGAACCAGACCAAGTCTCCCAAGAGAAGGAAGAAAGAAGTCTAACTAAGAATAATGTTTGTCTCTTTTGTTCTTCAACAAACAAATTCTTAGTTAACTAGTTGTTCAATTCATATCCTGCAACTAAACTATGAGTCTGACAATGATGTTGTTTCAAGCTTGAAGCAACTCAAGAAGCCATAGACATCTACGTCATTGCTAAGAAAAAGAGGAAAGGAGAATGGTGATTGGATTATGTATCAACATCCAGCAGAACCAAGCTAACCTGCACGTATAGTCCAGGCTTTTGTTTCCTGCAAAAAACATAAAAGCACTCTTTTTAAAAAGACTAATTAATATAGTGTTAAAGAAATTTGAGTCCAATATTATGTAGCTCACCTTTTCGCCAGAAGTGAAGTATGTACGTAACCCCAAAAGGCTATACGTTGACCTGATAAGGTTCCCTAGGCCACTCTCACTGACACCAAGAGAAGTCAAATATTCTACTCTTTCTTCGGATGGAAGTTCAGTTAGTTCTGCCTCGACCTGCAATAACAAGTTTTTAGTTTCCTTTGCCAGTATAGCCATTAACCAACTTAGAACTGGTAGCACTCAACCTGTGCAGAAATTGTCACTATCCCAGATTGCAAGTCAGATGCAAGATTCATCACTTCATTGACATGGGGATTACTTCCAGGATCAGCTAGATCAGACTCCGCAACATTTGCAACATATATTATGGGTTTCATAGTAAGTAAGCAAAGATGCTTTATAGAATCCCTTTCAAAATCATTTAAAGTGACAGATCTCGCTGGTTTGCCATCCATAAGTGCTTGCTGAATTTTTTCCAACGCAGCCTTTTCTGCATCCTCCTAAAATAAAGAATGCTGCAGCAATAAATTAAATATACCCAACTCTAGTTCAGTCCTAAAGGCTAGCTAGCCATTTTAAGAGTAAAAAAAATAATAGTAGTAAAATCAACACTAACCTTAAGTTTAGATTGTGAATCTTTTGCCTTCCCTTTTTTGAGCTTCTCCATTCTTTTCTCAATCTGCATTTCTTGTAAGAGATACAATTTAGCTTAATCAGCCACAGATAGGAAGCAAGATATAATAACCGTTATCAATAATGAATTTGGAGTAAATGAATTCAGAGATTAAAAAATGATTACAAACTGGCACCTTTACCGTACAATAACAATGAAGGTTTCTTGCCAAGAAAAGCATCAGAATTTAAAACTTTGAAAAAAACTAAAAGTATCTGCTTAAACTGAATACATGCTAGAAAACTATCAAATGGGTCTGAATTATCCACAAAATATGAGTTCATGACTAGAATCTCTGTTCTTAAAAATAAAAAAAGAGCATAGAATTATAAAAAATGTCAGCATAATCCATGAATTATGAGTTCCAATATCGATGCAATTCCCTTCTAGTATGTTTCCTTTTCAGGGATTATAAAGGAGCTGTAACTTGGTACTAAGGCAACCTAAAGGCAAAGCAAACTACAATACAAATATATGTGCTTGCAAAATGTTAACAAGCACACAAGGGATACAACAATAAGAAAGCCACTGAATCAATAGAAGAATGCGTAAATCTGCCCTCCCAAAACAAGTAAATCTAACTACAAATTTTTATTAAGCTCTCAGTATAAAACCCTCGGAGTAGTCCAGATAAAACCAAAATGTACAAGAGAAAGTAACTGGATGATCTGAACAGGAACCCAAAGCTTTCGTAAAAACAACAGCTGAGTACAATAAGTTCCACATAGGATACCTGATCCAAATCTGAGAAAACAAGCTCTAAGTTGATAACATCAACATCAGACTTGGGATCAACTTTTCCATTCACATGAACAATGTCGTTGTCTTCAAAACATCGCACAACCTGAAAGAAAGAACAACAGACCTGTAATAACATATACTATGAAAGAATAGCTTAAATTTTCCTAACAAACTTAAGAAGAATTTATCAGGCATGATTTTCTCTAAAGAGATTAAATATTCATAAGTGATTGGTTATCTGATTGAATTTGAAATGAATGATTGAATGCAAATAAGAAATAGAGAAGAAAAAGCCATAGTTCATGAATTAAAATTCATTAGCCATGTAGTGATGATTCACTTTTTGTACACCTTATAATCTATGCAATGAATGCTTCTCATACTGAAGAAACCTAACCGAAGTCTATTTTATTCTTTTCTTCTTCCAATTTGCCTTTTCTTCAAAAAGTTCAAACATTTGAAACTAGCTCGATTTTTTGTCGTTTTAGGTGAGAAATCCTTTCTGGATTATTAAAGGAAGATCAAGTCTAAATATTGTCACAGTTAAAAATTTTGCTCAATCTCAATTATTCTGCATAAAAACCCTTTGAAAGAGGAGAAAGATCTGTCTAAAGATTTTAAAAAATGATTTGCATTAAAGATAGGAGTCTCAAAATAAATCAATTTTGGCTAAAAGGGCTCTGAGGGAGGCTGCAACGATTGAATCAATTCAATCAACATAAATCAAGTATATGCAAACCACAAGTTTGCTGCAGAAGTGAAGACTAGGATGAAGGACAAAGATAAAATTTCTAAAACCAGAAAGAGGACCGATAAAGCAATCTCTTATGACCATTGGAAGATGAACAGGGCTGCTGCGGAAATACATATTTAGAAACATGCCATTAGAACAAGTAAATCAATGCCACCAATTTTGATCAAAATAAGGGGGTTTAACAATGCTTCCTTGTATTCCTAATGAACTCCCTCATTGAATTAGAGGATCACCAATATCAAGTAAAATAACAAGTGCTAGGCTCAAAGAAATTACAGTTGTTTAGGGATGCAAAGTCGAAAATAACCAGACAACAACATAAATATGAATGAGGACAGACAAACCTGAAGAATGGAGTCCACCTCACGAATATGTGATAAAAACTTATTGCCCAACCCCTGCACCAGCAAAGTAGGGAATGGAAATTGAGTCAACACATAAAGACCTAATCTCTAAGAATAAGAAAAGAATCACTTGCGCCAAAAAGGTAAACTGAAAGAATTCATAAAAGAACTAAAAGAATGTCACCTCACCTCGCCTTGACTTGCACCCTTCACAAGTCCGGCAATGTCAACAAACTCTACGGAAGCTGGAACAGCCTTTTGGGATTTGCTGAGACCAGAAAGTACATGGAGTCGCGGATCTGGAACAGCAACAATCCCTACATTTGGCTCTATTGTGCAAAATGGAAAATTAGCAGCTTGAGCCTTTCCGTTCTCCACCTACAGACATTAATATTTAACACACTCATACATCATCAATACTCGATGACAGCGACGAGAAAATTAAGGAAAATCGATCCAAAAGTAACAATTTGATAACAATTTATGTATTTAATTAATAGCGGTTAATTGAAATTATGACAGATTATAAATAAATTAAATTTAAAAAAAATTAAACTGAGAAATTAAAAAAAGAAGAAGGGTAGTACGTTAATGTACTTACGACGGCGTTAAAGAGAGTGGATTTGCCGACGTTAGGAAGGCCGACGATGCCTGCTCTCAAGCTCATGCTTATCTTGGAAGCGGAGGAAAATCTCCTTCTAGAACTAGTAGTAGTAATCCCCAAAACGCCGATTAAGTTTGCGTTTCGAGTGAAAAGAGACGACTCCATTGGCTTTCGAAGCAGTGTTAAGGCGGGAATCAGATAATTGCATGCCGCTGCTCTAACCATTTTTTATTTCTCTCGCTTTGTCTATCGAATGAATGAAAATAATGTCCACTGGTTAGTGTGGGGGATGCAACGGCCGGGATGTCAATATCGGTGCCCGTACTCGTTACGAGAGGATATTCTGGATAAAAATTAGAGAAAATAGTCCCCTTCTTCTTCTAATATTTCCTTTTATTTCTTACCATTCGAATATACTTAATAAAAAGAAAAATACCTTAGCTATTTTGCTTCATATGAACGTACACCACTTTACTCTTCATGTACGGTAGACAAATCCTTTAGATAAATATTAGTTATAATTTGGTGGTTGTTAAATTTAATTTTTGTCAATATATTTCTCTTATGACCATTGGAAGATGAACAGGGCTGCTGCGGAAATACATATTTAGAAACATGCCATTAGAACAAGTAAATCAATGCCACCAATTTTGATCAAAATAAGGGGGTTTAACAATGCTTCCTTGTATTCCTAATGAACTCCCTCATTGAATTAGAGGATCACCAATATCAAGTAAAATAACAAGTGCTAGGCTCAAAGAAATTACAGTTGTTTAGGGATGCAAAGTCGAAAATAACCAGACAACAACATAAATATGAATGAGGACAGACAAACCTGAAGAATGGAGTCCACCTCACGAATATGTGATAAAAACTTATTGCCCAACCCCTGCACCAGCAAAGTAGGGAATGGAAATTGAGTCAACACATAAAGACCTAATCTCTAAGAATAAGAAAAGAATCACTTGCGCCAAAAAGGTAAACTGAAAGAATTCATAAAAGAACTAAAAGAATGTCACCTCACCTCGCCTTGACTTGCACCCTTCACAAGTCCGGCAATGTCAACAAACTCTACGGAAGCTGGAACAGCCTTTTGGGATTTGCTGAGACCAGAAAGTACATGGAGTCGCGGATCTGGAACAGCAACAATCCCTACATTTGGCTCTATTGTGCAAAATGGAAAATTAGCAGCTTGAGCCTTTCCGTTCTCCACCTACAGACATTAATATTTAACACACTCATACATCATCAATACTCGATGACAGCGACGAGAAAATTAAGGAAAATCGATCCAAAAGTAACAATTTGATAACAATTTATGTATTTAATTAATAGCGGTTAATTGAAATTATGACAGATTATAAATAAATTAAATTTAAAAAAAATTAAACTGAGAAATTAAAAAAAGAAGAAGGGTAGTACGTTAATGTACTTACGACGGCGTTAAAGAGAGTGGATTTGCCGACGTTAGGAAGGCCGACGATGCCTGCTCTCAAGCTCATGCTTATCTTGGAAGCGGAGGAAAATCTCCTTCTAGAACTAGTAGTAGTAATCCCCAAAACGCCGATTAAGTTTGCGTTTCGAGTGAAAAGAGACGACTCCATTGGCTTTCGAAGCAGTGTTAAGGCGGGAATCAGATAATTGCATGCCGCTGCTCTAACCATTTTTTATTTCTCTCGCTTTGTCTATCGAATGAATGAAAATAATGTCCACTGGTTAGTGTGGGGGATGCAACGGCCGGGATGTCAATATCGGTGCCCGTACTCGTTACGAGAGGATATTCTGGATAAAAATTAGAGAAAATAGTCCCCTTCTTCTTCTAATATTTCCTTTTATTTCTTACCATTCGAATATACTTAATAAAAAGAAAAATACCTTAGCTATTTTGCTTCATATGAACGTACACCACTTTACTCTTCATGTACGGTAGACAAATCCTTTAGATAAATATTAGTTATAATTTGGTGGTTGTTAAATTTAATTTTTGTCAATATATTATTAAATATTTGAATTGAAAATAAAAGTCTCTACCTTAGCTTTTTTTTGTTCGTTCTTTATTCTTTTTAACTAATTTTAACTTTATTTTATAATCATTTGTTTCTTATTGGAATAAGAATTTACATAGTTTAGTAAATATTTAGTCCATTAAATTATTAAAACCTCCAATTAAGTATTTAGAACAATGTCATCTTAAATAGTCGTTCTGATTACTAAACTGCGAAGTACTAATGATTTTTACTTCAATATTTATTTGATTTAACTGTTAATTTTAATTTTTAAAATATTAAAAGTAAATAAATATTCAACAGTCAAATGAGTTTGGTGAGCTGAGTATGGACATTAATGCTTTATATCTAATTCGCCCGATCGATGAGTATAAAAAATTATACTCAAATCTGATTTTTTTATAAAATAAAAAAAAATGTCCAATTATCGCGAGCCCCTACACAGGGAAATTTTTTACAATTCCTTGTTAGTATGGAAAAATAGGTGTATAAATTTTTTTTTTGAAAGCTAAATATGACACGTGATAATTTATTCATTGTACAGCGTCATGGCCTTTGACGTTACATTTGACCTCACAAATCATTTTGAGACGTGCATTCTCTCCCTACATAATTATTTTTAGCCTTTGAATGCGATTGGTGATACGTGGTATTTAAAAGATTCTACGGCTAAGATTTCCTTATTAATAAGTTTTCTTAACCAGCCTTTAAATAAAACACATCGTTTTGAACATTCCAAAACTGCTAACGCCTAACGTACTCTTAATGGAGCACGAGACTGCGTACACTTGATTAGCATCTTATTTAAAATTTAACACAAATTTAAAATTTTAGACAATAATATAGAACTTTGCAACTGTAATATATGTTGATAATAAATTTATTTATTACAAATCTTCCTCGTCGAAGACTCCTTGACAGTATTTCATGTGTTGAAAACATTATATAATAGTTTCATGTGTTTGCTAATTTATTTCATGAGTATTATTGAAAACATCTTTTCCAATATACAAAACTGATTTATCACTTAATTTATTGTAAATCTATTAATAATAGTAAAAATATTCATATAATGCAATACAATTAGCAAACATAAATACATGATAAAATTAGGATTTTGAAATTAGATAAAAGATCAATTAAAAAAATTAAATGTTAAAATTAATTAAGCATTCAATTTAAGAATCAATGTTGAAAGACTAAATAATTGCACAAAATTACTTTTGTCTTAGGAAAGTAGGATAGAATCTATACATTGATTCATGACAAACAAATAAACAAGTGTGCTTTTAGTTCAGAGCCGTCGAAAGGAACGAAAAAGACAATAGTGTAAAGTAAATCTTTTTTTTTTCTTTACTTTATCTTAATAATCTTTTGTCTTTTGTCTATATTTAAATTTTATAATGCTTAATAATTAATCAAATTAGTTAGAATTAGACATTTAAATTAAGGCCAACATGAAATCGCTTAAATTAATGATGGCACTTTTATAATTTTATAATTCAGTTGGGGGGCTTTTTTAAATAATAAATCAAATATATATATCTTTTTTCAATAATCATAAAAAAAAAAATCAAAAGACTCCGGCTAGTCTTATGCTAGATATCTCCTTGGATGAGTTTCACATCAGTATTTAAGTGGAAATATTAAGATATCTTTGGAAAGTATAGCCCTATTAAAAAGAATATTTTAAATATCAATCTTTTTATGTTTCGGCATGTCAAAATAGTTACACAAAAGTAACGGTTCCTAACAAGTACTGAGTAATAAATGTAACAAACACTTCAATGCAAGCAAGGGTTCCTAACAACTAATTTCATAATATATGCAACAAATGGTTCCAAGCGACGTGTTTTGTTATGAATTTCATAAATTATAAGTAAACATCAATAATACTTGCTAGAAAGTCTTTAGGCCAAAATACACAACCTAGACTGTTAACAGCCATCTATTTGAAATTTACGTCCTTGTATGTGAAAAAAAAAAGGATTAGATTTTATAATTTAAGAAATAAGTGTATTTAATATAAATTTTTTAATACATATTTAATTCATATTTAGATAGAAAGTTCACATCAAATGTAAATGTTTGAAAATTAAACATAAATTATTAAAAAATAAATAAGTAAATTAAAAAAATATTTGAAATTAATAACATTTCATACTACAGGCATTTAACAAATAAATTCTTAGTGTCAACGTTAAAAAGCTAAATATTTTGATGTTTGATAAAGTTGTTTGATTCTAAATCAAGTAATGCTAGATTTTATGAAATTTGGTTATAAATTGAGGTTCGTTAAAATATGCCAAATGTTTTGTCATCGGTTAATATTCTTCATGCGTTTTGCACTACTTAATTAGTGCTTTTATTGTGCGTACCATTATTCTTTATTTTATTGGGAAATTATCAGCCATGTACTTTTAAATGACATCCGTATCAAACGTGTGTTAACTTCTGTTAGAAAGTTAACAGAATTGTGACAATTGACTATTTCATCCTTGAAACTCAAAATGAGGTAAAAAGATAAATTTAACCCAAAAATTAATATAAATTTTCACTACACAATTTTTTTTTATTTTGTTATTAACAATACATTTTTTTGATTAAAAAATTAATTATTAATGGTACAAATTATTAACAATTATCCATAAAAAAATCTATGTTATACCATAAAAAATTATTAACAACATATTATTTATAATTATACATATTGTACCATAAAAAATTCCAGTTGGAGCTTGGAGGAATAGATCTTCAAAAATTTAGGTTAAATTTTGGAGGGGTAGATTCGGTTGTAAAATAGTTTTTTTAACAATTATTAACAATTATCTGATAAAGGGGATGACATGTCATGTTTATCAATATATATTATATGACATGTCATTTGTTACTAGGTAAATGGGATGACGTGTCATTTTTTTAAATCAAAGTTTCGTCCATCTTAAAAGACTAAATTACCCTTATGATGTCAGCGTTTGCTAACGGAAGTTAACGGATTGGTGGACGGCATAAGTGTTTTATCAACTTAGGGTATACGAGTGATACACTTAAAAAGTATTCACACACGTTTGATACGGGTGTCATTTAAATGTGTATAACTGATAATTTCTCTATTTTATTTTATCCACCCCGCTTAAACATGAACTAATTTATTCATTCGTGCAACGTAGGCCATCAAACGTTGAAGACCACAAATTCCGAAGCATGAGAAAATTAATTTGGGGAGAAAATCAATTTGGGGAAAAGATATTTCTAACCCTAGGACCCGCTTAACAACCGTCTTGGAAAAACATTAATTTAGATAGATCGTCTTTAACCACTTAAATGATTTTGCTCTGCCTAATAGCTGTCCGCTTACTTTAATATGTTTAAATAAATTGGGAGATTTCAAAATATTTATGTTGAATTATATTCACTTCATGACATGTGTATATGAACTAAATATAATTATTTAGTATATGATTATTTTTTAAAATAAAATACGTTTAATATATATATATATATATATATATATATATATATATATATATATATATATATATATATATATATATATATATATATATATATATATATATATATATATATATATATATATATATATATATATATATATATATATATATATATATATATATATATATATATATATATATATATATATATATATATATATATATATATATATATATATATATATATATATATATATATATATATATATATATATATATATATATATATATATATATATATATATATATATATATATATATATATATATATATATATATATATATATATATATATATATATATATATATATATATATATATATATATATAA
>MKYO02024899.1:31446-353451 GCA_002013955.2 Citrus medica | reverse complement strand
GTAAATCTTACTGTTAAATTGCTATAAGGATATAAATGACTGAATTGAACATAACGTTAAATAAAATTTTATTTTTACATATAAATTTATTTTTACACACATATATAAAGATATTTTTAATTGTGTGTATGTAATAATTGATAACTAAAATAAATATTTTATATTATTAATTATTAATTTGATTTTTTTTGTTTGTTATCTCAATATAATTGATAACAATAATTATCTCTTTAAATTTAATGATTTTATTTCAATTAATAATAATAATTTTAGATTCTTTATAATATATATGAGAATATATGGAATTGTCTTAAATATAAAATTGATTCTTAAAATTAAATTTTAAAAAATTATTCATTTCTTATTTATCAAAATCTGTAATTTTATTATCAGTAAACACTAAAATTAATTTTTATTTTTTTAAAATTACTTTTAAACTTCTTAAAAGAAATTCAAAACACCCTAAACTTGGGAGACAATTTGCTTGTGACTGTTTTATTTATGAAAACTTTGGACCTTTTAACTGTCTGTAGTTTGCTAGCCCAACTCGTTGATACCTCGACTTTTGTATCAGTCGGGACTCTCCTGAATAATCTTATTACAGTACAGTCTGAATATCAACTCTTACTTCAATCTGGAGAGAAATCTTACTCTCACTGTTAATATTGGAGGGAGATCGATTCTACCTTAATATGGGGAGCCTACTACAGAGTCAAGTCCCAACATTGATCTTGCTCTGGGACTTGAACCCATGCCCTCAAGGTTGTTGAGGGCACGGGTGTGCCAATGGGCTACGGACCCATTGGCTTTTGTTCTATTTTAATTGAATTGAATTTTTATACTGACCCATTGATCCGGATCCAATCCAGAAACCTGCAATCGTGACCCGTCTATATTTTTCGTTTCCGGCCATTTTTCCTGCCAATCTTGGTACCAATCTGAAGCTTGAGTGACACCGGTCATACTCCTACCGTCCTAGTCGTCGTAAAATGGCCATAACGCTGGCGATTTAGCTCAAAAGAACTTCGGCTCCACCCGTTTTCATCGTCGTTGATTTCACCTGAGTTAGGCTGCGCCATCACTTGGATCTTGTTCCTCAGCTCACCCTCGTTACTTTCTGACTCGCCACAACCACCGAGGACGCCGTTTTGGCCGCGAACAACCGCCGAAAAGCTCACGGATTTAGGAGCTTCAATCTGCCGCTGTCGCCGTGCGTGGAAGGTCACTGCCAGCACCATTAGACTCAGCATGGATGAAACTTTCAGACCCCAGCTTGCCGACCACCGTTGACTTAACTCCGGTTACCGTTGACCGGTAGCGGCAATTAGGAGGACCTGCGAAGGAGAATCAACCTGTGAACGTTGTGGATACCGAGTTTGGACTGTTAACATAAATTATTCCTTATTGATTTTGATGATAACAAACATGATTAAGATTGATTAAATCATTTCAAACGCTCATCATAATTTTCATCTATTTTGACAAGTTTCATAAAGTATTTTTATAAAGATTTGGAGACAAAACAGTCATCTTGCAAAATAGTTCACTGCAGCANGCTGAAAAGCTCACGGATTTAGGAGCTTCAATCTGCCGTTGTCGCCGTGCGTGGAAGGTCACTGCCAGCACCATTAGACTCAGCATGGACGAAACTTTCAGACCCCAGCTTGCCGACCACCGTTGACTTAACTCTGGTTACCGTTGACCGGTAGCGGCAATTAGGAGGACCTGCGAAGGAGAATCAACCTGTGAACGTTGTGGATACCGAGTTTGGACATCGTCACTGTGAGTAGAATATACAAAATCTATTTTCATAGTTAATTATGATAGTAAAGTATGTTTGCGAAATAAGTTTTAAAGACTCTGATTTAATGATTTTTCTATAAATGGATTTTATCTGCGTATTGATATTTATTATTAAAGATGTGTATGATTGATGATCTTATTGCCGATTTTGAATATATGCATGATAATATTTTTAAAGAAAATGAATTAGATTCAAAGTATGTTAAATGAAAAGAAAATGAGTTTTCAAATGTGATTATATGTTTATGTATATGTGTATAAAACGTTATTTGTAAAATTATTAGACAATACTCTTCCCCTCCAGATATAGTGATACATATGAGATGAGAGACATTTGAGGTCCATCTGAGTACACATAGAGGATTTGGGCCGTGTACTTGGGCATATTGTCCTTTGGGGACCAAATAGTGCATGCACAGATATGATGAGATATGATGAGATATATGAGATGATACTTTCATGTCTATTCGTGTAGCTTCGGGGCATAATGATACTTAGATAGTATGTCATTGCCTGTTTATTGAGGTCTAAATATGAGATATGATGAGATATATAAGATGATACTTCCCCGCCTATCCGTGTAGCTCCAGGGCATGACAATACTTAAACAGTACGTCATTGCATGCCCGTTAAGGTTCGGGTATGAGATATGGGACATATGAGACGGCATTTCCCTGTCTACCCATTGCAGCTCTGGGGCATGACGGTTTCCTGATTACTCGTCCATCAAGGTCCAGGTATGACAAGACTATTCACCTGGGTATTCGTTTAGTGACAGTTTTCAAATTACAATATTTGAGATTATAGTGTGTTATGATTGCTTTGATTTTTATGTAGTATTATATATTATGTTTATGCCAGTGTATGATTTATAATTAAATTTGTTCATTTAATTTTTTCTTATGGTATTTCGGTAAAGAAATTCACTGGAATGATATAATTTATTTTGCAATAAGTTTATTTTTAAAAGCTACTATCCGCTCACTTAGTTTTTATACTCACCTTATTTTTATTGTATTTTTCCCTCCAAAGGAGACTTGTAGGTACATCAGTCGACCGAGCAACATTAGTTAAATTTGATGTTATGGCCACGTAATGGTGCTGGGAATTATAGATATTTTATTGAGATATTTTGAATTGTATAATTTTATTGTAATATGTGATTAAGGATAACTTAAATTCGTTGTGCCGTAAATACTTATAAAGCAAATATGTTATAACAAANAGAGAGAGAGAGAGAGAGAGAGAGAGATATATATATATATATATAGAGAGAGAGAGAGAGAGAGAGACATATACATATATATAGAAGTACATACATAAGATAAAATTTAATGAGAAAATGATTTATGTAGAAAACTTTCACTAAATTTTTAATTTAAAATGTTAACAAATAGTATACCAAATGTTATAGTTTTAACTTTTTAGTAATAAATGCAATTTTGGTGTGACGTGTGTATTTATATTGAAATTTATTTTTTTATAAATGGAAATTTTGTTCTTATTAATTTCTTTCCTTGTTATAATAAACTAACAATAAAAGAACTTCACTTTTTTAAAACAAGGAGAGTAGAGTGAGCGAGTACCAGTCAAGCAATAGTAAGGCAAGTAATGTGTTTTTGTATAAAATTATAAGTTCATACTGTAAAAGAAGGTGGGTAAGACATCAAAACAACTCTTCATCTCTTCACCAAACAACTTTTTATCTCCTATAATTACCACTATCTCATAAGAAATTATAACTAATAATATATTTACATAATCGTACACATTGGATTTTCAAGTGATCAGTTTGATTAATTAATGTCTCTATTTCAACTTGTTAAATGGAAGTTGAGAACGCAAAGGATGACAACCTGATTATTGGACCTCATAATTATTACAAGGTTTGAGACTTATGCAATAGGCACCACTGCCAATATGAAATTCACCAAATAATATAAAAATGCAGAAATTAACAATCCTGTGATTGAAAGCCAGCATTTTGCAAATTCTAACCGATATTAAAGATTAATTAACTTATAAGGGTGCAAATTCTTACTTTAAAAAAATCCTACTTGATTTTTTTTTTTTGAATCATACCTTTAATACAATCAATATTTTACAAGAAATCTATATGGACTAGTCGACAAGGAAAAAGAGCGAAACCTCCCCTGTTGTTTAGTTGATTTAAACCTCTATGAGCCTTAACGTTTTTGCTAATTTTACCATTTTACTCTTGATGGTTGTTTGATTTTGAGAATATGAATACTTTTAATTAATTAATTTAATAATTTTTTAATTATAGTTAATTGAAAAACTAAATGTTAAATATTAGAAAAAGTCAGGGAATGGTCATAATTTTCCAATGAATTCCAAAAATTTCCAAAATTAATTGAAAAATAAAATACAAAATAGATCTACACATACCATGTTTTGGAGAATAATAAGTTGGGGGCATTTAATTTTTTAACAAACTTCTGAAAAAAAAAATTTCATTCGATCAACACATTTTATTTATTTATTATTAATGTTATCCTTTTTCCTGATTTTGGCCAGGTTGATAAACACAATTTTCTAGATCTGCATATAGCGCCCTTTCCTCCTAATTTTCTTACGGCTGAAAGAGGATTAACAAAATCCTGCTTGTGTGCAGCCAGAGAAAAGAAAGAAAAATAATAATTTGATATTCGTCTCTTATGGCAGCAACTTCAGTACCGATCAAAACATACCCATCTTTAGTGTCAAGGCGGCCGGTACAAAGCTTTCCTCGCAATTTATGTTGTATAAAATCCGACAAATTTAGTGCAATAACCTCTTACAAGCTCACTGCCGTCAGAGTTAAAAGCTTTCTCAGTATTTGGCCTTTAAGTTTAATTACCAAAAAGAGCACCACAGTCTCAGATAAGAATAATAATGCTTATTATTAAAATATCAAAAACCCTAATTCAGAATTTAGCGCTTCTGCTGATGACGATGGTGCATCGTCGTGTCTCTGTCTTTTCACAAGCGTTATCAAGCTCCAGGTATATAGAAATATATGTATGCATACTTTGAATTCTAAGTTTCGTACTCGACTCATTTTTATGAACCATTTGCCTTTTTCTTATATAGGTCGGGTTGTGTGTTAACGGATCAAGTCTTCAAAATGAACTTAATTGGATTTCAGAAACTATTGATGCATCCACTAGAGATGGTTTCACACGTCTATTGCAGGGTAAATTAAGCTGCATTTTTGTCATCATTCTTAAAAATAGTAGCATTAATAGGAAATTGGAGAAATTTTAAAATACATTAGATCGAGATATCAGTATCACCGCAGCAACTAAAAGATATTATGTCATGTGTATATTTGTTTGGAAATAAACCACCATACTAGTAATAGTTATATCAATTAAATTCAACATTATCATGTCATACAATCATTAATTGGTTGTATTACCATTATGGTTTTTTTTTTAGCCTGAAAGCAATACATTAGCATAAAAATAGTGCATATATTATTATTTCCTTTTTTTTTTAATGTGGATGTAGAGACAACGACTTATTTGCCTCAACATTCTAATTGTTGGACATCCGGTTATTCATCTGTAAGTATATAAAATTAATTATTTTCTCTTAAATATATGAAGCCCTTATCCCAGTAAGATTTTCTGGCCGGATCTAACAAAAATAAAACCATACAACCAAATAACGTTCACAATACATGCATATATAATCGTCTTCTGTGACTGGTGCTGGTTAGTTGAGTTCACGTGTTTTTGTGAATGGAGCAGCAAGTGTTTTTTGTTGAATTTTTGTTTCATTTTATTTCATCTTTCTATTCATTTACATCACTAACTAATTTTTTTTTAATTTTCATTTCTATCTAATTCATCACTCTTTATCTTGGAGGTCGAGTTAATTATATGATATTTTTTGCAGCAGTGGTCGTTTTTTAGGATGAAAAGTTCAAAAAAAACACTTCAATCAACTTTTAGAAAATGAGCGGACCTTAAAATTTAATGAAGAGGCAAGGTTAAGTTAAACAACACAGTACTGCTGGAAAATGAAACCACAACAATGCATCAAGTTAATCATCAGTTCACAGATACACACGTGGTGGTAAGCATCTTATTGGATATTGATTCATTATCTCACTATAATACTATTCATACAAATACTGTTTCATCTCAGGTCACAATCTTAGTTGCACTTAAGGGTCTTTTTTTGCTGCTCTTATCTTATCCCCGACATCTATTCCCACTGTAAATGTGAAGTGGGCCTTAAGGGTGCTTGGTTTCTTGTGTTTTCGGCCCCTTGCCCAAATACGGGATATTGAATTTATATTGTGATGGTTTCTTTTTATTTTATAATTACTATTGTTATTTTTTTTGTTCTAACTTGATTTTGTAGATTTTGTTAATTTTACATTTATTTTATATGTTTTTTTGGCTTTCATGCATACAGGGATATTTTGTTAAAGCAAAAATTATTTGAATTATACTACTATATTATCTAAATAAACGAATTTGAATTGAACAATACCAAATTTAATAATATTTTGTTTTATTTTTATTGAATTGAATTGAATTTTATTACTAGTTAATGTTATATTATTTTAAATTATACATTAATTTTAAGTGATTAATCAAATTTGAATTGAATTTTTGTTATCATTTGGTGTAATATTGTTTGTTAAGTTTTCTAATTATTGTTGGTTTTATGTTATCTAAATGTAATAATGTTTTAAAATTAGATTTCCCCCCACGACTTCAGAATTAGGCTTGGCAAAATTTGGGTCCGGTCTGAGTTTTGGTGTTGCCCGGGACTGGACCGGATGAGAGAAATACAAGACCGGACCCGGGTTAAAACCCGGTTTTTCCGGGTCCGGTCTGGGCTTGAGCCCGGCACCTTCTGGGTCCGGATTTTGATCCGGGCTTTCTAAACCCGCATGTGATAACTTCAATTTTTTTTCTTCAATTTTTTTCTTCAATTTTTTCTTTCATTTCTCTAACAATGCAAATTTAAAAAAAGAAAATAATCAAATAAACTCATTCAATCTCAAACTTTAAAAAAGAAAATAGTCAAATACAAATATATAACACACTAACAATGCAAATTTTGCACAAATGATAAATTAAAATTATTTCAATCTACTTTCTAATACCTAAATTCATCCAATTTTTAACTTAAACTCATTCAATCTATATATAAAATAAATAAATTAAATTCAACAACACAATAATCACACAATAAATTTAAATAACATCCAACATATCATAAATTCATAATTATATATTTATATATAATATATTTATTTTCTTTTTTTTAATTTATTAAAAAATCGGGTCCGGTCCGGGTTCCGGGTTTTTGGTGTTGAATCCGGACCCGGGCTCGGAAATGTCCGAGTTTGAGAATTTCAAACCCGAGTCCAATTTTTATGTGCATGCGGTCTGAATTTTGCCCGAACCAGATTGACCGAGTTCGGTCTGGGCGGGCTTTTTTGACACCCCTATGAATTAGAATGGGTATAGTTGAGGACTACTTGAGCTAATGATAGAGGCAAAAACATCTTCCAGCGAGGCCTTTCTATAACCAACCTCATAGATCCCTCTCAATCTTTTACATTAATGTATCATACTATCTTGACTAGTTGATCATAAGAAAATACTATTAAATCTTTCCAAAGTGAGAGAAGGGGAGAAGGCGCACTAGAGCTAACATAATAGCCAGCTAAAAAGTAAATTAAAGTAATGCTAAAATATTAGACCTTTTGCAACGAAAATTAAATTTCATCGCTAAATGTATACTTTTAATGACGAACTCTAAATTTCACCATTGAAAATATTCATTTATATATTTAAAATAATGTCTAAATTATAAACCTTTTGCAATGAAAATTAAATTCCGTCGGTAAATGTGTATTCTTAGCAACAAAATTTTAGTTCATTGCTATAAATATTCATTTAAATATTTAAAATAATACCAAAATTTTAGACCTTTTGATAAAATTTAACTTTTGTTGCTAAATTATAAATTTAACAAAGAAGTTATAGGTTCACCGTTGAAAATATTTATTTAAAGCTTTTGTAGTTTATTGATGTATTGTTGAATATGCATTACATGCTTTAAATGATATCGAAAGGGGAAGAAATATATATACTTCGAGATTTTTAAGCATATGAGATTTTTTAATTTATATTAAAATGTCACATTAGATCTTTGATAAATTTAGTTATCTTGATTTCTAAAATGTGATTAGTAACTATAGAGATTGGATAGTTGATAATATGCTCTTATGGCTTTTGCTAGATTTGCTTTGATTTGGATCTAATGCAGTCCTTTTTATAGTTAGAGCTGAAAACTAGTTGTTATTAACTTTTTGCCCAAAGTCGGATCGCCGTTAAGCCTTATCGGATCGCCATTTTGACTTGAGCAAGTTACCGTTGTGCTATAATTTCAAATTGTCGGATCACCGTTTCTAGATGTTAGATTGCTGTTAGTTTCCAGAAACTGAACTCCAATTATGTTCGATGTCGGTTAGCCGCTATCTACAAAACTTTAGCCATTTGCTACAATGACTGCTATAATAACACTATGGCCCAAAACGTTATGAAGATTTTCAAACAAGTCCATTTTCAAAATTTCAAGCAATACTTGTTGATTTCAAAATTCTCAAAACTTTTTCAATTTAAACTATTAATTTGAAAATAACCAATTACATAAAATCATTTTTCCATTGAGTATAAAACCTTTATAATATGAAAAAAATGATTTATTTAAAATGTATGAAAAATAATTTGAGCTTTTAAAAGATTAATCATTTTTAATCTTGTTTGTTATCATCAAAATAGACATTATGGATACGTATATGTTAACATGAGTGTGAGAGGATTAATTTGTGTTTTACAATTCCAATCAAAGAAATTTAAGTGAAAAATGTAGGTTCTATTCAAGTTTAGTATTTCTTTTTCTTTTTAATATTTATCCAATATATATATATTATAAATCCAACGTAATAAACTATTATAAGATTGTTCTAAAAACGAAAAAGAAGCAATCACAAGTTTGTTATAATTATTTTTAAAAAAAAAGTCTACTATCATTTTTATCAATCCAAGTTAATTATTTTAACGCCATTATTTTAATTTTTATTGATCTAACATAGTTAAACAAAATTTGCTTCAAGCTAAGTAATAAACAATAATGCGGCTAATTAATTTCAAGAAAAAGATATTGAACTGATTTGTCTTGAGGGAAGCTCTCACTCAAGCAAGTTCAACTTTTTATTTAAAATTTGAGAAATTTCCTTCAATATTTTTGAGGATAAACTTCAATTTTACTCCCTACTTATAATGATAATCATCAATTTATCACCTAAAAATTGGAAAACTTTGATTTACTCCCATTTTTGCTCAGAAAATGACAGCAAAAGGGGAGGGGCACAGTGATGACTTTTTTTTCTTTAATCTTCTTAAGAGCAAATAGGGGTAAATTAATGTTTTCACACTTTAATAAGATAAAATATCAACAATCTAATCAAATACATAAAAGAAATTGTTGGTCATAAAATATAATATAATTAAAAAAACTATTGATTATTATTCTTTTTTTTTCAGTGTTGTAAAGTTCATCACAAAAAAAAATTGAATGAGATACTAAATAATATGCTTCTGGAAAAAAAGGAGTCACGAAATATAATATTACTCGAGACAAAATTTTAAGCTACTATTTTTTGTTTTGTCACAGTAGATAATTATATGTGAGAAAAATAGGGTCTTAAAATTAATCAAAACCATGTTAGCTTTGGAGACTAATATTTTTTGTCACAAATGGTTTGATTAATTTTGCATCCCTCTTTTAGTTATGAAATAATTATGTCACCTATAATTATATTTCGCTACCATTTTTTTTTGTCATACAAGATGATATTTCATTAGAAAATGATCAATTTTGAATGGAATTTTTTGCGCCAAAAAAAAGCATGACCTTTTGTGACTAATTTTATGTTTGTCTCAAAACATTTGATTAGGTGACCAATTAATGGGTCTTAAAATAAATATTATTTGTTACAAAATATAACATGAGCTAGAACGAGATTATTGGCTACACTTTTAAAAACATCGTCATAATAATTACTATTTTACGACAAAATCTGCAAATATCATAATAAAAATCATCTTAAAAAGTCAAATTTCTTGTAGTGATATTATGAGGAAATTTTTTTACGCTAGGTTGATGCTGTGATGAACTTATTAACATTATCAAATTTTTCAATAATGAAAACTTTACAGTCAGTTTGCTCGCCGAGCAAATATAAACAAATTACCAATTTTGATTAAAAAACTTAGTAGAACTTCAAATCTTACGCAAATTATAGATTGTTTTTTATTAAGTTTTCTCTGCCATCGGGTTTTATGTTAATATATGCCGGCTTGAATTTCAAGAATGGTGTGAACTTTACTATATGCAGTTTTAATTTTTTATTCTATTAGACTGTGAAGTTTCTCCCTAATCAGTCTTTCGTTGGTTCATGATTAGAGAATACTGGCCTGAGTGACAGTTCATATTTAGCTCCCTTTTCATTGAAATAATATAAACTTAATATGAGGAATCCATCACAACTCTATCAATGATTTTACTATAACAACTTCTACGCCCCTTTTTTGGAAAGATGTATTGAATAAAGTCTTATGGTGTTGGTTAAGAGTGTCTTGGATTTTGATTACCAATTATGTACGTTCACTCAGAAGTCAACAAGGAAATTATATGTGATATGTCTACAAATAAATCTAAATCGTCCATGCGTCCTTTTGAACCTGTGGAGAAACCTTGTTTGATTTTAATGTTTTGTATTACCTGTAATCATTATATAACTTTTCAAACATTTCATGCATGGATTGTTAGGATGTTTGCATGCTATGGAGTCTTGTCTGAGCTCTGATGAAGCATTTAACCATGTAGAACACATGAGTACATGGACATATGTAAATGGAATCATTTAAAAGATGAGATAATATATTTACCAGATTTTTCTCAATAGTGAGTTTCCATTTTATAGGTTTTGAGATAGGAAAAAATTCTTGTTGATCAACATGCTCATATGACGTGAGCTTCCTGATATTTCACTCAAAATGAAGAACTAGGTTCACTTTCTCATTTTCCTTTATAATGTTCTCCTGGTTTAAAATGAGCTTCAAAACTCATCAGTAGTCATTGCTCTCCATTCGAGCTTAGGGTATTTAGCTCTATATAATCTTAGTAAAATTGTACAAGAGGAACATATTTTTTGTAGTATGCCTTTCTTGTTGTAATACCGGATGTCCGTTACCCCTTCCATGTAATGCTACTTCTAATTTTGAAGGGTTTGATGTGTCAAATTATTCTTATGAGCATGTAATATATTTTATTAAGGTATATTGTACTTATGATCTATTTCTCTGAGAGAACTTAAAAAGTTCCTCATGTTAAGAAATCGATGGGTGAAGTAGGGTCACAGTTAAAATGAAATTAAAAGTAAATAAAGAACAAGCACAAAAAGGACACCAAAAAATTACGTGGTTCCACTTTTAGTCTACGTCCACGGGCGAAGACAGAAGAAAAATATTTTACTAGTAAAATGAGAATTACAAGTATTGTAATATTTTGACTCACTACCCAGAACATCAGTACACCAAATCTCTCACTCATTAATTACACTAGAGTATTAGAACTCTTAATCTCTGACACAACTATTAATTTCTCTCTCTCAGGAAGTGGGATTATTTCTCTCAAATGTTGGATGCCGAAACCAAATGGGCAGCTCCCTTTTTATAGCCAAAATTGGCTATTAATTTTTTTTTCAACCGCCTTTGATTTCTTCTTCTTCTTTGGCGGCACCATTCCCTTCAACATTCACTGCTTCTAGATGTGGCTCCTAGATGCTACAACCACTTATTTTGACATTCTTCCACTTGGAGATTTGATTGAGAATCAATCAATCCCCACACCATCCTTTCTACTTCACCATTGTCATGTTACTTACGTCTCTCCTAAGCCACAAGAGGACCTACTTCATACAAACTTGTCAGCATTAATTAGCTTAGTCATAACATCTGCTAGGTTCTCCTTGGTATGGATTGTCTGCAAATCTACACTTCCGTCTTCCGTTATTTCTCAAACGAAGTGATACTGAACCCCTATGTACTTTGCCCTGGAATAAAAGTTGGATTCCGTGCAATGTGCAAGGCACTCTAATTGTCAGAAAACACATGAATTTTCTCTTATTTGTGCATGGGCTCCTCCATTAACCTTTGTATCCAAATAGTTTCCTTGCAAGCGTGTGTAGAGCCACAACGGTCTGCAGTTTTGAAATCCAGCTTACAACTCCTCCTATAAGTGTAAATACATAGCCAGTAATGGATTTTCTTTTATCAAGGTCTCTTGCAAAATCTGAATCCATATAGTCTCTGACAATAAACCCTAATCATCCGTAACATAATGCAACAAATGAGGTTCCTTTGATGTATCTCATAATCTTCTTCACAGTTTTCCAATGTTCTCCACCAGGATTCGCTATGTATCGACTAACTGCTTCCACTGCTTGTGCAATGGCTGGCCTAATACATATCATAGCGAACATCAAACTTTCCACTGCTGATGTATACGGTACTCGATACATCTCCTTCCTCTCTACTTCATTACTAGGACGCATACTTGAGGATAATTTGAAATTAATAAGAAGTGAGGTAGAAATTGGCTTACAATCTTGCATGTGAAGCGTCACAAGATTTTCTTCAAGTAATTCTTTGAGAAAGCCAAATTTTCTTATTATTTCTATATCGGTGAATTTGCATCCATAGAATCTTGTTTGCTGATTCCAAGTCCTTCATTTCAAACTCCCTAGTCAACTGTGCCTTTAACTCTTGAACTCGATCTTTGTTGAGGCCTACTACAATATGTCATCCACATACAACTAGAGGTGGCAAAAATATATGCCCGGTCCGAACCCGGACCATACCCGGGCGTTGTGGACCGGGTATTACCCGGCCTGGGTATGAAGCCGGGTCGGTCTTGGGCATCACTTGATAAACCCGGAACCCAGATTTTATTAAAAAAATATTATAAAATATATATTATTTTAAATATTTATATTTATTTGACTCATTTATTATACATATATAAAGTTTTAAACACTTAAAGTTTATATTTTCATGTCAAATTTTATTAAAAAAATTAAAACTTATAAGATTACCAAAAAATAAAAAATATATACACATATAATATTAAAAAAATATAAATTCGGGTACCCGGATTAAAACCCGACTCGAACCGGTTGCATCCGAGTAGGGTCCGGTCATTGCAATACCCGAACCTAGCCCGGGGTTTTGCCATCTCTACATACAACAATAAAATGGTGAAATCCTTATCCTCAAACTTCTTATAATATGAACAATTGTCTTAATTAAGTCTATTGTATCCAAGGCTCATAAGGAAGAAATCAAATCTCTTATATCAACATCTCAGCAACTGTTTAAGACCGTATAGAGATTTGTTCAACCTGCAAACCAAGTCGTCCTTGCCCTTTTCAGTAAAATCTTCTGGTTGGAGGATATAAAATTTCTTCTTCAAGTTTTCCAAGAAGAAATACAATTTTCACATCTAATTGTCTTATATGTAGGTCAAATGTAGCACACATCGCTGTTGTGTAAATTTTATTGAACTTGCAAGCGCACGAATCTATTATAGAATAGATAAATTGTGACGAGTGTCGATCCCACGAGGAGGTGGATTTTAATTAGATGTAGAATTAATTTTCTGTGAAGGAGGTTGGATTTGTTGTGAAAGTGATTTAAATTATCCTAGAATTCAACTTAAAATGGCTGGAATAAATTGAAGAAAAATATATTGAAATGAAGCACTTGGGTATCTGGATCCGCATCAACATACACCATGGGCTAAATATTCCTTATTATTGCCAATTAAATCATGAGGGGGGAATCCACACCTCATAAACCACACTCTAATTAATATGGTGCTAAGGGCTTATCGTGCCAAATAATAATAATCTTGTACTAGGGAGCCGGTGAAACCAGTGCAGTATCTAGACAAGATTATTACTATTTGTCAACGAAAAGTCAAAACATCCACAATAATTACAGGGGAAGAGAAATTAAATTTACCAAATAAAGCCCATAGCACATGTTGATATTTTACCTTTAACCCAAGCTTGAAAGAAATTTAGCTACTCATAATTGAACTAGGGCCAAAATAGAAATTTATTAAAATACGTAGAAAATACAACATGAAGAAAGAATTATAGAAAATGGAGTCCAAAAATGGATTCAGGGATGCCAAATTAGGGGGAGAGGTCCCCTTTTTTTATAGATACATTGAGTAAATCATGACCATCGGATTAAAAACAGTTTGAACGCTCAGGATTGCGCCACGTCATCAGTCAACAGTATGCGGTTTGACCACGCAGTTTGAATAATGACACAGTTTGACCACGCGGTTTAAACAGTCAACTGGGTTGAACAGTGATGCGGTTTGGTTGAAAATAACCTTGTGTATATGCATGTACCGTACGCGTGATTTTTAGTCCATTAACATGTTGCCACATCACCGATCAACAGTGCATAAGAATTTTCTCCAATAGAATCGTGACACCTCATCAGTCAATGCCACGTCATCATTCCGTATGTGTGAACAGT
The DNA here is from genome assembly GCA_002013955.2 of Citrus medica. Lineage (NCBI taxonomy): Eukaryota > Viridiplantae > Streptophyta > Magnoliopsida > Sapindales > Rutaceae > Citrus > Citrus medica. Next base: position 338,995 of record MKYO02024899.1, on the reverse strand, counting down.
GTCGTGAACAGTAACATGGACAGTACCGTACATGTGAACAGTGACATTTTTCCTTTTATGCTCCTCCTAAGGTTTTCAACTGTCCTGAGTTCAAAAGTGATACTTTCTTGCTGAGCATATCATTTCACCACCAATCTTGCACAATACCATTCCACTTGGTCATTGCCATCAAGTTTGATCTTGTAGACCCATTTGTTACAAATAACTTTTCTTCCACGTAGTAATAGTACAAGTTCCCATGTCTTATTCTTGGGTAGAGCCTCAATTTCTTCCTGCATTGCTGTCATTCATAAAGCAACATCTGAGTTGTTTAAAGCTTCATGAAAAGTTGATAGCTCTCCATCCTCTGTTAAAAGACAATATACGACATTGTTTTATGTGACATACTCCGAATGCCACACTAGCGGTCGTCTCTCACAAGTTGACCAACAAACTTCTAAAGCTTTGGACTCGACTGGTACTTGTTCCTCGTGCTTTAGTGCTGCTTCGGAAGAATCTGAATATTCATTTTCCAACTTATTTTTCACATATATCGACACAGTCTCTAACTTCTTATTTACAGTACTATCATCATCATCTCTCCTTTGTAGTTGATCTTAAAAAATATAACATCTATGTTGATGACGATCTTGTGGGCAGTGGGGTCCAACAGACGAAACCCTTTTACTCTATTAGCATACTCTAAAAAGATACACCTTCTGAATTTTAGATCAAGCTTTAATATTTCTTGGGCATTGTACATCACGTACACAGGACATCCAAATACATGTAGGTATGAGTAATCAGTTGACCTTTCAGTCCACATGTCTATTAGAATCTTCAACCTAATTGTTGTAAATGGCGACCGATTTACTATATAACAAGTAATTTTGACTTCTGGGCAGACCAGCAGTCCTCAACATAACTCTTATTCTTTTTATAAGAGTTTTATTCATTCGCTCTGCCACTCCATTCTGTTGGAGAGTGCCACCGTGATTGCCTCTAAATAGCTTCTTACTTTTAGAAAACAAGAAACTCGCCGTTTGTATACTCTCCACCATTATCTATCCTCAAGCACTTGATTCTTCTACTAGATTCAAGCTCGACCAGTGCTTTGAACTATTTAAATACTGGAAACACATATAATTTTTTCTTGATTAGATGCACCCAACATCTCCTAGAATAATCATCAATAAAAGTCACCATGTACTTCGCACCTCCCATGAATATGTCTGGTGATTCCCAAACATTAAAATGAACCAAGTCTAGAATGTATTTACTTCTGGCAATAGATCTGTTGAACTTTAATCTATATTACTTACTTGTAACCCAATGCTGGTAAAATGGTAAGTTCACTTATTTGAGCCTGGAAGCAACTTTCGCTCAAAGAGAATCTTCAAACTTGTTCTGACATGTCACTAAGTTTGAGATGTCACATCATCGCCGCCTCTTCTCTATTTGATGCGACCACGCATCAGCCTCCTGTAGTGTTTCTCATTTAAATATGAACAAATTAACACCGATCTTTTCTGCTTTCATCAATACAAGTGCGTCTTTGACTATCTTCATAATCTCATTTTCAACATGAGTTTTGCACCCAAGATTATCTATTTGTCCTCAAGACAATAGATTCTTCTTCAAGCTTTTGATATGTCGTATTTCCTTAATTGTGCAAATTGTACTATCAAACATTTTTATTTTGATAGTATCGATACCAACGATCTCCAAGGCATGATCATTACCCATGTATATAGATCCTCATGACATAAGTACATATTTATGGAACCATTCTCTCTTATATCTCCTGAGTTTATAACCATTTTCTGCCTTCTGAAACAGTTGTTGCCTCGTTGTAGAGAATTTTGTCATTATTCAAAGTACTTGCTACACACCTCTGAGCATTTGATAATTCAGGATCTTTACCCTCTCTTATTTTCTTGCTATTTCAACACTCTTTTTTTACATGCCCTTTCTTGCCACAATTGTAACATTTAACATTCTTCTTACTTCTTAACTTTGATCCACCATGATTGTGACTTCCACTGGGGCCACGTTCCATTGATCTCCCTCTCGTCACTGATAGCATCTCCGCTTACTGCGAACTTGTTTGCCCATCTTCCTTATTTTTCTGCCTACTCTCCTCATTCAATACAGAGGCTGCAATATCATCAAAAACTAGACTGTCTGTTGGGTTTTTGTTTGTCAGATTGATGATAATTTGATCATACGAATTTGGTAGACTTTGAAGTAGAAGCTCTGCACGTTCATTTTCCTCTATTTTATGACCTAACGTTGTGAGTTGTGAAAATAGAGTTTTCAATGTGTTGATGTGATCAGTTATCGATATAAATTTTGTCATTCAAAGAGTATAGAGTCTCTTCTTTAAAAAGATTTTGTTGTACAGTGACTTGACCTCGTACAATTTTCTGAAAGTATCACATATTCCCTTTGTTGTTTTTTTCTTTCCTACACTAGATAACATTTATTGCTTCAACTCTTCTAGATGTGGCTTCTAGATGCTGCAACCACTTATTTTTGACACCTCAGAACTTTGTTTTTATATCCATTGCAAAATGTTGCTATGCTTATTAAATCCTGGATTCTTTTCACTTTTTTCTAAAATGCAGATCATTTTTTCTACAAAATTTAGGATGCAGATCATTTTTCTCCATGATTGTCATTTGTGTGAAAGATACAAATATTTGTGACTAGAGGATTGAGAAGCTGTCAAAACGTTGTTCTCAAGGGAAAAATGCCAGAAGTTTCATCACATATGTTTTTGAAATGTCAATGTTGCAAGTCCTAAAAAAAAGGGTCAACAGTGCAATATTCTTTTATATAATAATTAAGCTGTGTTGTATTTAAGTCATGCATTATTAGTCTATTAGCTCTTCATCATGTACCTAGCTTGTTCTTTAACGCGATTATTTCAAGCTATTAAAGGGATTGGGATTTAGTACAAACTGGTGTACTATATTAAAACGTGCCACATAAAGTGTATGAAATTAGAGATCCTGAATGTACTTTTGAAAACATAAAATAAAACGAAACAATTAAAGGAAATATTCAAATGTAAAGGCAAATAAACACTAAACAAATAAATAATTAGACTAAACGCAAAAAACTCACTCACAATTGACTGCAAGTAAGTGAATAATGCATAATAAATTAAATAAGAAAAAAAAAGTACTAGTGTACATGAAAGGGATATACAAGCACTTATTAACAAAGTAATAAATTACACGGACTTATTCTTTTTAATAAGAAATAATTAATTAAGACCGCTTAACTAACATAAGCAAGTAAACAAACAACAAAAATAGTGGCTATAATTAAACAACAAATGGCGTATAATATGGCTTAGCCTATAATTTATTCTAGCGAAACGAGTGATTGTGTGCCACATTGATAAGCATATAAAAATACATAAATTAAATTAATTAGTTTAGTAGTTTAATAATTTAGCTTTATCATTATCATCATCATCGTCGTCAGCATTTTTATTATGAGGATATCTTCACTTTATCAAAGTAAATATATCACTAAAATATTAAAGATATAAATTTTGATACATTGGATATTATATTTTTTTCTTATCTATTAGTATATTAAAATCAATGTTTTAATTGAGAATAAAAGGAGAAAGAAATTTAAACAGTTGTTTGTTCTTTTGATATCGACTAACCCACACCAAATAGAGCTGTTAATAAAAAAAATCATAATGGACGGTAATAAACCCAACACGAACATGAACATAAACAATTAACAAACAACAAATAGGTAGACAAGCCGAAACGAAAGTAGTCATCTTAATATAATGTAGAGTGGGACTATTGCCACCCCTCTAAATGTCTGTTAACACCCTTATTCTTAATTAACCCCATTAAAATATTTTTAAAAATTATAAAATTCTCTTAACATCTCTATCAATGACAAAAATACTCTTAATTAAAACCCATTAGTGTAAATCACATTCGCTAATTTTTTTTATTTTTATTATTAAACCCATTTCAACAACGAGATTTCTTCCACTTAAATGAAAAAATAACGAGTTTTCATTCTTTCCATTGCAGCCACTAGAAGTAAGTTCTTCACCTGAAAATTAGAGAAAAAAATCATCTTTTTTAATTTATAAAATGGTACTTTTTTTAAGGGAGAAAAAATTATTGACTTTTGAGTGGGGGTTTTAATCGTAAATTTGTCTTGTTATGTAATTTTAATAAAGGTTAAAATTGCAAGATAATTAAAGGGCGTTTAATAAGTGTTTGGAGTAGTGCCAATTTTCTTACTCTATAACATAATACACTATCATAAGAAGAGACTTAGACAGAGGCATTAATCAATTATCAGGCGCCAAATCAAAAGCAAACCTCAATGTTCCATTGCCACCTATAGTCATATGTATATCACCCCTCTTCCCCTATTTTCTCACCTAAAACTCAAGTCTCATAAATTAAAAATCCAAATTTCTTGTCTACCCTAAACCAACAATCATCACATGGAGATCCGAATCCGACTGACCAACATTCTTAATTTGATGATTATATTGATCAATTTATCTGAGAGTTCTTATTCCCTAACAAACATGGCCTAGTATTACATTCTCTTAACGATGATTTCACTTTGATCTTCAGTTCTAATAACATCCAGGCCACTAATAAGAATCCTGAATCTGGTAGTAATTTGATAGCATAAAAAATAAAAAACAAAATAAAGAATAAAATTATGCAAGTCAAATAAAACAAGTGTCCAGACTATAACTAGTGACACCGTCATTTTTAATTTCGTGAAATCAAAAAGTTCGTGCACAGAGCTTGACTACAAAAAAACTAACAACCACTGCCATATATGTACATCTACTGTGCAGTGGAAAATGGCAAAAAAATAAAATAAAATAAAATAAATTGCACACACGCATTCGAGTATTGAACCAAAATTGAAAAAAAAACATGCACATAAAAAATTTTTTTAGTTTTGTAACTTGCAAATAATGTTTTATGATTTGATTCCACAAACAATATAAAAAAATAAACATGAGAGAGCTACTGAAAAATCAAACAATTCCCTCATACTTTTCTTTCTTTTCGTCTTTGATGACGATGATGCGATTAATAAACTTAGCAATAGTCTGCATCATGCCAGCAAAGTTAGCCAAAAACATAACAAAAAACTTGTACCTTTCTATCGTTAGCTTGCTAGTCATAACTATTTTCTCCAGTGGCCCCCATTAATAGCCATAGTGGACATGATGGAGAGTTTGGTGCACAGTAATACATTCTCTTAACGATGATTTCACTTTGATCTTCAGTTCTAATAACATCTGGGCCACTAATATGAATCTTGAATCTTGTAGTAATTTGATAGCATAAAAAGCAAGAAAACAAAACAATAAATAAAACAAATGTTCATACAAGAACTACTAGCACTGTCATTTTTAATTTCGTAGAATCAAAAACTTGGGGCACAAAGTTTGACAACAAAAAACTAACGACCACTGCCATAACTGTACATCCAGTGTGCAATGGAAAACGGCAAAAAATAAAATAAAATAATAAATTATGCACACGCATTCGAGTATTCAACCAAAATTGGAGAAAAAACACAAAAAAATAGCTTTTGTTTTGTAACTTGCAAACAATGTTTTATGATTTGATTTCTTAAACAACATAAAAAAATAAACATGAGAGAGCTACTAAAAATGAAACAATTCCCTCATACTTTTCTTTCTTCTTATCTTTGATGACGATGATGCGATTAATGAACTTAACAATAGCTTCCACCACGTCAGCAAAATTAGCCAAAAACAGAACAAAAAACTTGTACTATTTTATTGCTGGCTTGCTAGTCATAACTATTTTCTCCAGTGCCCCTCATAATAGCCACAGTGGACATGATGCAGAGTTTGGTGCACAGTAATACATTCTCTTAACGATGATTTCACTTTGGTCTTCAGTTTTAATAACATCTGGGCCACTAATAAGAATCTTAAATCTGGTAGTAATTTGATAGCATAAAAAACAAAAAAAACAAAACTAAGAATCAAATGATGCAAGTCGAATAAAACAAATGTCCATACAATAACTACTAGCCCCGTCATTTTCAATTTCGTGAAATCAAAAAGTTCGTGCACAGAGCTTGACCACAAAAAACTAACGACCATTGTGATACATGTATGTCCCATGTGTAGTGGAAAACGGCAAAAAATAAAATAAAATAATAAATTATACACACGCATTCGAGTATTCAACCAAAATTGGAAAAAGAACACACACACACACACAAAAACAGTTTTTGTTTTGTAACTTGCAAACAATGTTTTATGTTTTGATTCCTTAAACAACATTAAAAAAATAAACATGACAAAGCTACTGAAAATGAACCAATTCCATCATACTTTTCTTTATTCTTATCTTTGATGACCATGAATTGTACAGACGCATTCGAGTATTCAACTAAAATTGGAAAAAAAACACAAAAAAAGGTTTTGTTTTGTAACCTGCAAACAATGTTTTATGATTTTATTCCTTAAAAACATTAAAAAAAATAAACATGAGAGAGCTACTGAAAATGAAACAATTCCCTCATACTTTTCTTTCTTCTCATCTTTGATGACGAGGATGCAATTAATGAACTTAACAATAGCCTCCACCATGCCAGCAAAGTTAGCCAAAAACAGAAAATGAATTTCATACATTTCTATCGTTGGCTTGCAAGCAATAACTATTTTCCCCAGTGCCCCCCATAATAGCCACAGTGGACATGCGGCAGTTTTTAGTGCACCAGCACCGGTCCAGGTTAGCATGAAATTTTTAAAATTATAAGAGTGTGTCTTAGTCTTTCAAGATTTAGTTTCGCTTTGATAGATGGATGAACACTTCATTAATGTGTAAGGAAAAAAAACCTTTAAAATGTCAACAATTACAATAAAGGAATTACCCTTTGATTTGTTAGAGTTTGGAAAAGTTTTCAAATAGCGGCAGAGTAAAAGGCGGTACCTTGAAAACAGGATGAAACAGGGTATTATAGGGAAAAAAAAAGCTTTAACTTTAATAAGAATGGGTTACTAAAAATATTTTTGTTCCAAAAACATTAGATTTACCTCTGTGGAGAGACACAAGACTACCGAAGTAGGATAGCATTGCAGAAAACATAGTTTTGAGCAGGAAAAAAATTGGTGGAATGAATGAGAGAGTGCTTTGTAAATTTTGTATATGGAGACGTTTCTTATTCTCGTGTTTTGTCGCATTTTATAGTACTGCTATTTCTTCTTTTACATTACGGTAAAAAATATAATAAATAGACAATGAATTGTACAGACGCATTCGAGTATTCAACCAAAATTGGAAAAAAAAACACACACAAAAAAAGTTTTGTTTTGTAACTTGCAAACAATGTTTTATGACTTGATTCCTCAAACAACATAAAAAAATAAACATGAGAGAGCTACTGAAATGAAACAATTCCCTCATACTTTTCTTTATTATCATCTTTGATGACGATGATGCGACTAATAAATTTAACAATAGCCTCCACCACGCCAGCAAAGTTAGCCAAAAACAGAACAAGAATGTGGTACCTTTCTATAGCTAGCTTGCTAGCCATAAATTTAACAATAGCACTTCATTAATGTGTAAGGAAAAAAAACCTTAAAAATGTTAACAATTACAATAAAAGGAATTACCCTTTGATTTGTTCAAGTTTGCAAAAGTTTTCGAATTGCGGACAGAGCAAAATGCGGTACCTTGAAAATATGGTGAAACAGAGTATTAAAGGAAAAAAAAAGCTTTAACCTTAATAAGAATGGGACACTACAAATGACAATTTTATGCCAAAAATATTATATTTACCTCTGTGGAGAGACACAAGAACACCGAAGTAGGATAGCATTGTAGAAAAAATAGTTTTGGGCAGGAAAAAAATTAGTGGAATGAATGAGAGAGTGCTTCATAAAGTTTGTATATGGAGACGTTTTTTATTCTCGTGTTTTATTGCATTTTATAGTGCTGTTATTTCTTCTTTTACATTTCGGTAAAAAATATAATAAATAGACAATGAATTGGAAAGACGCATTTGAGTATTCAACCAAAATCGGAAAAAAAAACACACACACACAAAATGTTTTTTTTTGTAACTTGCAAACAATGTTTTATAACTTGATTCCTTTAAAAACCTAAAAAAAATAAATATGAGAGAGCAACTGAAAATGAAACAATTCCCTCATACTTTTCTTTCTTCTCATCTTTGATGACGATGATGCAATTAATGAACTTAACAATAGCATCCACCAAGCCAGCAAAGTTAGCCAAAAATAGAACAAGAATCACGTACCTTTCTATCGCTGGCTTGCTGGCCATAACTATTTTCTGCAGTGCCCCCCATTAATAGCCACACTGGCATGATGCAGAGTTTGGTGCACATAATACATTCTCTTAACGATGATTTCACTTTGATCTTCAGTTCTAATAACATATGGGCCACTAATAAGAATCTTGAGTCTGGTAGTAATTTGATAGCATAAAAAGCAAGAAAACAAAACAAAGAATAAAATGATGCAAGGTGAATAAACCAAATGTCCATACAAGAACTACTAGCACCTTCATTTTTAATTTCGTGGAATCAAAAACTTTGTGCACAGAGCTTGACCATAAAAACTGACGACCTTTGCGATACATGTACATTCAGTGTGTTGTGGAAAATGGCAAAAATAAAATAAAATAATAAATTGTACATAGGCATTCGAGTATTCAAATAAAATTGAAAAAAAAACACACACACACACACACAAAAATAGTTTTTGTTTTTGTAACATGCAAACAATGTTTTATGATTTGATTCCTTAAACAACATAAAAAAAAGTAAACATGAGAAAGCTACTGAAAATGAAACAATTCCACCATACTTTTCTTTCTTCTTATCTTTGATGATGATGATGCGATTAATGAACTTAACAATAGCTTCCACCACGCCAGCAAAATTAGCCAAAAACAGAACAAAAGACTCGTACCATTCTATTGCTAGCTTGCTAGTTATAATTGGTTTCTCCAGTGCCCCCCATAATAGCCACAGTGGACGTGATGCAGAGTTTGCTGCACAGCAATACATTCTCTAAACGATGATTTCACTTTGATCTTCAGTTTTAAAAACATTTGTGCCACTAATAAGAATCTTAAATCTGGTAGTAATTTGATAGCATAAAAAACAAGAAAACAAAACAAATAATAAAATGATGCAAGGCGAATAAAACAAATGTCCATACAATAACTACTGGCACCATTATTTTTAATTTCATGGAATCAAAAACTTTGTGCATAGAGCTTGACCACAAAAAACTAACAACCATTGCCATACCTGTCGTTGTGCAAATTTTATTAAACTCACAAGCTCACGAATCTACTGTAGAATAGATTAATGTTGACGAGTGTCAATCCCACGAGTAAGTAAATTTTAATTATATATAGAATTAATTTACTATGAGGGTGGTTGGATTTGTGGTGAAAATGATTTGAAAAATTCTAAAATTTAAATTAGAATGGCGGGAATAAATTAAAACGAATTTTATTTAAATGAAGCACTTGGGTATCTGGGTTCGCAACAACATGCACCATGGGCTAAATATTCCTTACTAGTGCCAATTAAATCATGAGGGGAAATTCCACACCTCATGAACCACACTCTAATCAATATGCTGCTAAGGGTTTATCGTACCAAATAATAATATCCTTGTACTAGGGAGCCGGTGAAACCAGAGCGGTATCTAAACAATATTATTATTATTTGTCGATGAAAAGTCAAAACATCCACAAAAATTAGAGGGAAGAGAAAATAATTTTACCAAATAAAGCACATGACACATGTTGAGACTTCACCTTCAACCCAAGCTTAAAAGAAAATTAGCTACTCATAATTAAACTAGGGGTAAAATAGAAATTGATTAAAACACGTAGAAAATACAAGATTGATAAGCAATTACAGAAAATGGAGCTCAAAAATAAATTCAGAGATGCCAAATTAGAGGGGAAGAGGCCCCAATTTATAGATACATTAAGAAAATCATGTCCATCGGATTAAAAATAGTTTGAACGCTCATAATTGCGCCACATCATCAATCAACAGTACGCGGTTTGACCACACGGTTTGAACAGTAACATGGTTTGACCACGCAATTTGAACAGTCAACCGGCTTGAATAGTGACGCGGTTTGGTTGAAAATAATCATGTGTATATGCATGTACCGTACGCGTAATTTTTGGTCCACTAACATGCTGCCACGTTACTGATCAACAGTGCATAAGAATTTTCTCCAATGGAATCGCGACATCTCATCAGTCAATGACACATCATCGGTCAATGCCACGTCATCGTTCCGTATATGTGAACGTGTCGTGAACAGTAACATGGACAATACCGTACATGTGAATAGTACCATACATGTGAACAGTGACATTTTTCCTTTTATGCTCCTCCTAAGGTTTTCGACTGTCCTGAGTTCAAAAGTGATGTTCGTTTTGCCGTCTGATCTCTCGTTCATTGTAAAATGACCATAATACCCCTAAAATATATAAAATACTTAATTAAAATAAAGCACACATAATTAAATCACAAGAAGCTTAAATACATAAAAGTAAGGGTGGTAGTAAAACTTGAAGTGTAAAATGACGATTTTTTCCTTTATAAATATATATTTTCTAACACTCAACACATGTACGTCCGGTGTACAGTGGAAAACAGCAAAAAATAAAATAAAATAATAAATTGTACACACGCATTTGAGTATTCAACCAAAATTGGAAAAAAAAAACACACACACACAAACAGTTTTTGTTTTGTAACTTGCAAACAATGTTTTATGATTTGATTCTTTAAACAACATAAAAAAAAACATGAGAGAGCTACTGAAAATGAAACAATTTCCTCATACTTTTCTTTCTTCTTATCTTTAATGACAATGATGCAATTAATGAACTTAACAATAACTTCCACCACGCCAGCAAAATTAGCCAAAAACAAAATAAGAATCTCATACTTTTCTATAGCTGGCTTGCTAGCCATAACTAGTTTCTCCAGTGGCCCCCATAATAGCCACAATGGACATGAGGTAGTTTTTGGTGCACCAGCGCCGGTCAGGGTGAGCATGACGACGTATGAAATTTTTAAAATTGTAGGAGCGTGCCTTAGTCTTTCAAGATTTAGTTTCACTCTGATATGTAGGATGAGCACTTTATTAATGTGTAAGGAAAAAAAACCTTTAAAATGTTAACAATTACAATAAAAGGAATTACCCTTTGATTTGTTCAAGTTTGGAAAAGTTTTCGAATTGCGAACGGAGCAAAAGGCGGTACCTTGAAAAGAGGATAAAACAGGGGATTAAGGGGGAAAAAAAAGCTTTAACCTTAATAAGAACGGGACACTAAAAATGATAACTTTATGCCAAAAACATTAGATTTACCTCTGTGGAGAGACACAAGACTACCGAAGTAGGATAGCATTGCAGAAAACATAGTTTTGAGGAGGAAGAAAATTGATGGAATGAATGAGAGACTGCTTCGTAAAGTTTGTATATGGAGACGTTTCTTATTCTCATGTTTTGTCGCATTTTATAGTACTGCTATTTCTTCTTTTACAATGTTTAAAACAAATAAAAAAATAAACAGAGCATTACTTCAAAAAATTAAATAAATAGACAATGAAAAAAGTATTTTGATAATTGTTAAGTAATTAAAAATAAATGTTGTTATAGGATTTGCTGCTCCATACCTCCAGCATAACCAAGTCACTCCAAGCTCCACTCTAACCCGACAACCTGAATTCTCCAACCTAGCAATTTTAATGTAAATTGCTAAATTTTATGTTCACTGACTGTTTGCGGAATATATATATATATATATGTATATATATATGTATGTATGTATGTATGTATGTATGTATGTATGTATGTATGTTTTTAAATTTTTTTCCAAAGACAATAGGGCATAAATTTTTCATTTTCTATTGACTAATTAACCTGTATTATTTGAATTTGTAACATTCAACTTAAATGTTAATCCAATTATCCTAGGAATATTTTCATTCAGTTATACTATATGAATTAGAATTAATTATACTACATGAATTAGAATTAAATATTCTGTTATATATTATATGTGCACTTGTGCAGTACTACAGTAGCTTCAACAACCCAATTTTTCGACCGATTAGATATGATAATCGAATTGAATTATAGGTTTAGGTTGAGTTTGGATGAATTTTTCCCCAACCTGACCAACCCAAACTCGATTGGGTTGATTCAAACCCGATCCAGTCTTGGCCTCCACCAGCAACTTTGACCAAGAACATTATAGAAAATTTGTACCTTTCGACAGCCAGGTTGCTTTCCATAACCATTTTCTCCAGAGCCCCTAATAGCAACCACAATGGACACAAGGCAGAGCTTGGCGCGCCGACGCCGATCAGGTTGAGCATGGCAACATATGAAATTTTCAGAACTGTTTGAGCATGCCTCACCCTTTCAAGATTTAGCACCAATTTCGCTGTGATGAATATATGAAAACGTTTGGCCTTTATTTGCATGTATATTTGAATCCTTCCTTCATTTATTTTATTTTATGTTTTTAGAGATATATTAAGAACTTAGATTCGATACACTTTAAGCTATGTTTTGGTACATCACATTGGTTTGGACTATATTAATTTTATTTGATTGGATTAGATAAGGTATAATCATGTTGAGTTAGGGTTAATTACAACTCTTGACCCACCACCCTATAGATATTAGTAAACAAGTAATTGTATTGTGTCAACCCACTAACCTGGATAAAAATGAGGATCTTTTTTATATTTACGAAAACATCTAAGAATACTTGTCACATTTCCCGTTAACCTCCATTACATGTATTTTAATATGATTAATATCTTAATTAAATATTATTTTTATCATTCTAGTAAGCAATATTATCAATACACAATATTGTTTAGATATATAAATGGGTGCAATTTCGGTTAAATGGGTTAATGAGTGGACTAGTGATATATATTCATGTAAATTGAAGTCAATATATATTGTTGATGTGAGTTTGTGAGTCATCTCTGTTTAGGTGACATGATTATTCTGTTATAAAATAGATCATCACATCTCACCCGTTTATCTTTTGTGTCAGATTAAAATTTCAAATTTTTAATTAAATTATTAAAATGTATCATGTTTAAGTAAATCTAAATTTGAAGATGAAAATTAAGTTCAGAGTGTGAACATTGAGACCAACAATCTCACACACCTACTGAAGAAAAAATTTAACAAAAAAAATCATTTCTATAGAGTAAAGACAAACTTTTGCTTCTTGTGAGACTTTTCATAAAGCACAAGAATTTTGCCTTGGGGTCCGACACGTGCACGAAGACATGCTAATTGAGTTGGTAGAAAAATTGTAATTGGTGACATGTGTTGTTTATCGGTGCTGTGTTGGAATAAACATGTACTGAGAAAAATATCTAATATTCTGATATTATCGTGTATAAGAAGAATAATTCTCCATTTTTCTTAAAGTTTAAGCTAAATATTCCATTATTTTTTTCAACAAAAAAAATTCAAATCATTTTTTTATGGATCCGGTTATGTTGCAACAGTTGTATCGTACCCTAACTTTTGTCTTTTATGATTTAACTAGTGTCAAATTTAGTTGAGCATCTTACACTTCTTTCATTTATTATTTGTTTATAAGTCCTAAAAGGACAAAATTACCCTTCCTTGACAAATGTTTGAAAAACATGGATAAAGAGCAGAGTTTAGGTATTTATAGGTCATGAAAACTGAAAAGTCGTGCAAACAAGTGACTCTGTCTTCTTCTTCTTCTCATTTAAAATTGTTATACAAGAGTTTTCATACCAATTTGCAAGCATACTGCTTTCTACCATGGGCAGAGAATTATGCGTAGGAATCGTAGCATTGTGATCTCTTAGTGAACTAATTAAAGACTTTGATGTTTATCATAGTATTTATTGGATCAGTTCGAGTTTTAATCTTGTGATTGATTAAGAAGTATTCTCATGCTANTATGTATGTATGTATGTATGTATGTATGTATGTATGTATGTATGTATGTATGTATGTATGTATGTATGTATGTTTTTAAATTTTTTTCCAAAGACAATAGGGCATAAATTTTTCATTTTCTATTGACTAATTAACCTGTATTATTTGAATTTGTAACATTCAACTTAAATGTTAATCCAATTATCCTAGGAATATTTTCATTCAGTTATACTATATGAATTAGAATTAATTATACTACATGAATTAGAATTAAATATTCTGTTATATATTATATGTGCACTTGTGCAGTACTACAGTAGCTTCAACAACCCAATTTTTCGACCGATTAGATATGATAATCGAATTGAATTATAGGTTTAGGTTGAGTTTGGATGAATTTTTCCCCAACCTGACCAACCCAAACTCGATTGGGTTGATTCAAACCCGATCCAGTCTTGGCCTCCACCAGCAACTTTGACCAAGAACATTATAGAAAATTTGTACCTTTCGACAGCCAGGTTGCTTTCCATAACCATTTTCTCCAGAGCCCCTAATAGCAACCACAATGGACACAAGGCAGAGCTTGGCGCGCCGACGCCGATCAGGTTGAGCATGGCAACATATGAAATTTTCAGAACTGTTTGAGCATGCCTCACCCTTTCAAGATTTAGCACCAATTTCGCTGTGATGAATATATGAAAACGTTTGGCCTTTATTTGCATGTATATTTGAATCCTTCCTTCATTTATTTTATTTTATGTTTTTAGAGATATATTAAGAACTTAGATTCGATACACTTTAAGCTATGTTTTGGTACATCACATTGGTTTGGACTATATTAATTTTATTTGATTGGATTAGATAAGGTATAATCATGTTGAGTTAGGGTTAATTACAACTCTTGACCCACCACCCTATAGATATTAGTAAACAAGTAATTGTATTGTGTCAACCCACTAACCTGGATAAAAATGAGGATCTTTTTTATATTTACGAAAACATCTAAGAATACTTGTCACATTTCCCGTTAACCTCCATTACATGTATTTTAATATGATTAATATCTTAATTAAATATTATTTTTATCATTCTAGTAAGCAATATTATCAATACACAATATTGTTTAGATATATAAATGGGTGCAATTTCGGTTAAATGGGTTAATGAGTGGACTAGTGATATATATTCATGTAAATTGAAGTCAATATATATTGTTGATGTGAGTTTGTGAGTCATCTCTGTTTAGGTGACATGATTATTCTGTTATAAAATAGATCATCACATCTCACCCGTTTATCTTTTGTGTCAGATTAAAATTTCAAATTTTTAATTAAATTATTAAAATGTATCATGTTTAAGTAAATCTAAATTTGAAGATGAAAATTAAGTTCAGAGTGTGAACATTGAGACCAACAATCTCACACACCTACTGAAGAAAAAATTTAACAAAAAAAATCATTTCTATAGAGTAAAGACAAACTTTTGCTTCTTGTGAGACTTTTCATAAAGCACAAGAATTTTGCCTTGGGGTCCGACACGTGCACGAAGACATGCTAATTGAGTTGGTAGAAAAATTGTAATTGGTGACATGTGTTGTTTATCGGTGCTGTGTTGGAATAAACATGTACTGAGAAAAATATCTAATATTCTGATATTATCGTGTATAAGAAGAATAATTCTCCATTTTTCTTAAAGTTTAAGCTAAATATTCCATTATTTTTTTCAACAAAAAAAATTCAAATCATTTTTTTATGGATCCGGTTATGTTGCAACAGTTGTATCGTACCCTAACTTTTGTCTTTTATGATTTAACTAGTGTCAAATTTAGTTGAGCATCTTACACTTCTTTCATTTATTATTTGTTTATAAGTCCTAAAAGGACAAAATTACCCTTCCTTGACAAATGTTTGAAAAACATGGATAAAGAGCAGAGTTTAGGTATTTATAGGTCATGAAAACTGAAAAGTCGTGCAAACAAGTGACTCTGTCTTCTTCTTCTTCTCATTTAAAATTGTTATACAAGAGTTTTCATACCAATTTGCAAGCATACTGCTTTCTACCATGGGCAGAGAATTATGCGTAGGAATCGTAGCATTGTGATCTCTTAGTGAACTAATTAAAGACTTTGATGTTTATCATAGTATTTATTGGATCAGTTCGAGTTTTAATCTTGTGATTGATTAAGAAGTATTCTCATGCTATATGGGACGCATTGTACAAAAGTCCTCGGATTAAGAAGTGTACTCAGCAAAGAAAGCTATCATATATTTTTCCTTTGATGATCTGGGGAAAGGTCTGTTTCAAAGGGAGTGTAAAATTAGCAAATGATATTGGAATGGATAATTCAAGAATAGAAAATGGGAAAACTCTGAAGAGAATTTATTTGCTTCTCTTTAGCACATTTTAGTGATTTTAATTTTTTTTTTTAACCATGAATGGCTTCACCTTGCATCTCATCTTAGCAACTTTGATTTTGCTTAAAAAAAATTAATGTATTAATAATAAATAAGAGTGAAATGAAAGATGTAAATCCTTTCTTCATGTGCTATTTTCTATTATATTCCAGCACCAGCATTGACTCTAAATAGACTTGCCCTTTCATGGACAGCCAGTGCCATTAGAAATTTCATAATTAACATTCTTTTGTCTAATTTCTATTACATAGATAGTTTACATAATGTGTGTATGGCTTACATCATGTGATTGAAGGAATTTTTTTCCCCCTCCACTAGATTTGTCACTCATGCATTTTCTTTTATTTTTGGAATTGACTATTTATGCTTCTCTGGTCGGCTTATCACTTAGTTTAGCTTTGATGCACAGAGTGCAAGTGGGTGTGGTCTTTCATCGTGTGTTTTAATTGCAATTGGCTGAAAAGTATATTTCACCGGAAGATATACGAGATGCAGATCCAAACTTGTATAGTAACTGCAAGCAGATTTGGAGATGGATACTGAGTTCATTGATTCAGATGGCTTGGACTGACATTTATTAGAGAAGTGGAGGAGTTAGGATCCCGAAAAGTTGTGGAGCTATGCCCGCGTGGCAAAAGTATGGCTTGAATAACAAGAACAGTCAGGACTATGTTAGTCTTCTTATCTGGCATTGATTTATCACTTCTATCTCTGGGCAAACATCTCAATTTGCGAAGTTTTTGCTGACATAATGATGGAGGAAGATGAAGGTGAGGAGTGATGATGATGGAGATGAATGTGAGAGGAAAGAGGGAAAAAATTCTAAAAATTTATTTTTAATTTATAAATTTAAGGGTATTGTTGTCTTTTTTTAGTTTTATATTAGTGTTTTCCTCATGATTGATGTCTTGGATGAAAACAAAGAAATACGTTAATACTTAAAAAATAATAAATAAAAAGAGTGTAAGGTGCTAAATAGGATTTTAGTAGTGCATGTAAGGAGAAAGTACTATGATATTTCTTAATATTTTATGAATATAAAAAGATTACAAGGGTATTAAGTCAAATTTAATATTAGTTAACTCACTAAAGACAAAAATTGGGGTACGTTACAATCGTTGCAACATAGCTAGACCCTCTTTTTGCAACATAGCTAGGCCCCTCTTTTATACATCTATTTTCGTCGAAATCAGCATCAACATAATAATAATAAGAAGAAGAAGAAGAAGGATTCGTCTAAGTTACAACTATTGTAAGTTACAATGCCTTTTGTCTTTTTTGACTTATTACTGTAAAATGCCGTTGAGCCCCGTGCACTCTATATTATTTACAATTTATTCATAAGTATTATGAAACTTTCTACTTATACTATAAAAATCAAATTTACCTCCTTATACTCTTTTTCATTTACTACTTTTTTGTAAGCGTTAAGAGAGTTTCTGTTTACGACCACGACACATTAGTTATCCTAGCACACTAATATTAATAAAAAGACAAAAAATATCCTTAAATTAGTACTAATAAAAGCGCTTTCCTCTCTTGAAGAATTACGTATCTCATCTTACATCACTCATCATCAACAAAATTTTCAAAGATATTACCATTTATCTTCCTTATAATATCATCTCATAATAATTAATACTTTCATAATAAAAGGATTAGCAAAATAAAAAAAACAATTTTTTTAATCAATCCCTCACCACTATTAATTTCTCTTCACCAGCAACTTTTATCGATAATTGAAGCCACCATTAGACTCATCACAAAGAGAGAAAGAGAGTGAGAGAGGGGAAGAAGAAATGAGAAAAAATATTTGAAATGTTTACAATTTTATAGTGCATTCACTATATGGGAATCGAGATTAATTGGAATCATACTGAGTTAGAATCGGAATAGATAGAATCGAGATGAGGAAATATAATCAAAATAATTTATTTATTTGAATTGTAGGAATCGTAATTAAAATGAGTTGTATTACCATTAATGTGTTTACTTTGTCCTAGAATCAAAATCGGAATGAGTTAAATTGTAACAAATTACTATAAAATCTTTAATTAATTTTTATCATAATTATTATTCTGTATTTTAATTATTGTGATTATTATTATTATTAAAAAATTAATTATTAATAATAATATTTGTTAATTACTATTATTAACAATTTAACTAAAAATTACTATTAATTATTGTTAATATATTAATTAATTATAATACTTTTATTGTTGTTAATAATAATAATAATAATCCATTTAAAAATTATAAGTATAATTATAATCTATTTAATAATTATTATATTCTTTAATTAAATAGAGGGCATATTGAGAATTTAAAAATTATGGAGGGCGAATTTGATATTCTAAAAGTTTCAATAAAATAAAATAGAGTGCAAGGAACTCAACCAAATTTTACAATAACTAAGTCGGAAAAGACAAAAGGTGTGGTAACTTATAATAGTCGTAACTTAGGCGGATCCTAATAATAAAAGAAAGTAGAAGCTAAGGGCATCTCCAATGTAACACTAAACCTAACACCAAATCACCTTTTACACCATTTTTAGTGTAAAATGATTCTCCAATGTAACACCAAATATGGTGTAATGAATAGTATTGCACCAAATATGGTGCAACACTATTCATTACACCATATTTGGTGCTAGGGAATAAAAGTCTCAAATATCCTTATTACTTTATCTTATTTATATATATGTTCTATTTTATATAATATTTTAAGTTATTATTATTTTTGTTATTTTTTTAATTTTTGAATATGATATTAATATTTTTTTTTAAATATTCAACACAAAAATTAATTAAAAAAATAAAATGCCAATAACATTAATTACTAGATTACATATTACAAAATTAAAAATAAAAAATTAAATTAACACAAAATTATTGTATTTTTCTATATTAATGTAATGTTTAATTTTCATAATGCACTTATTATTGTTATTGTATTTTTCTATATTAATGTAATGTTTACTTTCATAATGTACTAATTTAGTTAATTAAATGAAAATTTAATAATTTTCTATATTTTTTGTTAATTGATATAAAGTTACTTATTACTTAATTATCTATATTAATAGTAATATTCATTGTGTTAATTGAATTAATTCTTGAGAATTAAAGGAATAAAAAGAAGAATATTCTTTTTGGTGTAAAATTTGATATAAATGAGTTGGAGATGAAATAGTAATTTAATGTGAAAAATATACATTTTTTATGTTGGTGTTACACCAAAATGATGTTATGCATTGGAGATGGCCTAAGGCCATGAGCCAATGAGACAGAGAGCTCTTCAATAATGGGCTTAAGATGGCATCTTTCATTGCTGCCTGTGCGATTGTGTGTTATGTCATGTTCGGCCAACTATTGCTCGTTAAGGTTAATTGCGAAGAGGAGTGATATTTATTTATTTTTTTTTATATCTCACTAGTTTCTATTTTTCAATTAACCAATATATTTTCAAAATTACCTTTACTAAAAATATAAAAATTAATAATGTAAATATTTTTTAAATTTTTTCTCCCTCTTGCTCTCTCTCAATCTCTTAGATTATCAATTGTTGAAATTTTTTAACCGATATTAATATCAAATCTGCAAATGCACTAATTTGTTATTGTTGAATATAAACCATTGATCTCACCCTATCTCTACAGTAAATCACTTTCTTTTTGCTATTGAAAGTGATTGTATTATTGAAATTGGTGGGTTTTTCTTTTCTTGAATTGAAAATACAATAGGTATATTTGATTTATTTATCACACCAATTCAGAATCAGTATAATTAGTATTAATAGGACCCACCATTTGTTATAAAATTTAACAAAACCCAACAACAAAAACTGATTATTTGCAACAAGTGGTGATGGGTTGATTAAAATAACTGGTGGTAGTGATCTTAATGGTGAATTTGATGGTGATGAAAATATGTAGTAGGGTGATGGTGATCTTTGAGGCAGAAAATAAAATGCATTAACTATTTGTAATTTTTAATAAGGGTAACTATAGAAATAAATTGTGTTATCTAAAAAGTGAAGATTAGTGAAATAAATCAAGGAGTTCAACTATCATTACTCAATTGTTAAACCTATTAAGCCCATGTACGGAGAAGAAGTAAGAAATAAAGTTTTTCAATGAAGGATCGTATAAATTATTAAAATAAATAATAAACTAAAAGATAAGAAAAATACACACTTTAATACAGTACGGGACAAAAATAAACTATATTAGAATATGTGTTTTACTTGCCTTTTAATTTATTTCTTACTTTAATAACTTATGGGATCCTTATTACATAATGACTATATGTAGATTAACAGCTCAAACATACAATTATTGAATGGTGAATGATAGTAGATGAAACAAACAATGATTTGAATTTCATTTTCCATTTTTTTCTTTTAGTCTTGATTAAATTTTACAATCAAGATTTCCTTAAAATTAAAATAATTAAAACTGATCAGTTGGATTATAAATTTTGAAAACCAATTCAGTCTTTGAAAAATCTCAAAAATTCATACCCAAAACTAATAAAATACATTAATGTAAAACGAATTAAAGTCGCCTACAAAAAAAAAATTCACCTCTTTATGTTTGGACGAGGATATTTGAAATCACAATTTTATTCTCCACACCCATTTTCTTAGCATACCCACCCATAAATTTGAAAAAATAAAATGATGCTCTATAAATCACTCAGAATTCCAAAAATATCCGCTATAATTTGCTTGCTTTTCATCTTATAAGAACAGCATCAAAGAAGCCTAAAAGACAAGAAGCATCATGCTTTTCATATAGTGAGTTCAAAGAATCAATGCTAACATTCTTTATCACATAATTTAATTTACGCAAACGCGGAATTATTCTTGTAGAAGTCAAGCAATCATGTTTTTCTAGTAGAGGAATCTCATTTTTGAGCTAGTCTCGACCTCATGATAACACATAAATGAACAATAAGCATATAATTGACACAATATATAATTACCACAAAATGAAAGATCCTTAGGTCATTGAAGTATACATTTTTAATAGTAGTTAAATCGTTTAAACACTAACCCAAAAACTATCTTGTTTTATTATTTATTATTTTTTTTTTTTCAGACTCTCCAAGAATACTAGCCGGATACATCTCAAACCCACTAAAAGTGCCTACAAATTTTATTTTAAGAACTAAAGTAATGCTGAAAGTAGGAAATTAAAATAAAGGGGAATAAAGACGGGGAATACTGATTAAAAGCATCTTTATCTGCAAGGTCGTATGCCCTTAAAATCTTTTTTTGTCTTGCTTTTGCTTTCCATTAGGCTATCCTCACTGCTTTAGTTCATTGAATTCTATTTCATAATCCTTTTTCCTCCTTTCTTTTGCACTAGCCCTTCTGCAGAAACCAGAAAGAAAGAAAAATTATAGTGCTGTGAAGAGTTATAAAGCAATGCAGTAGCAATAAGGTCATATACATTAAGTCGAACAAAAGAATAAAAATTGTGCATTAGTTATACAAAAGACTATGTTTAACAGTAAAGCAAGGTCACTAAAGCTCAAGGAATCCAGGAAAGTGAGCATGCACCACGTCGATCTCCTTACTCTAATGTCTAAAAAGTCTATCTTTGTCCTCACAAGTGGTGCATCAATCATCTTATGTCACAATACGATAATTTAGAAGCAAGTCCACAGGTTTTATGCCAGATATTATTATGAACCACTTAATTAATAGTCCTGATAAGCATGAATCAGTGCTTTTGAACAGTTAAGCAGAAATCATTTTGTCAATCAAAACTGCATCATTCTTTTCTCTTCTTACCTTTTCGTTTTAATATTAAAGATTCTTTAGCTCGTTATGACAACAAAAAAGGAAATATACGACTGTTAGCAGTGGTGGTCTAGCAGAAGCTTAAACTTTAGGCAAAAGATTTGAGGATTATCTAACCTGCTTTCAGAAATTGGTTCTTGCCTAAACCTCCTTTGTAACCTGCAGCTCCTCATCAAACTCAAAAGTTCCCAAATGCCTTGAAAACTCTGGACGGAATCTGCCTTAAAACAAGAAAACATCATTTGCTGTTTGCTACTTTCTTGGGAAGAGAAAAATTCATGGCTAGGATGTAAGTCAATAAAGGCGATGATTTTCAACAATCAAACAGCAGCAAAAGTTGTTATTCTTGCATGCCGAAGGTGAGATCATCTTTAGAATAGATATCTCAAAATATTCCGAAAAAATATCAACATCTCTTCGTTGTTCAGGCACTAAAACTACAAGAGCAGCAAAATACTCAATTCTTGCAACTCCTGTGGCTGGATTATCGTGCTCGTGGATAGCATAAATTTCACTGGTGCAGTTCTGGCAAAAGAGACTGGAGACTAAAGAGGTCCTTACACCCTACCATACATACAAACAGCAGGGTTTCCTGTGACAAGAAATTTTAGCAAGAAAGATATCTTCGAGCTTTTAGCAATGAATCCATTATCGGCTCCTTATTATCAAGAAGACTACAAATTAAAGGACACAAAGCCCCAGCTTGGGGAACGATGGCCACATGGAGGAATACGTGGTGCGGGTGGGTGGATAAGCAGTGAAAGAGCTACAAGCACATATGATCTTGTTGAGCAGATGTTTTATCTGTATGTTCGAGTTGAGAAAGCCAGAGATCTTCCCACAAATCCTATGTCCGGTAGCTGTGATCCTTACGTTGAAGTAAAGCTTGGAAATTATAAAGGGAAAACAAGGCACTTCGAGAAGAGATCAAATCCTGAATGGAAACAGGTTTTTGCATTCTCCAAGGAGAAGATTCAGTCTTCGGTTCTTGAGGTGTTTGTCAGAGACAGAGAAATTGTGGGCAGAGATGACTACATAGGGAAAGTGGTGTTTGACATGAATGAAGTGCCTACAAGGGTTCCACCAGACAGCCCTTTGGCACCACAGTGGTACAGATTAGAGGACAGGCGAGACGATAGGAAGGTGAAAGGAGAGGTTATGCTTGCAGTTTGGATCGGAACACAAGCTGACGAAGCTTTCCCAGAGGCCTGGCATTCGGATGCTGCTACAGTTGAAGGAGAGGGTGTTTTCAATATCAGATCAAAAGTTTATGTTTCACCAAAACTTTGGTATCTCAGAGTTAATGTGATTGAAGCTCAGGATGTTGAGCCACTTGACAAAAGCCAGTTACCACAGGCTTTTGTAGAGGCTCAAGTTGGAAACCAGGTGCTTAAAACCAAACTATGCCCAACCAGAACAACCAATCCTCTCTGGAATGAGGATCTGATATTTGTTGCAGCTGAACCGTTTGAAGAACAGTTGGTACTAACAGTTGAAAATAAAGTCACCCCTGCTAAAGATGAACCTCTGGGGAGATTACGTTTGTCACTAAATGTCATTGAGAGGCGCCTGGATCACCGGCCAGTTCATTCTAAATGGTTCAACCTCGAAAAATTTGGATTTGGTGCTTTGGAGCTAGACAAGAGGCATGAGCTCAAGTTCTCCAGCAGAATTCATCTCAGAGTCTGCCTAGAGGGTGCTTATCATGTAATGGATGAATCAACAATGTATATAAGCGACCAGCGCCCAACTGCTAGGCAGCTGTGGAAGCAGCCGATTGGGATCCTTGAAGTAGGCATCTTGAGCGCTCAAGGACTCCTTCCAATGAAGACAAGGGATGGTAGGGGAACCACAGATGCCTATTGTGTTGCCAAGTATGGGCTGAAATGGGTGCGAACCAGAACATTAGTTGACAACTTCAATCCGAAATGGAATGAACAGTACACTTGGGAGGTTTATGACCCCTGCACAGTGATCACACTGGGGGTATTTGACAACTGTCACTTGGGTGGCAGTGGAACAAAACCAGATTCAAGAATTGGGAAGGTAAGAATCCGGCTATCAACACTAGAAGCAGATCGAATCTACACTCACTCTTATCCACTTCTTGTTCTAAACCCATCAGGAGTGAAGAAGATGGGAGAACTACAACTAGCAGTTAGATTTACCTGTCTATCTCTAGCAAGTATGATCTACCTCTATGCACACCCCTTATTGCCAAAAATGCATTATCTGCATCCATTCACTGTCAACCAATTAGACAGCCTGAGATATCAAGCTATGAACATTGTAGCAGTGAGGCTTGGCCGTGCTGAACCACCACTGAGGAAAGAGGTGGTCGAATACATGCTGGATGTAGATTCTCACATGTGGAGCATGAGAAGAAGCAAAGCTAACTTCTTCAGAATAGTCTCACTGTTTTCAGGTGCAATCTCTATGAGCAAGTGGCTCGGTGAAGTTCGCTACTGGAAGAACCCAGTGACTACTATTCTCGTTCATGTTTTATTTCTGATATTGATCTGTTACCCAGAATTGATCCTGCCAACAATTTTTCTATACATGTTTCTCATTGGTATCTGGAACTACCGGTTCCGGCCTAGGCATCCACCTCACATGGATACCAAACTTTCATGGGCAGATGCAGTTCATCCAGATGAATTGGATGAAGAATTTGATACTTTTCCTACATCTAAGCAGCAAGATGTAGTGAGGATGAGGTATGATAGACTCAGAAGTGTAGCAGGAAGGATTCAGACGGTGGTCGGCGATATGGCAACACAAGGGGAGAGATTTCAGGCTCTTCTTAGTTGGAGAGACCCAAGAGCAACTAGCCTGTTTGTAATTTTCTGCCTAATTGCAGCTGTTGTGCTATACGTGACGCCATTCAAGATAATCACATTAGTTGCAGGTTTATTCTGGCTGCGGCATCCCAGATTTCGCAGCAAGCTACCATCAATACCAAGCAATTTCTTCAGGAGATTGCCATCGCGTGCCGACACCATGCTCTGAATTAGGAATCTGTACCTGGATTAATATGAGGTCTTCTATAAACACCTTGATAGTGATTGTATTGCTTTAGTTTATTTTCCTTTGTATTGTTTCCTATCAGTAGTGTTATTGCAAATGACAATTTCTGAAAACAGAGGCAAGAATAAGGTTCATATATTGGAGCTTCCTTTTTCAATCTGCTCCATTAGACCTAACTGTGTACCTCTGTTCTACATATTTATTCAATACTGAAGCACAAAAGATAGCATCCAATAGACTGAAAATGTGTGAAGAAAACAGATTAGACTAATGGCCTACAGATGGATAGGGGTCAACAATGCCAATGGCAGAACAATTTTTACGAACACCTGAGCGGTGCTTAGTATTGTTTTATTAAACTGTTTCTCTTCTTCCTTACCAAAACCAATTAGAAATGTGTTTAGTACAAAATTTGAAAGATCTTTTCAAAAAACATAAAATCTGTTTTTCACTATCCGTATATCAAAAAGTAAAGCACCAAATTGAAGTCAATTGGATGGCATAATCAAAAAACAAAGCAGCAAAAAACAGGATATCACGTCATCAACATTACCAAGTACCAGAGAAAGATATGTCATAAATAACATTCAATTTGAAACTGTTAAAACTTCCAACAGAAATACCAGACTTGATTGGTTTCATTTCTTCAGAGCAAAATATAAGTTATTTGGAAGATGATAACACTCATTGGTAACTGCATTTCATGCAGTAGCCGCTTTTTCTTTTCCAATCTTTTGTACTTTTTCTTTTTTTCTTTTTTTTAATTTTGCATCCTTAGATTATATTTCTCTGCCTGTAATAAATCTCTAAACCATGAACGATTTCTCAGCAAGTTTCCATGTACAAGTCTGTTTTCTCCCTCTTTTACTTCTCAGCAAGTTTCCATGTACAAATCTGTTTTCTCACTCTTTTACATCTCAGCAAGTTTCCATGTACAAGTCTGTTTTCTTCCGCTTTTACAGGGGAACTTATTCTTCAAGGAGCATATTTTTCAGGCAAAATGGAAAATTGTTCTGCTTAAATTCATTGGGCAAAAAAAACATGGTTCTGAACTTCTGCTCAACCATTAGCGGCATATGAAGCACTAAGTAAAATTCCACTGAACTCAAAAGTTGACTTCGAAAATCCACTGTTTGATATTAGACTTTTAATTTTAAACAATAATAAAAAAGTAGCAGAAAAAATAGGGGACTTGGCAAGTGACAACCACATCAGAGAGGCAAGAAAATTGCAAATAAAATATGCATTCCATGAAACAAAACTTGCTAATGAAAAACTGGGGTTCAGAATAGAATCTGCTCAATACAATTACCAAGAATCTCAATCAAAAGAATTCCAGATATAATATATCTCAAGATAACTGGACAACTCCTCTAAAAGACAAGCTCATGAGGTTTCATGCCTGACTTGAGAGAAAACCTCGCTGACAAGTAGGTCTTCAAGTCTGGCACTGCTTCAATGGATTTTATCAATTGCGCATCAACAGTCTTTTGATCATCTTTCTTATCATCTGGGAGCACTTTCTTTTCCTACAGTTTATAGGAAAAAGGGTTAAGATAGCACTCCAAAATTCTAGAATATGTTTTCATTTACTGTTCATGACACAGACCATAGTCACAACTTAGATACAGTTCATATCAATTAAGTAGCACACAATTGTACATCCATTATTATTGAATTCTGGAACTCTATTGCAATAAGAATCTTAAGGAAATTCCTAACTCTCTAGAATATGTCGGTATTCAACAGCACGTGTTTGCACTAATGCAATGAAAAGAACCGCCTTTGCCTTACAGAAAATGAGTAAATAAAAGACAAAAGCTCACCTCCTTCTCTGCCTCAAAAAATTCTCCTTCCCCCTTCTTTTTCTTCTTCTCGGCTTCCTTTGCAAAGTATAGGTCATCAAACTTTCCTACATCGACTCCAGAAACGTCAACCTTGGTAGAGGTAGCAATCACATAAGATTGATTTACACGTCTCAATGGAACACCGTTGACCTTGAACGGCCCTATGATAACACAAGAAACCATACAAATCAGCAACAATCCATTACACAATCACAAAGGAAAATGAAAAGGGAAACGGTCTTAAATGAAATAACAGCACCTACCCCAGCATAATACATTTAACAACACAAACTTACCACTCTCTCAAAACTAATAGAAAAGAACGATTCAATCAATAAGAAAAAAAGAAATTCTCTCAGATTACCATATACGAGTGACTTTTCTTACATAATCCTAGAAAACAAGAAAAGAATGAAGGCATATAAGCATCTGCTTTTCGGGTTTCCTTTCTTATGAGCTTAACAACATATTAAAGTAAATTGAATATCACTGCAATATTACTCACATTATCGTCAAATGGAATTATATAATTATAATCTCCGAGAGGACAAGTATCTCTCACTTGATACTAAACAGTTGCAGGTTAAAAATGTATAAGTACATATATAAACAATATTTCAAGGGAAAAAATGCACAAACAAAATAATAAAAAATAAAAACTATAATTTAAAAAAATTACCGGTAACAAGAAGCAGCCCAGATGTAAGTTGTTTCAGAAAAACAACTCTCTTCCCCATAAACCTCCCAGCCAATAGAATCAACACTGTCCCAGGTGTAATACTCGCTCTACAATGCACAATGCATTTAAACAATAAAACAAAAGATTAAAAAAAAAAATCAAACATATGCAAAATAATACATTTTTATGAAAAAAAAAAGAGGACCTGAGTTTGGTGGGTTTGAGCTTTCGCTTGTTAACGAGCGGCTTCTTGACATCATCAGCTGGGTAGAACTTGGGAGGCTTGGCTGGCGTCTCAGCGGCAGCAGGCTTTGGGTCGTGTTTCGGGAAAACGCCGCCGTTTTTTGCCTTGATTGCCCAGAGGCCGCGCTTGTGGTACATTTTGGATCTGGAGAACTTGCCAACGCCGCGTATGAGGTCCGGGTTACGGCTCGTTCTTCCAGTCGCAGCTTTCGGCGCCATTTCGTTGAAGCCGCTCTCTGCTACTCGCTGTTGGTGAAAAGTGTTTGAAAGAAAGTGACGCAGAAGACGCAAGCTTAAACCCTAATTCAATTTTATAATTAAAAATAAAAATAAAATTTGTATTCCTTATTTTTATGAAAATAGAAATTTTCCAAAAAAAATACTGAAAAGTGAAAGCCCAAAAAGAGTTTAAAAGTGGACCTTAATCTTGGCACAATTGGGCTTCTGAGCCCAATTGAAACGACTTGGATATGCGTTTTCAAAAGATTTCGATTTTGGTACATTAGAGACTACTGATATAAGGGATGGTAATTGTACCCGTAAATTCATAAATCCGTTCAAATTCACCGGTCAAAATCCATCTTCTACGAATAATTTTATCCGTTGCGGGCGGGTTTAGTATTATAAACTAAAACCCGCACATGAATGCGGGTGGGTTTGGTATTAATCTTATATCTGGCGGATACCCGCATGGATATCTACCAAATCCGTAATATTTTTTCTAAATATTTTTAATTTAATTTTAATCTAAAAATGTATAAATAAAATAATGTCATTATTCAAATTACCAAATAGCCAAAGGCTCAAAGTTGTGCATGTGTGTATGTGGCCCATCTCCCATTCTAAAGTCATAACCTAAAAAAAACTAAAGTCATTTTCCTTCGAATTAGTATTTGAAAATATTAATCTTAATTATTATTATAGGCATTGTGTTGGATGGGTGCTTATGGTGGTGAATGAAATGAATATCTTTTTTTGGAGCTTGTTTTAAATGATAATATGAAATGTAATTATTATTTTTATATACTAGTTTGTGTTTTTTAAATGGATTTGTATAATTTACGCTTAAATTTTAGAATTTGTGTTGGATTGATGTTGAAATTTTAATTTTTTATTTATATTGTTTAAATATAAAATTGAGTATGTTATATGAAATTTGAGGTTATTATTATAAATTTATATATTAAACATTTGTGATTTTAAATACGGAAACCCGTAAAAAATCCGTCGGGTATCATTACGGGTTTGGTAATTGTTAAAACCTGCTGCGGGTGGGTTTTTTTAAAAAAATTAAAACCCGCTGCGGGTTGCGGGTAGATTTAGTAATTTCAATTTTATGCGGGTTTGGGTTTGGTAATAGCAAACTCGCTGCGGGCGGTGCCCATTGCCATCCCTAGATATAAGGAATGGCAAAATCTGGGCGGGTCCGGATTTGCTCTTCCCAGTTACGGACTCGGATGACAATTCACCTCACTGGATCCGGATAAAAATTCAGATTTCCCAACTGCAGGTCCGGTATGAGTTCAACCCAGAAAAATCTAAGTATCCGGATTGCGGATTTAAAACCCGGCTAGTTGGATGGAATTCAGAACGATGAAGTCTTTGTGCTCGCCTCTTTTAATTCTTTGGAATTTGCAGAAACAGTAAAAAAGGAAGAACAAATTCATGGGATCTGAACGCCTACTTCAATAATAAAGTTTACAATTATATCCATATTATGTGTTGCAGTTAGCTATTCACAACAACAACAACAAAAATTAAACAATTACAGAAATCTGATATATAGTAGTTAATGGCATCGTAATTCATTGGGGAGAATTTATTATTATTATTATTCTAATGCTTCTTTTAATTGTATTTTCCTAAATCTAATACATTAATCGACGTGGTACTGATTCATAATTATTTTATTCTTCTTTTGCACATCTTTATTAAAATAGACCAATAACAATAATAATAGTATGAGTACAATATTCTCATCGTACACTCCGCCCCATTTAAGTAACTAAATCTCTATGTCCTTACATTTATCTATAAATAAAACTAACAAAATCTTGTCCAGAGTCCATGTATAACATATATATAATCAAATTCAAATAAAGAGATGGGAAAAAGAGAAAAAACAAAACAAAGGTAAACTTTAATTTATTTTCTAGATAGAATGATAGTCTTCAATTTAGCTTTAAAAGTGAGAAAATCTCAACTTATCTCATTTTTGTTCAAAAGATGAGAGCAAGAAGGGGTGCATTGATAATATGTGTGTGTATTGGTTTTCTTAGTAGTAGAGGAATAAATTGATGCTTTCATAGTTTTAAGGGATAAATTGAAGATTTTAATCCTAAGTATGAGTTAAATTGAAATTTATCAACTATGTTATTATATGTGTGTGTGTGTGTGTGTCATTTTCTCTTATGCTAGGCTAACCGCTAACCAATCTTTCGTGGTGGAAATTTTTTATTTTTCATCCCTTGTGAACGATGACACTCTATCTTTTTCATAATAAGATTGACATTATATCTGGAGAGAAAATTATTCTACTATTGGAGCTTTTTCTTTTTTATTTTTTATGTTGACCACACGCGCCTCACTCACCAGAAAAAGAAAACAGCATCTCGTTCGCCTCTTATCGCTCACAAGCTAAGTACATTCTTAAAATTTCTGTTTAATTTTTCATGTAATTATTTAGAAAGAAGAAAAAAAGTAAATAATTGAAGTTTGTCCACTTGAGATTTCAACTAATAAACTAACAACATTAATTTTCTTTCAATCACAAGTTGATGTCTATAAACCAACAATGAACATACATTTTATGGCAATATATATTAGTGGGGCTGGAATTTTACACTTAAAAATTCTCATTTATTCAAAGTAGGAGAATGGTCAAAATCTAGTCACTACTTTCTTGAAAACTTGAATTGACTGACTAATTAAATAAAACTGTTTGAAAATTATTCGATTAAATATCACGAAAGGTAAAAGTAAAAATTATCATTTGTTTCCATATATTAATACTATTGTAATGCATGTTTTTCCTCAAACAGGAGAACTTGGAGGTGTTTGATAGAAACGCAAAGCAACAGTGACAAATGGGATCATTTGTTGTCGTTTGTTGGGTCTTGGGATCACAAGGTTTGCAGTAAGTTTAGAATTTCATTACTTTTTGGTCTTTTCATTTTGCATCAAGAGTCAAGAGGATACTACTAGAAGTAGAAGGCCTGTGAATGCTCTAATTGCCTGTCAGCCGATGCTGTGGATGGCAATGGATGCTAACAAATAACAGCGTAGGAATACGCCCTTTTGTTTGCTGGTGTGATGAATTATCCAAAACCTAGTGGGTTTACGAAGATACTTACCTTCAAAAATACCTATTTTCTTCCCCTTTTAGGTAGAAGCCAAGAAAGAAAATCCATGAAATCTTCTATTTCATGCCCGAAAATAGAGATTTTATTCTAAATAAAACATGTTGCATTAAAAAAAAATTGATTTCAAGTTAAAATAGGTTTTTGAAAACAACTTAACCTTTAGATACTTCTTTATATTAAACAAGAGTCTAGAAATTTTTGATATAGTTAAAACTAAAGTTAATTTCAGAAAAGAAAACTCAAACGACAATGCCTCATTTAGGGCTCGTGTATAATCGCCTTTGAAAGGTTCAAAAGTGACTTCGATAATTTTTTTAAAAAAAATTATTTTTGATAAAATCACCCCATTCTATAACATATTCTGAAAAGTAGGGAATGACTAACATTTCAAAATCTGATTTTGAGAATCAACTTTAAACTTAATACAATTCCTTACATATTTTCACACATATTGTAAAAAAACTAAAATTATCCTTATTAATTAAGAAAAATCATTAATTTTAAAGAGCTTATATTATTGCCAATTATATCAAAACAACAAGACAAAAATCAAATTGAGAATATAAAACTATTTATTTTAGTTATCAATTATTATATATACAAATAAAAATATTTTATATACATTTTTATAAATATGTAAAATAAATTTTATGTAATATTATGTCTATTTCATTCATTTATATTCTTAGAATAGTCTAATAGTAAGATTTATCAAATACATATGACTGCTTTGAAAACCCACATCACCTCTAAAATAAATTTTACCAAATGTTTAGATAATTCTCTTCAAAACTAATTATTTTTATAGCACACTTAACAATAATTATTTTGAAAAGTTAAAGCATTTCGAAACAAGCCCTTAGGGTAGGTGATCGTGGGTTTTGCCTTTCAGAGTTTTGTTCTCCATTAGCCTTGTATTATAAAGGATATCTCTCCCTGGTCTAAAGCATCCTAAGTGGACTTAAGAGTTCTTTGTTAAATGATTGAAATCTAAATTTTATTAATTTTAAACATTTTCTACAATTTGTTTATTTGTTTTTGTGACTTGTATCTAATTTTTTAAAATTTACATCCAAAAAGAAATATTAAACTTTTGTGACTTCTATCAAAATGAAAAAATGTTTAAATAAGAAATAAATATTATATTTCAAAAATATTTATATCAAATATACTTATTTCTTAAACTATAAAATCTAATTCTTTTTTTTTGTTTTGATTTGAAAGGATATTAAAAATCAAATAACCACATTTAAGATATATTTTCTTTATAAAAACAAATAAGAACCATTTATATTCATATATATATATATATAATTTAGATATTTATATTCAGACTCATTCATACTTTAAAAAAATTCAAACCTATTTAAATTTTAAAAAAAGTACTAAATTGTTCTAAGATTTTTTTTTCAGAGTTTGAATCTCCTTTAAGCTCATTCATACCTTAAACACCACCGGCCATTAAAAAAGATAATATAGTGGCTTGAGTTCACTTCAGAAACATGAAACTTTGGGCTTTTTAAAGAAATAATAATAATAATAATAGGTTTGTAGATTAAATTTTAGGTTCACATAAGTGAAGCTCACTCCATATTTAAAATTGGTTAATATTTATTAAAGTAAAATAAAAATAAATTATAGTTCTTTAAATTAAATACTTAACAAAAGTTAATTCAACATTAGCGTGACAATATATATGCCAACCCTACTCGATGGGATTAGACTTGACATATATTATGTCAAGTCTAATCCCATCGAGTAAGATTGGCAAATTAAGGGATTGTGTCGAGGTTTTTTCAAGCTCAGACAAGTCCATTAGAGTAGAAGTATAAGGGTTGGGCTTAGGCCGAGCCCACTGCGAGCTTGGGCTGGTTTGGATCAGGTTTGGGCTTTTACTTTTTAAATTTTTTTAAATTATTGTAAACTAAATGGGCTTTTACTTTTTTTAATTTTTTTTAAATTATTGTAAACTTGAAATGAGTTAATAATAATCAAATTGATATAATTAAAAATGAATTAAAAAAATATTTCAAAATAAAATAATAAATATAGAAAATGAAGCAAATAAAAGTTTAGAGATTTAATTCTTTATTTCTACATTCTCTAATTCAAGCACTCTCTTAATTGATTAACATTTAAAAGAGAGTTTTGTATTATAATTTTAAGTTTTTAATTCATTATTAATATATAAATTAAAAATTAAAAAAAATTTCCATTTTTTTTTAATTTAAATTTATTATTCTAATTTATAAAATTTATTTTATTTTTTAAATATAGGACTTAGGCCTAACCCAGGTTTTTTTTTCTTTTAAACCCTTATTAAAACTTAGCAATTTTAATGACAATTATAATATGGAAGGTTCGAACCAAATTTCGTAAAAATGGGCCGAGGCGACCCGAACTTTTTTGTCATCCCTGCGATTAGGTGGATTAAAATATTCCGTGTTATTCCAAGCAGAAACGGCTAAAATCGTAAATGCAAAAGCAATTTTGTCCGCACCCCTCGTATAAAATGGTCGTTATCAAAAAAATATATATATATAGAAAAGAAAGAAAAAGGCATGCATGCAGCTACGACACTCCAACACCTAGACGAGAAGCGCTTTTGTATATCAACACTCGGCTTCTTCTTTCTCTCTACACAACCAAAAGCACTTTTGTCTTACTCTCTCCATAGTCCATACCAACTCAAGCCAAAATTCAATCCTCCTCCTTCTTCCTTCTCTGAGCCTCTCTCTTCATGCAAAAGCAATTATTGCTTATATATATATATATATATAGAGAGAGAGAGAGAGAGAGAGAGAGAGAGGGAATTGAAGGAATAAGTAGACATTAATGCTGCTTTTAAAATTTAATCTACTCATCATTTGTTTATGATCTATACATCAAGTGAAAGGGATTCCAAAATAACATGCTGGCAATGATGATCATATATGATTAATTAAGAGACTTAATAATTAAGTGAAAGCATTATATAATTAAACCTTCTAGCTAACTAGTGATGATGATGAACTAGGGTCTTGTTTTCTATTATCATCATTCCTGTCGAGGGCGAGCCATCCAGAGAGAACTAAGAGCTCGGAGACGATGGAAGTACTCGGCTATCGCCAGCAAACACCTCGCCGCTTGACGAGTTGTCAGGATTTGATTCAGCCGATGGATGGTTTGGTGCCTCAGATTATCTGCCTGTAAGTTTCAATTTTGTATTTTTATTTTATTTTATTTTATTCAGAAGAAAAAAGAAATGCGTTAGTATATAATTGACTTTAAGAGAAAGACTAATTAAGCATAAATTTGGTACATTGTGTTTACAAAAATGTATCATTTTATGACTTTAGGGTAGGAGGTTTTAATTGTCAAATGGGTGAAGGAAAATATGCAAGAGTTTGCTTAGTAAATGATTGTGGCTTTCGTCTAGAAGCAGGCTTGAAAAGGAAAGGGAAAAAAAAAACTGCATATAGCATCAAATTAAATTAAATTCTAACTAGGAAATGTGCTAATTCGTCTTAGAATATATATGATCTAGTTCAATAATATAGATATAACAAAACCAACAAAAAAAATTGATTAATAAGCACCATTAGTCAGACTGAAAGTGGTCAACATATGATAGTAATGTTGCTTTGGTACTAAAAACAATGATGACGACAATGACTTCGCTAAGCTTTGATTCGATCAATTCATCTTGATTTGATGAATTCCACGTATATAATCCTCAATGTCAATGTTTCTATATCAAATCTGTTCAAACTCTAATCAATTTCTCTATGTGGGACATAGAATTTTCTTTAGGTCAAGCCGAGCATTCCACTCTTTGGACCCCCCACCCTAAACCCCCAAGTAGCTAAACATTAATATTCAAGTGACTAAAGCCTTATTCACTTTCTATGCTTTTTGTTTGCATTTGTATTGTGCTTACTTAATAATGATCCCATCTCTCTCTGTGTGTTTTCAAGTATTTGGATATATGCTTATCCTACATGAACAGTTAAAAAGAAAATTATGGTGGGATCATGGACTATATGGTATCTTAAGTCAAATGGGTAGGACCATGACATCATACAATTATGCAGTGCCATGTGCACGAGTTCATATTCATAGAGCATTATCAGCTTAATTATTTGGTCTTAATTAAGCTCAATCTATTAGCTCTAGCTATTTAGTGTTCCAAAAATTGATCAATTATTCAATTGCATTAAAACTTAAGTGCAAATATGACCACAACACACTCATATTGATGACCAGACCAAGTAACATCGTTCAATTTCTTTTAGGAGAAGATATTCAATGCATATGAAGATATATAAAGAAAAGAAACTAAATTTTTAAAGCATGAAGAGGCACGTGGGTGTTAGTCATCCATTTTTCGGCTGTGATGGGCAAAGAAAGGCCCATATAGTTTTGTTAGAAAGTGCAAAAAATTTATATGAGGTTGCTATCGACAGTACTATAAGCCAACAACTCGTGAATGGCAGAAGTTATATATCGTATAATGTAATAAAGATGCCATGCAAATGCAAAAAATTATGCAATGCAACAACCAGCTGCCACCACATGATTGCAAGACTGAGACATGTAGTAGTTTCATAAATTGGGTTAGGTTAGGTTTTCCAAACCCAGCAGGTCGGGACCAGATTCTATGGTCCCGCATACCCCACATTTATGCAAGTGGAGCCCACTAAAAGATATATAGATTAGCTACAAAAATTATTCGTACCTGCCTAACAAAACCTTCGAGAGTGGAGAGCTTGTTCATGGCAACGGCCATTTGGCCCATGTAATTAGCCATGTTAGGAGGGCAGCTGAGTGAGTCAGAAGCTATGGTGTCTAAGATTGACTGGTTCAGAGCTTCAAGACCTTGAGAGAGAGCATCTTCAGCTTCCTGAGTAGATTGTTGCAGCCCACATATGCCTAATATCTGTTGCTCCGTTAATGGCTCTATTTGGCTCAATATAACCTGAATCAAACGTTATTTACACAGACCTCAATGTCATTATGATTTATATATTTAGTGCTACAAGTTACTTACAGAAGGATCTCATGATTCTTTTATTTGCTAAAAACCAAAGGAAAAGATGAAGATGCATGGAAACAAGATCTCTTTAGCTGGCATCAAAAAGGAGAATAATAATAGAACCGTGCATGCAATTCTCTCCTTTCTCTTTCTCAGCTTTCACTTTCAACAAAAATTGCAGTAACAGACATGGCTTTAGTAGAATAACACCTAACCCTACCCTTTATTAGAAACCCCTTCATGATATACCTTTCGTCATTTATTGATATCATGATCATTTCGTTTTACAATTGATCATCCACCGACAAATTGCCCCATGCAGTATCTCATGATAAGGATTTGTTATCATTTTTTGTTTTTGGGATTTTTCTACTTATCATGCAATAATATATCTCATTAAGTTATGTATGTATGAATTAGTTAGCCAGCTAACCCAAATTCAGGCTTAGTGCGGTTAATATTTGGCCATTTAGTTTGTCATTTTCTTGTTGCATTTAGTATTTGCAATTTGCATGTTAATGTGACAAAGCATATTGTGTGTATTATATTTAAAAGAAAAAATATCAAAATAAGTGCATGATTGGAACTAATATGTGTACCTTGATGAGCTCAGATGGCCGGAATCCACCCAACCACAAGAAGCAACGTTCGGCCGGAGACTTCCACAAGCCGGAAACAAGATGAAACACATCCGTCTTGGCTACCATGCCTTTGAGGTTCATTATCTCATCATAGTGTGCTAAGCAGTTGTCTACATAAAGCCGGAGCTCGTTTTCCGGTAAATGTTCTTGTACTGCAGCTCTAAGCTCACACATTAGACGGTGATGCACCTCGAGCCATCTTGCATACTCCATGTCAAACACCGCCGCTTCTACATAACAAAGAAACAAGAAAACAAAAAATAAGAAATGGGTTGCGCTTTTAAATGAAAATAGACTAAATTTGGAAAAAAAAATAGTAATTAACCTGAGCTAATATTGCTGATGCCCACTGGAAGGCCTTGCTCCCCTCCTAAAATCCCCCCAAAAAACATGCCCTAAAAAGGAAAAGGTAAAAAAAAAGTACTCATTTAGAATAAAATGTTATTTGATTGGAATGAAGTTGCCAAAATGACTGAATCTCACTTGAGTTCTCGCTCTTTGTAGTTCTTGTTCGAGTTGGGTAAGTTTGATCCTACTTGATTCCAGCTGTTGGACATAAGCCTGTGATATGAAAAATATAAAACCGGGAAAAAAAAAATAGAACCCCCATGAAATAAAATGATTAGATGTAAACATGTAAGCTGTTGTTTGAATTAAAGGAGGAAAGTATAGATGAAGAGACTAACTCCATGGACTGACCTTTTTTCTGAGCCTGCTTTTCCTTGCTGCCTCTCTATTCTGAGCAAGTCTTCTCAGTGTCTGCTTAAAAATAATAACAATCATCACAAAAATTGAACATTCTTTTATGGAATTTTATTTTTATTTTGTTTGTAATGTTTATAGAAAGTATAGACCAAAAGAAGCAAAGATATCACCTTAGGGTCTGGTGTTTTTGGTCCTTCATGTTCTGAATTACTTGATGTTGGACCTTTGCGGTTTCCTTCACGCTGCAATGACAAGAAAATTAAAATAATTGTTAAAAAAAGGAATAATAACAATTTTTAAAACAAAGAATCTCAGTTGAAAGTAAAGCTAGCTAGCAGGTACCAACTCTTATTCTTGATCATATATTAAAACAATTTGTTACTATGTTCAAGTCCTAATCCTCTAGCTACCTTGATTGCTTTAGCCGTTTCAGGCCCGGATGAAGGAGCATTATTTCGAGCGTTGGCCAACTCCATGGACGGCTCAGATGGTCTCTTAGAACTATTATTTGTTGTGGAAGAAACCAAAGCTGTAGCAGCCTACCAAATCCAAAACAAATTAAACAATTAAAAGTAATGAAAATTATATTAAAACTAAACTAAACTAAACATGATAAAGAAATTAAAGCAAAGAAGGAGTAAGTGTTAAGTTAATAACGGTTTTGTAATTAACAGTAATGACAATACCTTGTGATTATTAGTTGATGAAGGCTCTACGTGCATAGGCTGAGATGGGAAAATGTTCAAAGTTGGAGGCCTCATTCCTGAACTCTCTGCTGGCAAAATTTTAACAATAATCATTAATAAGAATAATATTCCTTTGCAAGAAAAGTATTAATGATTAAAAGGCAGAGGAGACAAATTAAAGCAAGGGAGAAATTGTAGGAACTGTCATGCATCTGCAGCTCTCTCTCTGCTGCCATATAAAAAAAAAAGAAAAAGAAAGAAAAAGCTGAAAAAGGCAAAGCTTATTCGTACTCTTTTCAGTACACATGTAGAATTCATTTGGGTTTGTTTGTAAAAGCATCAAATCAATAAAAAAAAAACAAAAAATCAACTTTCGTTTTGTGCTGCAAATTAAGAGAGGATCCGGTCAAAGAAAGTACTGTCATGAAAGATTTTCAATCTGTTTGAACATGATTTTCCTGTGACCCAAACAACCCTTTTTCCCAAAAAGAATCTTCCCCAACAGAAAATTTTTGAAGGATCTTAAGAGAGAGAGAGAGAGAGAGAGAGAGAGAGAGAGAAGAATAGGTATGTACTCACGCCGTTGGTCTTGGTGATTATGAACAGTTGAAGGGTCTTGTCCATCAAGATAGAGAAAAAGTGCTTGATCTAATTCTCCCAAATCATAAGCTCCTCCTCCACTATCTTTACTATTGGATCCTCACATACATATACACACCCCAAATTAAACACATATAATTAAAAAAAGAGAGAGTAGAGCGAGCGAGCTAAGCTACACATATTAATTTCATATGCTTTAGCTTTGATATTTAAATCAAATTACATGTAGTTTCCACCAGGGATGGAGGGTGACTGTTGCATCATTCCAAAGGCTATCTGATTCTGATTCTGGTTCTGATTATTCTGATGATGATGATGATGATGGTCTTGTACTTGTATCTGTTGATGCTGTTGTTGGATATGTTGTTGATGATGAAGTTGATTGTTGGTGACTTTGTTACTAGTAGAAGTAGCCATATGAAAGAATCTGCTAGCTAGCTCCTCCAACACACAGCAAAGCTTTGTTATTTCTTGTTCTTGAAGACTAACAATAACCCCATTAAAAATACAACATAAAGACCGCTCCCTTTTTTGCTCTTTTCGAGATCATAAGTGGAATTAAAAAAAAAGAAAAAGAAAAAAAGAAATGAGTCAGTTATGATCGAAAAGGGAGATAGAGATTGAAGAAGAAGAAGAAATGAATTTGGAGGAATAATATTGAATGCAAAAGAAGCAAAAGACAAACCTTTTTATTAGCAATTAGACTCTAACTGACTTTATATGTGTACACACACCCATTTTCAGGTTCTCTCAGCAGATAATATTAATAAAAATAATAAATTTTATTGTTTTTCAAAATTTTCAGATAAAGCGGTCTCTAGATATCATCTTCAAAGAAACCGCTGTTCTGTATCGATGGAAAGAAAAACCACTTCAGAATTTTAGA
Source organism: Citrus medica (assembly GCA_002013955.2). Lineage (NCBI taxonomy): Eukaryota > Viridiplantae > Streptophyta > Magnoliopsida > Sapindales > Rutaceae > Citrus > Citrus medica. The sequence continues at coordinate 299,075 of MKYO02024899.1, read as the reverse complement.
GCTTCCTTGTCCGAGCTTCCTATTATTATTAAGTCTTAATGACGATTTTGCCCTTTTTTACAACTTACTGTTGACAATTTCGTCCATGCAAACTTAACACGTAGTAGACTGGTGAATGGTGAGGCGGCTTCGTCCTAAGGCTATATATATATATATATATATACACTCAAAATATTAATTACCCCCATTAGAGTTCTAGCTTTTTTTTTCTTTTTTAATTAGTTTTTAAAGTTATTCTCACTAATTGATTCTAAATTTCTCCTTGAAGATAATAATAAGAGTCCTCACAATGAAGTTCTATCTTTTTGATTACTAAAGTTTTAATCCCTTACCCTAAATAGTGAGATTAGGTACACCTAATTAGAAAGTCAATAGATCGAACAAATATACCTATATTGTTTACATATAAAAACGAAATGAGATCAACAATACTTATTAATACAATGTTTATCAATATCATCAAACGTTATTTCAATCCTTCTCAAACTCACCGGCCTAAGAAAATGATAGAAAAAATTAGAATATGCTGCATAGTTAAGATTGTAGCAAACATTTGGAAGCTAAGAAAATGCGGGAAACAGACAGAAGAGTAGAGCTATTTTGTATTACATCTGCTGATTAGAGCATCACCAAAAAACTCTTCAAAAAATATTTTATTACTTATTTGAAGAGCCACGTCATCATTTAAGACTCCAAAAAAAAAACACTCCAATTAAGATTCTTCAAATAAGGAATAATTTTCTCTCTTTAATTTTGTAGAGTTGTTTTGTCACTCTTCAATCCATATTTTATTGCTTTTTATTGGAGAGACAAAGAGAAGTGTTTTAATTACCATTTATAAATATTTATTTGATTAAAGTAATATTAATTTATTTATATTTGAAGCGTTTTTTTGGAAAATAACATATTTTTACACTCTCATTTTTGCCACATAGGTAAGCAAATAAATATTTGAAGACTAAAATTAATAGAGCCTTTTGGAGATGCTCATACACTTGTATTTATACAAAGATTTGGACTGATCCACACACTCTGAGGACGAGCTTACAAATTCTTTATGCTAAGTAACTTGAACTAATAAACTACTGACAGTATAACTAATCCTAGTAACTCAACTGAGCACTCCTAACAAACTAATCAACATAATCAGTAAAAATCAGAATACATTTGAGGACACATAGTAGCCTTATTCCTAGTGACATAGCCAAAATTCAAAATAGGGAGGGAATTTAATTTCCTTAAAATAATTTTAGATTTAACCTTCTTATTCAATGTGATTTTAATGATGATAAATTAATTTTAAGTCTATATTTTATATATTATTTAAATTTGAAGGGGGCAAACCAAAAATTTTATTAGGAGCAAATGAAATTCTTGTATTTTATGAAAAAATTAAGACTTACACGGACAGCTAATTATCAAGTCTCTTTGTGGCTCTGCCATTACTTACTCCTCAATATAATTTTCACTAATATATATATCCACATATGCTTTGTAAAAATTTATGAAGACTCATTCTAGATAAATGCTACTAGTAACCATAAAGTATGTATCGTACATTCTTGATTATTTCATTTTCTTCAAAGAAAAAAGGGATCACTTTAATATATATTTGCATTCAATTTCACTTTTAGTAATTATATATCAGGACCCAAAAAAAAAATTACCCCAAATGGAGGATCATTGGTATTAATATTATCATGTGCTAAATTTATATCCGCAAAAGGTGATTTTTCAGATTAAAATTTTTTATAATTAAAAGGATGCGAAACCAAATTCAAATCTAAAGTGAACAGTGTGGTATTTCAATTCTTTAACAGCCGTTACCGAACTTTATTGTGTATGAAGGGGCAGAATTGTCATGTAAAAAAATTCTACCAAAAGAAAAAAATATATAAAATATAAAAGTAAAAATCAATAAAAATAATGATTCGGGAAGCAGCTGTCAACAAGAGAATGCAGGTAGGACCGTTGACCGTGGGACATGTGTCAGGTTTTAGAGTTCCAATTCTGATCTTCGCCCCTATGGGGTGGGGCGTTGGGAAAGTGGGGCCCACCGCCCCCTCGATCACATTCAGGAGGAGAATCAGACCGCTGCTATGAGGTTTTCTATGGTTTATTTTAGTTACTGTGGGGGCCCACCGGATCGGAGGAAATGAAAGTCGTAGTCAGTGTAGGGGCCCACCAGGACCGGCCCCCACCTTTCCCGCGATTTTTAACTCGCTTATTATCCAACCACTCCGAAAACAAGGACTGCCTGCTAACTGCAAAGGAGAAAATAAATGAAAAATGGATATCGTTTTATTTTTTTAATTTCGTTTGAGCACTCCTACTTTAAAATTCCTGGTCATCTTTTTCTGTGAATAAATCAATTAAAATGCACTAATTAATTAAAGTGATTAATTTTTAAAGGTTAGAACACAGATTTTGCTATTATATAATTATGAGGCGATGCAAAAATCAATCACTTATTAATATGCTAGTTTTGATGATTTGATGACCTAATTGTTTCTCCAAGGAGCGCGTAGAGTGTTACAAATAATTTGAAATGAAAATTAAGAATACTATTTGGGAAGAGATGTATAGTATATGTCATTATTAATTTGCAATTATATATTCAACATGAGAGTAACAAAGCATCACATATCCCAAATATTTTCTTAAATAAGTTTATTCTTCCAAAGTGATGTGGCCTTACTTAGTTAGACGGTCGAATACAATAACAAATGTCACATCGCTTGTAGTCAATACTTGATATAAGTTGTATTACGTCGAAAGACTTGTGTTGAAAATATAAAGTTGAGGTGCACAGTTTCTGTGAGTATTGACATGGTTTTTTATGTGCCATTTATTGATTTTTAGATATATGTATGTTAGGGGGCACCGGTTCAGGCCTATTCGGTTTTGGAATAAACTAAAAATTTTAGTTTGGTTCAGTTTGGAAATTTAAAAAAAAAAACCAATTAAATTTAAGAAAAATAAATTTTGAACCAAAATCAATAGGTTCGGTCGGATCAGTACTGGTTCGATGACGGTTTTTCTTAACTCGAGAGTTTTCTTATCTTATTTTTTGTAACAAAAGAAAGATTCATCTTATTACTTTTCTTAGGCTATATTATTACTTTTCTTTTAATAGAAAAAAAGTTAAAACAAACAAGAGATTTCTTATCTTCTTAAATTAAATATTATTAATACATGATAATAAAATTATGTTTTTGTAATAAATAACATGAAATTAGAAAATAGAGCAAATTACATGACTGGCTAAAATCGTTTTCTTGCAATATGTGTAACATCCTAGGCGAATCTCACATCGACAAATCATGAGAGAGATTCTGGGTTTATAAGGAGTGATCCACACCTTAATTAGCAAGACACTTTTTGGGATGTATGGGCGCTCCAGAAACAGAACCGTGCAGACCTTGTTAAGGCCCAAAGCGGACAATATCTTGTCAGGTTTGGGTTGGGTCATAACAATATGTGCCTCAGTAGTAGCAAATTGAAAGCAACTGAAGGAAGCTACAGCGGCAGCAGCAGTGGACTGCAAAGTGAAGACAGTGAGATGACTGTCAAAATAAAAGGAAACAGTGATGGCTGGAAGCTGTGATCATCTTTCATTATCGGCAGGTAGCAGCAATTAGTGAAGCAAAGGTCGTGTTATAGACAGCGGCACCACGACAGTAAAGATTCAATAGCAAAGGTCTTAGGATTCGGCAGCCGCATTGGTTTTCAACCTAGGGTTAGCGTTCAAGTTTTTGGTCTTGCGATTCAATAGGTAGCAGCTGCAGCTATATGTGTAATGTGTGTGTGTGTGTGTGTGTGTGTGTGCGCGCGCCCCTGCGTGTGTGCGTGTGTGTGTGCGCGCGCCTGCGTGTGTGCGTGTGTTATCTAAAATATTATAAAAATGCCATTAAATTCAGCTCGGTACTAGTTTTGCAACTTTGATCCGAAAACCAAACCCAACCATTTTGTTCGGTTTCATGATTAGCCGGTCTGGTTTTTTAACTTAAAAATCATTGAATCGGAAAAAAAAAACCGAACTTGATCTTTTTCAAGTCCGGTTTGGTTCTGCCCACCCCTAATGTACATAATAGTAATTATTTCATAAATAATGAAATAATAAAGCCAATCTTTACTTAATATATGACAAGATTTTATTTATTAGTGTCACATGATTTAGAGTATTTTTTATTTAGTGAATCTCGATGGTTGGATGAAAGTTTTATTGAAAAAAAAAAGACATCTAATTAAGGGGGGACGATGCAATGAACCTTACCCCTCAAGAACAAATTAATAATAACAGGGTATCTTAATGAAGATAATATGCTCAACAAAAAAGGCATGCTAAACCAACAAAATCCACAACAAACTGACATCAGCTGAATCTATATGAAGGCAGACCATCTACATGAGTTAGAATATTAAATATTGTAATGCATGTGTTAAATATTTAGCTAAATAAGCTCATTGCAATTCTTGATATACATAGTGCAATCACATTTGTTACCGATTTAATTCATCATTTGTTGTTTTTCACTGACACTAGAGTCAATATAAGAGATTTGGTTTGTATTCTTGTAATATTCTTTTTATTTTTCAAGAAAAAAGGCCTAACTAAATTAAGGGTTGTACAAAAATAATTGAAGTTGACTAATTGAATTAAGGTTGTACAAAAATAATTAAGGTGATTAATTATCATTTGATTGTTTTTGGTTTGACTCACCAAAAAGACATGCAGCCCCAAAAAAATGTTCATGGATTCCAAGTGATGGGGCGGCGTACGGTTTGTTCTTCACTGGGAATCTCTTGTGTGTTTGCAAGTATGTGTATAAATACGTATACATAAAAACGAAGAACGATGTGAAAATTTTCATTTTGTTATGAATTAAGGGACGTATGTTTATCGTATAAGCAAATGAGGTGTGTGTCCAAAAATTGCTGGAAAAAATTGACGACAATTGAGATAGAACGTGCTTACTTTATGATGTGTCACTATGTACACCTCTTTTGCATGAAAATTATTTCATGTGAAAAGCTAACTGCTTGCCCAAAACATATTTATATGTGTAATAATGTAATAGAAATCCATAATGAAGCTTGAAATCAATCATTACCCTTTCCCCATATGTATACAAAGTTCATATCTTGAGAGAAGACTTAACCATATTACTTCAAATACATAGGCAAAATATGCATGTTTGATTTTTTTTTTTTAAATTTCCTCACCCACCACATGATTATTTGACTCTCTATGTTATCTTTTATTATACCACTATCCTCACTTTGTTAACTAGATCATTAATATATGAAATATTGCAAGATGAAGGCGTGATCGTCTCAGTAAATAATTGGAACTAAGCAGCAGGAACAACAACCCTTCAATCTTAATATATTATATTGTACGTGTAAATAGGAAAAAAGAGTGAAACTCTCCTATTATTTGACAAAACTAATAGAAATCTCAAAATGTTTTACAAAATATCTAAATTAATCTATTATATTGTATGTGTAAATAGGGAAAAAGAGCGAAACTCTCCTATTATTTGACAAAACTAATAGAAATCTCAAAATGTTTTACAAAATATCTAAATCCCCTTGAATGTTAACTTTATCATCAATCTTACCATTTTACCTTGGGGTAAAATAAATATCTTTATATCTTTAATTATGTTTTAAAACACATCTAAACTCCCCTATTGTTTGATGTTAGACATATGAAATCTTTAATTATTTAATTAATTGAATAGTTTTTCTAATCACAATTAATTCAAAATCTAATGAAAAATTATGGGAAAAAGTAGGGGAATTGTCATAATTTTTTAATTAATTCTAAAAAATTCAGAATTAATAAAAATTAAATGCCAAATTAGTGCATGCATATGTACTATTTTTTGGAGAATAATAATTTGAGAGAGAGAGAGAGAGTCACACTCAACTCATTGTTTCAAATACCCTCAACTTATTATTCTCCAAAAAATAGTGCGTGTTTGTGTATATTTATAATTTTTTCTTTTTTGTATTTAATTTTTCAATTAATTCCCTGAAAATTTTCCATAATTTTTTAATTAATTATGGGTAAAGAGATTATATTATTCAATTAATTTAATAATTAAAGATATTCATATACAAAACATCAACCAATTACTAAGTATAATATAGTAAGATCAGTAAAAAGGTTGATAGTAGGATGTGGATATGTTTTAAAACATCAGGGAATTTCGATATTAATTTTGTTAAATAACAGGAGGTTTCACTCTTGCCCCATGTAAATATCAGTATTATATATCATTGACTAGATGCATTAGTTTAGTTTATAACTTACTTAGACGATAATTAAACGACACAGATTGAACGAAATATAAACATCAGTTGGTTAGTAATATTATTTGTTTAAAGGACTGTCATAATCAAAGAAGTTTTTCTTGTTCTATTTATTAGTATAGTTAACATCTAATGGTTATAAAATATACGCAAGTAGGAATTAATTTCAGCAGTAATTGAACTTTAACCCTTTGGACAATTTTAAATGTACAAAATATATTGGAAAACAAACAAATTATTTGGATTAGGTGTATCAAAAGAGATCCATAAAGTAAATATATTTATAATCTTCTTTTAATTATTATATGATCACACAAGTCTCTCCTTATGGCCATTCAAGCAGCTAGGGTTTCGACCAACTCCTTAATTTCCATTGGCTTAGTCGACATTTCCAAACTTTGAAAATGACAATTAATTAGTAAAATATGTCAAATAAAAGTAAAACCCTAATTCTTGATGTAAAAGAGTGCCCGTAATTAACTCAACATATGTTATTAAATTAATCAAAATTTGTGTGACGAAACTTTAAACATCTTTTGAAATGACACGTATGTCATTGACTCTCATTTTTGTCAATATTTGGTTTAATTTGTTTATTAAATTAGCAAATACAATCATACAACCTACCAAGCGTTGCTTCTACATATTCAAATAACAGATTTTCCATCTTTAATTGTGAATTAATGACCGAGTTTATAAGTTATATATGTATTCAAATATGAATGTGGATTCAGTTAGTAAAATAATTGTATAGTTTAGCAAATTTAATCTATATTTATAGATGAATGCCGCCACCCGTTTCTCATTTATATCTATAAATAGGGTTTTTTTCTACTTTAATGTTTGATATATGGTTTCTAAAATAGAATTAGGTTACCAATCTTGTGTGACTGGTCCTTAAAATAGCAATAACTGTTAAAATTAATGAAAATTTTGCAAGAAATGACACTCAAGTTATGAACATTACAGATTCAGAAAGTACATTTGTCTGTTTAATAATTGCTACCAACAAAATAAAAGTTTTAATAAATTAACATATTGTGAAGCTTATTAAGCGCATGCATGTTTGATATTATGTAAATCTAACACATTCTAAGCCCTTCGGCACAATTTAACTGGCCGTGGCTGTGAATGTGCTTTTCTCCATGAGTTTGCCTAGTAATAAACAATAAAGCTGGTCAGATTTGTCATAATCATCCAAAAAAAATTTTTAATTAAGAGAGAGAGAGAGAGAGAGAGAGAGAGAGATATATATATATATATATATATATAGAAATAGTACCTTTCAATATGATAAAATGCACATTGACACTTCAACATTTGTTCCAATCTTAATTACCAACTTACAATTTTATTGTTTTATCTTTTGGTTATTATAGGTTTCAATAAGTATTATAGAGCTAGATATCACATCTGATTCAGTATAATTTAACTTGGTACATTTTTTTAAAATGGTTTACTTTCTAATTAAATTTTATAGTCTTTTAATACTCACAATAACCATCTAGTATATAGATAATATAATCAAGATTGAATATTAACACGAACAAGACAAGTTCAATGTATGTTCCACCTTTCTTTGCATTGAAAATTTAAATATTTTATACACAAGCATCCGATTGATGGAACCCATTATCAAAATATTATTTTGGTTGACTTAATGAAATTGAGCATTTGGTCAGCCAATAAGCTAACCTTATAAATTCACATTTTATACCCAAAGATAATTATTATTGTGACTAAATTATAGCCTTACACAATTTGTTTTTGCATGTTTTATTGATAGGGCAACTGCTATGACCACTCCACCCCATAGAAGTCAGAGAGTTAATAATTTACTTTAAAATGATAATAATAATAAAAATTAAAGGGACAGGATCTATGTTTTGAAATAGGCATGTCTGTAACTAACTGCAAGGGGAAATTTTGGACAAATTCAAGGGCCGAGAGAGTTCCCCACGACAAGAGGGCAGCCACTTCTGTGTATTTTCTTGTTTTTTTTTAATATTTATCTTAGTCTTCTGTTGTTTTAAAATATGAGTTAACATTGACTCTCTCCTTAATGATTTGGGTTGTTTAACAACAATATTTGATGTTCAGCTATTAATTATCAGGCCTTATTAATTCTATTCCAAAGTCATGTCATAATATGTACTTATTACTATTCATGCAAGAGACCTACTCTCTTGACTATATGCATCTAATGTCTACTATATAAAAGTTTTCATGAATTAATTAAACTTATCTCAATTTAATTGAAATTAACCCCCCAAAAAAAAAATAGTTCTAAAAATCTTTTCCAAATTCCAATGCCCATTACATGGTGTGCTAGGTTGGATCAGAGCTTGTCATGGGAAATCTAAGAACTGAAAACAACTACATTTGGAGCAATATATATTTATTCTTTCAAACACCCATATTTTGAAAGGAATAGTTTTTACTAAAAAAGGAAAATTTTGTTATGCTAAACGACTTGTAGACTTTAATTTTGCGGGCATCAACAGCCTTGCTACGAGAGAATGGGCAACCATTCATGTTTTGTACGGAACCCAAATCCCTGATAGCCCTGAATGGCAAAAAGCAAATAAAATAAATTTGGCTTGGAATTCAATGAAACGTATATATCTTTTACAATGAAAAGGCAAATAATTCATTAATATTTTGGACATGAGGTTGTGAAGAAGATGAAGTTTTAATTTGCTATATTTAGTGCGCTGGTAAAAAACACAGGGTAGGTATCCTTATTTTTAGGGAATAGGGAGGGTGCCAAAAAGGAATTATGCGCCTTCGTGATTCCCCACCTATTCATCTATTTTCATCAACAAAGTCTCCAAGGTATTTTCAAGCGGGGTCCATTATGCACATATTTTCAGTGCCTAAAAATAGTAAACCTTGATTGTAGCTGGAGAAATGCTTTTAATTCATTCTCGTGCTTTTTTTTTTTTGCCTGTTTCAGCTGTCAAGCACATTGAATATGAATGGGAAAGAGGGAAGGTCTTTCTTTTCTGTTAATGCTCAGATGCTTACCGCTTCTCTTCTGGCCTTTATATAATCAATGGCCTGGCTCTTCTAGGCATCACAAAAAACAAAAAGCAATAAGATGGATGAGTGAAATTGATTTTTCTAATATTTGATAGTATTTTTGTAAATAGAACTAAGTAGTTCAATGGAGATATGATGAACATCTCATAATTTTGGAAATTATCTTTCTTCATTTGGGTGGGCGGAACAATAATGCTGATAATTCTTTTTCTTTTCTTTTTTTTTTATGTTAAACCTCGAAGCGAAGAAATTTATAAAATAAAATTAAAATGGTAGACATCACAAGAGAAAATGTTAAAAAAAAAAAACATAAATGAGAGGCCAGAGGGAAATATCATAAAACTAGGACTAGCAGAAGGGTTCAGTTTGATTTTCCAAAAAATCAAATCAAACCGAACCCAGTTGTCTTGTTTCAGAAGAACTATAAAGTCGAAAACTCGGTTCGGTTCAATTTGTTCAGTTTCTTAAAAAAACAAGTGAATATAAAAAGAAAAATATACATAATTTCTTAAAGCTTTCCAAATACATGGTAAGGGATCTTCACAACTGATTAAATTGGGGACAGGGAAGATCTAAATTGGCTAAAGCTCCACTTATAAATCACGTTTATTAAGTTTGGTTTGAAAAAATTGATTCCTTCAAATTTAATAGGTTTCCAAATCATAGATAGTCAGCTTGTCAACTGTTTGTTTGCCTGTTAACTTCAACATTTTTCAGCTGGCTTTGCTTGACAATTTGACTTAACATAAAAAAAAAAAATTTGTCTAATGTTAGTTTATTGGCAAGTGACTCCACGACTTTTACAATTATTTCAAGTATTTCACTTCACTCACCTTACCCCTCCCAATTATGAAAAAAATCAATTAAGGAAAAAAAAATAGAAACTTGTAGATGGTTCTGTTTTAATGCCAGTTTAATGATGTTGTAGTTTTTGAAATTATTGTTAGTTGTACTATAGAAATACTTAGCTGTGAAGCGAATCAGTTAAATATTTTATAAAATTTGTTTTCTAAAATATTGTGAGTTTAAAAAGAAATCATATATGTTTAGTAAATCTTAATGCTAAATCGTTGTAAGAATGCAAATGACTGAAACAGATCCAATATAGAATTAAAATCTATTTATTCTTTTATAAACAAATATATTTAATATTTGTTATTGTTATATAATAATTTATAGCTAAAATAAATATTATTTTTATTTTTATTTTTATTTTGTTATCTCAATATAATTGGTAATAATAATAATTTCTTTAAATTTAAATTTTTATTTTTGAATTGAATAAGGATAATTTTGAATTTTTATAATATATATGAGGATATATATGAATTGAATATAAAACTAATTTTCAAAATCAGATTTTGAAAAACTGTGTCATCCTTGCTTTTCAAAGGGTAAGGCTATTTGTACTCTAAAATTAAATTTGGGCACTCATATTTTAATATTTTTTATATTATTAAATTAACCTTAATATAATTTAATATTAAGGATAATTTAATAAAATGTTACTTAATAAATTTTTATCTTACCGTTATATTTTATCTACAATAAACCACATCAACAATGAAAAATTGAATCAATGTAAACATCGAAATGTTGTTTAATACTTATGGATTAACCTTTTTCATTTTTTTTCCATTAATAGAATTGCTAGGAAAACATCAAGTATCATGCACCATCTTTTGTAACTGAAACAAAAGGAATAAAAAATACAGGTGGAGGGAGAACAATAAGTTGTGCCACTTCGACATAAGAAAATGAAAGAAATCAAAAGATAAGATTTGTTTGAAATTTGCTTTCTGATCTTCACTCTATCTGACCCGCATGCTTTCATGGGTTTGAAAAACAAAATTACATTGCCGCATTAAAGAGAAGAACAAAGAAATATCAAACCTTATTATGAAGGGAAAATAGAAGTTAATAAAAAAAATTAGAATTTTTTTTTTGTCATGATGAATATTTTATTGGGTGTAAAGAGGAAACAAGGTAATTAAATAAATGAGTAATGAAGACAATATAGGAATTTGAAAGAGTATTCCAAATAAAAACTGATATTTTGAAAGTATTAACTAAGTGTGAAAAGTAAACGAGTGTTTAAATTGAATTTTAAAATGCAAATAACCCCACCTATTTTCAAAATATATTGTGGATTGAATGATTTTGCTGAAAATGATGTTTTTAAAAATTTACCAAGCACCAAATTTAATTTTTGGTTTTTCAAAATTAATTTTGTGTCTCTAAAAGACAATTCTAAACGGATCCTTATGTCCATAAATAATAAATCGACGACATAAACAAAAGGTCCAAAACATTTTAAATACAAAGCTTGATTTCTGCAAGGTGTTGGTAAATTTGTTTATAAAATTCTTTGAAAAGTAAAGTTTCAACAAATTAATATTTAGTTTCTCTAAGCGAGAATGTCCTTCGGTGGCATTTTGGCTATCTTTTTTTTGGGAAAAATAAAAAACAGTTGGGAATAATAAAAAACAGTGAAAATGCAAATGATATTTCAGACAAATAAAGGAAGAGATTTTGTTGTTTTTGGAATCTTGTTTTCGAAAAGAGTTGGATTATTGACACCCCTCTAATCTTCTCATAAAACTCTCTTTTTAGTTATATTCATTTTATTTTTGAAAATGCCCCCTTTTTTCATATACACTTTTCTAAGTTCTCAATTTTCATTTAATTTATTTTATTGTTAAAACTCAAAGTATTATTATGTTATTTTTTTAATTATTTTTAATTTTATTATTACTCTACACATAAATTAAAAAGTTATATGGGTGATAAGTTTTTTAGTTTCAATCATTGACTGAAATAACACATATTTCAAATTATAATTTCAAAGTAATTTTAAGTATAAAAATATTTTAGTTAGATAGAAAGTAACATATAAAATTTTTTTTTTGAAAAGGATTGATTATGAATTAAGTAATTTTTTGGAAAAAAAAATCTATATGTGTTTAATTTTAATTGTCCTTAATTGTAATTTTATATGAAGTGAGGTTTTGTAAAAATAATGTAAGGGTGCCAATAGCCCCACTCTTTCGAGAACATAGATAGCAGTTTACCCCGCGGTTCTATTTGAGGCTTACAACTTAGCCCAGCGAAAAGTCAGTTAATACGATTTGATTCCATTTGTCTTTGGACTTCAATTTGGGTTTTCAAAGATTGTTGCTGAATGGACCAAGCGATTGGTTTAAGTATACCCACTTGCATTAATGTGTGCTATTCATTTAAAAAAGATAAAATTCAAGATACCAGATTTCAAATATTTGACGAGATTTATTCATTTCATAGTCAATTTCGTAGTATATATGTAAAATTATTTAGGCTATGTATCACTTCCATCGGCCAACTGACACGTGTCACCTTGAGAATAAAATAGTCGAGACATCCTTCGTATGATACTATTTGTATATATCATTGTACTTGTTGGAATACAAAGTTCAATAGTACTAAGCTAACCCGATCGGTATCGTAAACCTGTCTTTTGAAGCGACGTGCGATGAATTAGAAAGTTCCCTCCATTTTTTTTTATTTTTTTTTATTTAACTTCTTCTCTTTTAGGAACTAACTAATGAGCAAGTTTATATGTCAACACCTGGACTGAAAATACTAAGATACTACAAATTAAGACGTGTTCACCAATTAATAATTGTCACATGTAAAGGTGGGAATCTCTATAATCGTTTAACCATTAGGTGCTTGTACTTTTTCCCTTAAAGCATAGAATATGTAGTTGATGTAAGCTTTGTGATCCCATTTTGCCCAAGATCTCTTTTGTTCTTCTCACTCTTTTATCTTTCTTGTCAAACAAAGTCCTAATCTTTTCTTTCCCCACCTTTTCTTTTCTCTTTTATAGAAAATGATTCACTAGAATCAAGTCTAAACAGATGCACGATCCTCGACTTTCTTTTTCCCCATCAAAAGGGTCCCAAAAGTGTACGCACTCAAGGTATTGATAGGTTCATGTGGGGTCTGATTGAACCCGCTACCAAATGCCCTAAACCCTTTACAATATTTACATTGCCTTTGGCCAATATTGTAGCACAAATACTATTAAACCCCTACCTGAAAAGATTTGAGATATTATTTCGTCATTTTATACTATGAATTTTTGTAGAACCAAAGAGACAAAAACTCTACTAAAATGGGTACCTGAGCAATGTTGCAGCAGCAGCAGCAGCAGCAGCAGCAGTAGGGAGCGGAGATGGACGTATTGCAAATGCTGCGGTGCAGAAGCAAACAAAGGGTAAATAATTTGGGGACGAGAAAGCATGGCTACAGGCTGTAAAGGGCAAAAAACAACAAAAATAAAATAAAAATATTAAAATTACAGATAAGGTCCCCACTCTACCTGGAAATCAGAAGCTGCCAAGAATTTCAAGAATCAATGACCCCAAATTTCGTCTTGGGTTGCCCTCCTAGGCCTAGCAGTCAAATTTTGCTGTTGAAAACCAGACAAAGCTCCGGTCCAGAAGGGGCACTTGTATCGATTTACTTTTTACAGTGGTTGCTCCATTAGTTACAAGTTACTTTGGTTTACATTTCAGATTCAGCTCCAATGGTGAAGTGTTGTAAAGCTAAAGAAATATGCTTCAGTTTCACACCAATTACGGCAGAATAAGGGCAGTGAAAACATGTACAGCAAAATATTGCTCTAATAGTTGGCGAAGACAAATTAGCCTGTCATCTTAACCTCAATTATTTATTTATACTGTAAGACAATTCCAACTTGATATAAACAAATTACAAAGATTTAGCATGTAAGCAGAATATTTAAGTTATGACATTGTACTAACACAATAAATGTCCACATGCATTCATAAAATTAAATTCAACAAATTGCTGTCACGAAATTCCAGAGGACCAACATAATAAATAGTAGTACAACAACCCTAGCTGTCCAGGAAATGGTAGACAGATGTAATTTTAAAGAGGGGATGTTGGTCTTTTATATGCCATGAATGAATTAAAGATTCAAGCTAAAATGGTGAAGCATGCAATTGAAATATGAACATAAAGACATTCGAACTCATTCTATCCCAAGAAAATCAAATTTTCCATCAGATGAATATCTACTGGATAAAATTAAGCAAGAGGGTGTTCAGGATGGGTTAATTACACTCAGAAGCCTACAAAATTATAAATTAACATCGATTGATCACCGTAGACTTGAGTTTGAAACATAGAATCCTATAAAATAACATAAAAAGAACCACAAATCCACAAAATCTACCACCTTTAGGGGAAGGTTACATGTCATACCAGAACCTGACACCCATCTTGCATAATATAGTAGGCAAACAAGCTCAATTTTGTTTCCATAAATTCGTCGCTGAGTTGACAAGAAACAGATAAAATTAAATGCCATATAACTTAAAAGGCAGTTGGAGTATATATGGCCTCACTCATAGCATGCAATCAGTTCTTGCTGGCAACCTCCTGAAGAAATTGAGCGGTACGGAAGGAAGCTTGTGACGGAACCTTGGATGTCTTAACACATAAAATCCCGTTAGAAGAGCCACAACTTGGAATGGTGTAACATAAAGAACAATGGCTGCAATCAGACAGAAAATTACAAACAGAGCTGTGGCTCTTGGGTCTCTCCAGCTCAGTAAAGACTGCAGCCTCTCCCCCTGAGTAGCTAAATCACCAACCACTGTCTGAATTCTTCCAGCAATACTTCTCAGTCGATCATATCTCATCCTTACAATATCAGAAGGCCTAGAAGTTGGAAATGTATCAAATTCTTCATCAAGTTCATCGGGATGAGCAGAATCTGCATGTGAGAGACGGGTGTCCATGTGAGGAGGATGTCTTGGTCTCCATCTATAATACCAAACACCAATCAAGAAGAGATAGAGGAACACTGTTGGTAAGATAAGCTCTGGATACAGCACCAGTATGATGAACAAGATGTGAATCAACACTGTCGTAATGGGGTTTTTCCAATTGCAGATCTGATCGAACCATTTTCCAACAGCAATTATCCCACTCAAAACTCCCATAATCCTGAAAAAGTTAGCTTTGCTTCTTCTCATACTCCACATATGAGAGCCCACATCCAACATGTACTCAACTACTTCTTTCCTCAACGGTGGCTCAGCTCGGCTAAGTCTCATGGACACAATCTGAGTGGCCTGGTGTCTCAAGCTATCGAGCTGGCTGACAGTCAATGGATGCAGATAGTGCATCTTTGGCAACAGTGGCTGCGAGTACATGTGCATCATATTAAGCAATGAAGAGCATGTAAACCTCACAGCCAAATGAATTTCACCCATCTTCTTGACACCATTTGGGTATAGCACCAGCAGTGGATATGAATGAGTGTAAACCCGATCGGTTTCAAGGGTAGAAAGACGGATCCTTACCTTTCCAATCCTTGAATCCCTTGCCCCACCAGCTTTATCTCCTCCATGCAAATGACAATTATCAAATACCCCAATGGTTATAACAGTACACGGATCAAAAACTTCCCATGTATACTGCTCATTCCACTTGGGAGTAGGGCTATCAATGATTGTCCTGGTTCGAACCCATTTCTGGCCATACTTTGCCACACAATACGCATCTGTAGTTCCTCGACCATCTTTAGTCTTCATTGGCATTAACCCTTGAGCATTCAAAATCCCCAATTCTAAGACCCCTATGCTGGACTTCCATAACTGCTTTGCCGTTGGCCTAAGATCACTGCTGTAGTGTGTTGATTCATCTAAAACATGATAACCACCTTCCAAACAAATCCTCATGTGGATCCTGCTAGCAAACTTTGTATCTTTCTTCTTCTCCCCTTCTACAACGACATGCTTTTCAAGATTATACCACCTAGTGTTCACTGATTTATGATCAAGCCTCTTGTCCACATACTGCAATGGGATCATACATTTCCCCAGAACTTCATCCTTGTTAGGTGCAACTCTATCTTCCACAGTCAAAATCAAGTGCTCCTCAAATGGTTCTGCTGCCACAAACATCAGATCCTCATTCCACATTGGATTAATGGTCCTGCTAGCAGAAACTCTTGTTCTCAAAGCCTGATTTCCCAGTTGGGCCTTCACATAAACTTCTGGGAATCTACCCTTGTCGGTGGGTTGCAGATCCTGAGCTTCAATCACATTAACCCTCAAATACCAAAGCTTAGGTGAGAGATAAACCTTTGACCGTATGTTCGCAAGACCCTCAATTCCAGTGACAGTAGCCGCATCGGAATGCCACGCCTCAGGAAATGCCTCATCTGCTTGAGTGCCCATCCACACAGCCAACATCAATTCTCCCCTAACCTTATCCCCCTTTCTATCCTCCAACCTATACCACTGTGGTGCCAATGGACTATCAGGTGGAACTCGTTTCGGAATCTCATTCAAATCAAACAAAACCCTACCCATAAAATCATCCTTAACAAAATCCTTATCCTTCACAGTAACCTCAAGCACAGAAGACTGAATACGATCCTTCGAGAACGCAAACACCTGGTTCCACTCGGGATTTGTTTTCTTCTCAAAATGCCGAGTTGTACCCTTATAATTCCCCATCTTAACTTCGACATAAGGATCACAACTACCAGTGACATCCTTCGCGGGCAAGTCCTTGGCCTTTACAACCCGGACATAAAGGTACTGCATTTGCTCAACGAGGTCATAGGTGCTAGTGAGTTTGTCACCGGTTATCTTTCCCCCACCCAAGTGGGGTTTCGTCTCTTTCAAAGAAAACTCTTCCAGTGGTGGTCTCATCTTGGCTTACGGTTTCAAATGAAAGGACACCCAAGTTGTTGTAAACTTTCAAGTTGAAACAGAACACTTAAAAGCGTCACAGAAGACGGCAAGT
This sequence comes from Citrus medica, assembly GCA_002013955.2. NCBI lineage: Eukaryota > Viridiplantae > Streptophyta > Magnoliopsida > Sapindales > Rutaceae > Citrus > Citrus medica. The sequence continues at coordinate 281,882 of MKYO02024899.1, read as the reverse complement.
GAGAATTTTCCTCTTTTAAATTCGAAAGTCCACAAGACCCTAAAATATTGGAAGAAAAAAAATTAAATAAGCTAGCCGTTACAGATAAGTAAACTAAATCTGAGTTACCAAGAGGTTGTGGAAACTAAAAAGGAGGAAAATCAAGAGGAGATATTCAAGGCAAAAGCAAAGACACCGCAACAGCTAGATAAAGATAAGATAATAAATGATGTTTTGAAAACTTAAAACGACAACAGCCGGAAGCAAAACGCAGATAATTTGCAAATTGCAAATTAAAAAAAAAAACCTTAGATCTCTAATAAATGAAGAGCTTGTTGACAAAGATAGAAAAGGACCTAACAACAGCAGCTTCCTTAAAGCTTCAGATCTGCTACCTTCAATCCTGTATAAACCGAAAAAATATCAGTTACCAAAATAGAAAATAAATAAATAAATAATTACACCATTATATGTAATTTTTCTTTATGGTTTTAGATCTGAGAACAGTAAAAAAAAAGGTGAAAAAAATGAAGAAACATAGTATAATTATATCGAACTGACCCTCTGTTTGGAAACCGAGAAAATGCAACAAGAAAATTAAGAGCGAAAAATTATATCATGTGGCTTGATAATTTTGGTTTGAAATGAACAAACATAACTTTTATCAGCTACAAAAGAGTCGTTTAGTGTTGAACAGAGAATACTGTTAAAATCTAAAAAAGAAAATTCTTAAAAAAAAAGCTTGCTTCCTACTTTCTCGATCTTCTCGAGAAACTAACGCAATGTAAGCCACCTCAACAACAACATCACACTATTACAGTGTAAAAAATATGTTTTGAAAAAAAAAATTAGCTGAAACAACAGTAAAAGAAAAAAAAAACTGGTTGGTTTGTAAGTAGTAAATACCTTTGAAGGGCGACGTGTAGAGGAGGAAAACAAAACGGAGGCTTAAAAAGGAAACCCTAGCTTGCTCATTCATTCATTCGTACTATAAACAAGGAAAATGAAGGTTCACATAGATTTAAAATAGAAAAAATGAAAATACTTTAGAAAGAGAAGAGAGAAGAGATAAGAACAACAAAGAGACTCAGCGAGAGAGAGAGAGAGAGAGAGAGAGAGAGAGTGGGCGGTGTCCTGGTTTGGCTTTGCTTTTTATTCATCTGCTTTTGCTTTTGCTTTTTCGGAGGGGTTGGGATCTGATGAATCTGCGAGAGAATACACACTGAACGTACTCTCTCTCTCTCTTTTACTTTTCTTTTTGCTTTTTATTTATTATTATTATTATTATTATTAGTTAAAAAAGAAATGCGCTTGTCTCTGTTGCTGAATGCTGATGTTTTGTGAGGTGGGGACCCGGGTTTCAAGCGGGCGTGTGTGAGACTACGGTCGGACTTCGCACGTGTATTTACCGTATGGTTTTGTAATAAAAAAATTCCATTTATATTTTACTTTTACGAAAATTACATGGCCTCCCCTTTAGTTTATTGAAATTACATTGTTGGTGGCCATTTTCTTTTTCTATGGATCGTTTTGATACTTCGGCATGTATAAGTGCGTCTGACACATTTTATCGTATTATGTCATATGATATTATCTAATATAAATATATTGTATTAGTACTATATCATAATAAAGTTATATAATATTTGATATTATATTATATTTATTTTTAAATGTATATTATTTGGTACTGCACTATATTGTATTATTTTTTTGTGATTAATTTAAATTATATATTTAATAAGTAATATTTATTAGTACTTAAAAAATACTAAATATAAAAGTCTTAAATTTTAGAAATTTAACCTTTTTAGTATAAATATTAAAAAAATATAATAATTCTTCATAAAGATCAAAACTTATAGTCTTAAATTTTCGGAAGCATAACATGTATTTTTCAATATTTTCTAGATATAATAACTTGTGAAATAAAGATCGAAGCAAATAATTTAATCAAACAATTTTTAAATAATATAACAAAATATATAAACATCTAAAACTTGCAAGGCCAATCCAAAAGTCATCTTAAGATGATACAATAAAAGTTAATACATACCATAAGATAATCACAAAATAATAAAGTGATACAATTGTTATAACATATTCACTAACAAAATAAATTGTGCTAAATAGTTCAAGTAAGAGGTTTATAGTATAGGTAATAATATTTTTATCATTATTTTTATCATTATTAATTTTAAATGAATATTATTCAATATTATTCATATTTAAATATTTACTATTAATTATATTAACTTATTAAATATTAATCAATTTTATATATTAATTATTATATAATTAAATAACCCATTATTCAGTTGTATTTTTAATATAATAAAAATTAAAATATATAATATAATATTATTGAATAAGAAATTATAAACTTATAGTAACAATATAATGTAAAAGTAAAAATTAATATTATATTAAATTAAAAATATTTATCTATTTATAATTATTATAAAACAAAAAAAAAGGATAAACTAACTAATGTGGCGACATTCGGGTTTAGCTAATAGCCTAATACAACCACATGCTGCAGCTAACACACGAGATTGCATTTCACTAATGCCATGAGGGCTAATGACAGGTGACAAACACCCCCTAAATGTATTATTTAACATGTGAATTACTTAATATAGATTATATCAATTACAACATGAATTACTGAATATTTATAATTAAATATACATTTCATGCCACGTCGTTCAAATAGTCGTGTTAATTTTGATAATGATAGTAATATTTCATATAAAGCAATATCCAAACAATACCCTTTAGAAATAATATATATGATTCGCATAATATTCTATATTTATAACTTATATCATATAATAAAGTGGATCCATATTACTCTGGGGACTTGTAAGTGGGGCATGGTACATGTGAAAGGTAAAGATGAAATGACAAAACTTATTCGATTTGATATACCTTTATCGTAGGAAAATTATGGCCCTTGCAATATTATAATATAAATGTAAATTTAATACTCGGTAGAGAGCTCAGAACTATCATAAGTTAAAAGAATAATTAAGTCAAAATATATTTTAAAAATATTTATAATATTCTTTAAAAGTATAGCATGTTGGAAAGACAAACAAAATATTACTTTATATACAATAAAATATATAACGAAACAACCACGCACGCATACATATTTACAATTTACATCCATAAAAATATCTTAAAAACTCCTCGTTTACAATACTTTTACCTACGATTGAGACTTTACAATACTTTGTATTATCTTTATTTCGTTAATAAAACTCTAATCCCTTATAAATTTTATTAAGAAAATGTAAGTGCATATTTACCTCAAGTGATTCCGTGAATTTATCACTTTTTTCAAAGTTAATAGATATTATTATTAGAGCATCATCAAAAAAACTCTTTAAATAAGATTCTATTATTTATTTGAAGAACTACGTCAGCATTTAAGGTTTCAAAAGATACTCCAATTAAGATTTTTTTCAAATAAGAAATTATCCTCTCTCTTCAAATTTAGAGAGTTGTTTTATACCTTTTTAATTTATATTTTATTACTTTTTATTGAAAAAAAAAAGATAAATGTGCTTTAATTACTATTGACTTTCTTTTAAAAAATAGTTATTTAATTAAAATAATATTAACTTATTTTTATTTAAAAAATCTTTTAAAAAATAATATATTTTTTCACTTTTTATTTACTACATAAATAAATAAATATATATTTAAAGAATAAAAATTATAAAGCATTATGAAGATGCTCTTGGTCCAACTCAGTTAAGAAAAAAGCTTACATTAATTTCTAACGGTTGAGGGGGTGAACTGTACTTTTGCCGTAATGCCTAAATGGACAGGATCAAGTGTTTCTCCTCTTCCTTTTTTTTTTTTTTGGGTGGGGGGTTTGGTTGGAGAGGGGGCGTCATTGGATTCTTTCTTCCAATTTGACCATTCACAGCTTTCAAGAGATCTTTTGAATTTTCCTTCCATTTACTTTTCTCTATTTTACAACCACATGAATTTTGTTCCATTGCCTGGAAAATTTTCTGTTAAATTGTACACACACACACACATAGCCGTAAGTATATACATTCAGATTGTTGGATAAATTACTATTTTCATTAAGCAAGTGAAAATTAACAAAAGCTGAAGCCTAGCGGTGAAACGGTGAATTTTAGAAGGGAGCGTCTCAACGCATGCGCATGCTAAAGACACCTGGCTGTGACACATACAGAACGTGCTTCCGTTCAGCATGGATACACGTGTCGTTCGAGGAGCAAGGCTACGTGTGGCCACGACAGATGTACCGTACAAGGACAGAAAGGAGTTTGTCTTGTGGTGGCTGACTGGCTGTCGTCTTTTTTTGATTATTCGTTTGCGGACCAGCTAATGGTTGCCGTTTTTACGTTTCATCTCTTTTTTAACTTTAAAGCATGTTTCAAAATTAAATCTCAATCCCTTCTTCTAATTACTGATGGCAACAAATTAATTAATGCAACAAATTAATAGGTGGAGCGTTTTGCTACCAAGCAGAAGCAAACCAAATGTCCAGTAGTATAAAAATTGTGGTATATTTATGACCACATAGTAGAGCCCACCTTTTTGTTATTGTTAGTAATTTTTTTATTTTATTTTTAACTAATGTGTAAATTTTAATACGTGGTTCGACGAATTTAAAACAAATTTAGAAGGGGCAAAATAAAGATGAGCCTATTCTTGTCGATAGAAGTGGGCTAGTGGCATGACATGGTGACGAAAATTTGTGAATTTTGTGCATTTTGAGGACAATGAAAAAGAAAAAGTCGAACATGGAAAGTGCTGTTTTGGTATAGGCAAATGCCTATAGAGCCTCAATGTGAAATGACCTTTCGATACTCCATGAATGATTCATGGAATTTCGAGTGTCGGTTGAAGCATCTTATTGATGGGGACTTGATTTGACTGCAGAAAAAATTTTAGATAGAAAAGTTTTGATCGATGATGTTATTGCCTATTAAATACATACAATCTAAAATATATTAGGATTTATATATAAATATTTTGTTAACATGGTTTAAAGTTGTATTGAATATTATCACAGAAACCTAGTCTTACGAATGGAGAGGTTTTGTTTTATAGAATTTGAAAAAATAACGTCTTCATAGAGATTTTTTTTTATTATATTAGGGGTGCGTTTGGGATTGAGTTTGGACAACTGTAACTTAAAAGCTACAGTACTAAAGTATTTGGTAAACACTAGCTGCTGTAACTTTTAAACTATGTTGATATAATTTTTCACTTGTATAACATAAAATTTATTATATTTTTAATAATTTTGATAAAATTATTATTTAAAATTTATAACTACTATATATTATTAACTTTTATTTCATAATTACAGTTTTTTTTTCACAGCAGCTGTAGCTTAAAAGCTACAACACCTCAATCACAAACGCACCCTAGATTATTGTTCAAATTATAATGCGTTTAAATTAAACCTCTACAATGCGTTTGCAGAGGTTCGAACCACTTCCTTCACATTTGTGAGAGAGTGGGTCTAGCCACTTGGGTTAAGCCCAAGTGGTTCATCTTCATAGAGACTTAAAACTATACCTTCAATATATGTTGAGGGCGAGGGTTATCATTACTCAATGGCTCACATAAATAATTAATTAAATTTTTTAAAACAGATTTAAGGAGAGTTGTGAGAGAAAGGGAAAGTTAGCCATTATGATATGTTTGACACAGCTATATTACATTATTTAATTATAGTATATTGTATTATGTAATAATATTGTATTATATATGTAATATTGTACAATTTTCGGTATTACTTTGTATTCATATTACATAATTTTTATGATTAATAATATCTTGAAAGTTCAATAACTTTATTTTTATAAAATTTATAACTAAAAATAAAAGTACTTAGTAACGCCACCATTGGCACCCACCACAAACCCAGCTGACGTTCACATTCTGTTATCTTTTTAATGTCATTTTTAGGAGTCTTCCTATAATACAGTGCGGTTTGTGATACAGCCGCTTCAACAGTAATAAGGAAACTTGAACAACCGGTATTTTACCGGTCGTTCGTTTGATAATTTAAAAAACAAATTTTTTAATGCGGAAAAAAATAAAATAAAATCGAAAAAGTCAAGGAAATTTAGTAATATTTAAGGGGAAATTATATTTTGCTTGAATAAAAGTTAAAACAATTAAAATATGTATGTCTCACTTTTTTTGGTCAAATATCAATATATTTGGTGACATTCCAAGTTAATTTAACACGTACCTAATTTTGATTACACTTTCTCACAAATTCGTTTGCTTATCATCACTTTTCGATCCACTAATTTTACGTTGAGTATTCCCAATAAAGTCGTCCAAATCGAATAATTTGGGTTAAATTCCAAATAAAACCATTTCTTGTTAGATTAATTTCAAAAATAGGTAAAACTTTCTCCATATTTGGTTTCAATATTTCAACTATTATTTCATTAGTTGTACGTCTAATATTTCAACTAATTTGTCAAGCTTCCAATTTTATAGGTTAGATAACGATATTAATTTTTTTGTTTGATCAGTTCCAAGTTTTGGTAATGCTTCTCCATTAATAGCTTCATATATTTCAACTTATTGGTCCCTTATTTTTACGTTTGTTATTTCCACTAAATATTCAACCAAGTACCAATATTTGTTGTTAGATTCCAAGTCATTTGATTTTTCGTTAGATTTGTTCCAAGTTTTCGTTCTACTTTCTCTCTTAATGGTTCATATATTTCAACTAAAATATCTCAATTTCTATGTCAAATATTCCAATTAAATCGTTGAGATTTCATCTATTAAGGTTTGGTACCAGGTTTGGTTCGTAGAAATTTGTTTTGGTTATGTGGATCACCAAACTTAGTTGCTCTTTCTCCAATGGTGGTTGTCATATTTCAATTAAAATTTCACAGGTTTTACGTTTTGGATTTAAATCAATTTGCCGAAATTTCAATTGCATGGGTTAAATATCATTAACATTTCTCTTGGTTTGATTTGTCTCGGTTTGAGGTAAATAATTCTCACATTTTTGTTAATATGTTTCAACTTATTGATTCACTTAGTTTGCGTTTAATATTCCCAGTAACTTCGTTAGGTGCCAACATCTGTTGTGATATTTCAAGTATTTTGAACTTTTGGTTCGAAGTTCGCGTTGACCTTTCTCTTTTAATGGTTAGTGGGTTTCGGCTAAAGTTTTCTCTTGTTTCACGTTAAATATTCCAATTAATGCGTTTATATTCCAGTTTCCAAGGTTAATTACCAGGTTTGGTTCGTATATATTTATTTTGGTTACGTTGGTAACAAATTTTGGTTGGTCTTTCTCCATTTTTGGTTGATGCATTTCAATTATAGTTACACAGGATTTGCGTTCCTTATTCCAGTTAATTCGGCAAATTTATAAATATTTTGGTTAAATATCATTAACTATTTTCTTGGTGTGATTTGTGTCAGTTTTGGTTCATAATTTTCACTTTTTGGTTAACATGTTTCAACTTATCGGTTCACCAATTTTACGTTCGCTATTTCCGGTAAATTCATCAAGTACCAATATTGGTTGTTAGATTTCAAGTCATTAGAATTTTTCGTTGGTTAAGTTCCAACTTTGCGTTCTACTTTTTCCGTCAATCGTTCATATATTGCAATTAATATTATCTAAAATTTTACATTAAGTATTCCAATTAACTCGTTGAGATTCTAGTTACTAAGGTTTGATACCAGGTTTGGTTCGTAGATATTTATTTTGGTTATGTGGATCACCAATTTTGGTTGATCTTTCTCCAATGGTGGTTGTTGTATTTCAATTAAAATTTCACAAGATTTACGTTCTGGATTTCATTTGATTTGCCGAAATTTCAATTGCATGGGTTAAATATCATTAACATTTTTGTTGGTTTGGTTTGTCTCGGGTTGGGGTAAATGATTCTCAAACTTTCGTTAATATATTTCAACTTATTGGTTCAAGTATTTTGCGTTTGATATTTGTAGTAAGTTCATCAGGTACCAAAATCTGTTGTGATATTCCAAGTCATTTTCAATTTTTCGTTGGATCGTTCCGAGTTGACGTTTGAGTTTCTCTTTTAATGGTTAGTATGTTTCAGTTCGTTGGAGCTGTTCCAAGTTTTCGTTCTAATTTCTCTATTAATGGTTAATGCGTTTCAAGTAATGGTTTCTCTAGGTTTAAGTTAATTTTTCCTATGCCATCTTCAAATTACCAGTTAATAAGGTTACATATCAGGTTTTTTAATGGTTAGTGCATTTGAACTAATATTTTCTCTACTTTTACGTTAATTATTCCTATTCGATCCTCAAATTTCTAGTTAATAAGGTTAGATAGTAGGTTTTTTAGAAAAGTTTTTTGGTTAAGTGGGTCACTATTTTCGGTTGTGGTTTCTCTAATTTTCGGTTGATGTATTTTCAATTGTAGTTGCAAAGGTTTTGCGTTCCGTGTTCCCCGTAATTCGATTGAAATTGAATGAGGTGGGTTAAATATCTACAATATTTTCTTGGTTCGGTTCAATTGTCTCAATTTTTAGTTTGCTTGTTTCAACTTATTCGTCCACTTATTTTGCATTCAATATTCCTACTAAATGCCTCCATGTACCAATATTTGTATTGGGATTCCAAGTAATTTGAATTCTTCGTTGGATTAATTCGAATCTTTCGTTTCATTACTCTGTCGCATAAGGCAGCCCCCTGCGTGTATATGCATTGAAAGATCTTGTGAGATGCTTTTCCTCTTAAGAGTAGTAACCTTAACCATGCGGTTCATTTAATACCTATTACTTGACAAATATTTTTCCAACTCATTGCTCCTCTCCTCGTTCAAGGGATGAAGATGGTTTCATTGGTTCAGTCCCATCCTTATGTTGTTGACTTCTAAGTTCGACTGTTGTTGGTAAGTTTTCAACAATTTAAAAACTAAGTTATTTCCTGCTTCTTCACTATATTGCAGTGTGATTGGTATAGCTATGAATGATTATCTGACTTATAAATGTAGGCACACTGTAACATAAGCAATGAACCTTCTGTGGGTTTCGATATAGACGTGAGTATTTCTATAGTGTCAGTGGAGGGTGCCATGAGTGGTGCTTCCGTTTCTTTTGCTGACTATGCTCATAATTCGACATCCTCAGACCACTCTAGACCACCACATTTGTTTTCGTTTTGCCAACTCAGAGGACCACACGGACAATGATCGACCTTTTTCCTCTTTTGTTTCTACAGAGAGGCTGTCTAAGTGTGATGTAATTGGCAGAGAGTTTTCATCAATAGAACATGCTGAAGAGTTTTACTTTGCCTATGCAAAGAGTATCGGTTTCAGTGGTCGGAGAGATATTAAAAGAGCAAACTCAAAAGGCAATGTCACAATAAGAAGATGGGTGTGTTCAAAAAAAGGTAAGAGGTGCAAGAAGTTCTTGAATAAAACTGATCGAAAACGAATAGCCAAACCTTTAACAAGGGTATCGTGTAAGGCTGCTTTTCGCATTGGTTTTAATCACGCTAAAGGTGTTTGGGTTGCCCGGGAGTGGATCGACACACACACTCATGCACTAGTGCCTCCCATTCAGGTGCAATTTCTTCGCTCTTGCCGTAACGTGTCAGATGCTGATTATGCTACTGCTTCTGTTCTCTACCACTTTGGAATGAAACCATCTCGGATCCATGAGTTAATGGCAGAGCGGTCAGGTGGATATGAGCATGTTGGATTCATAAGAAATGACTTAGGAAATCGTTTATATGGTGGCCGTCGACAGCAAATTGTTGAAACTGACTCAGAAACAATGCTTTCAATGCTACGTAGAAAACAAGACACAGACACCGGATTCTATTATCAATACACTCTGGACTCCGAAAACAGGCTGTTCGATATCTTTTGGTGTGACTCTGGAATGCGTGCTAATTTCCACTACTTTGGTGATGTTCTAACATTTGACTCTACATACAAAACTAATGCATATAATAAACCCCTTGTCTTGTTTGTTGGTGTAAATCATCACATGAGGAGTACATTGTTTGGCTTTGCACTGCTTTCTAGTGAGACTGAAGACAAATACATATGGCTCCTTCGCACTTTCATCTCAGCAATGGATGGTAAATTGCCTGTGTCTGTTGTCACTGATGGAGATAAGGCAATTCGTAATGCCATACGAACAGTGTTGCCTGATGCTTCTCACAGATTATGTTGTTGGCACTTAGAACGAAATGCAACTACAAATATTTCGAACCCGTCTTTTACAAGTGCCTTCAAAGATGTTATGTTGGATTATATGACAGAAGATGAGTTTCAACTTAAGTGGGATGAAATGGTTGCCAGATTTAAGCTAAATAACAATGAGTGGATAAGTAAATTATACACCTATCGGCATATGTGGGCTGAGACGTTTTTGAGACACAAGTTTTTTGGTGGACTTCGAAGTAATCAACGATGCGAGAGTATGAATGCATATCTAAATCAATATGTTGGTGGCAAGATGATGTTATTTGAGTTTGTCATGGGGATGGACCTTTTGATTGCGCGACAACGTTTTAAGGAGGCTGAAGATGACCACCTCTCATGCCACACATGTCCTGTGTTAGTCACCCCTTTCCACCAGCATTACGAGAAGCAAGCAGCCTCAGTATATACTCGCAGAGTGTTTAATTGGGTCCTTGAAGAACTTCGTGAAGATGGGTTGTTATACATCTCAAATATCATGTCCGATATTGGTCGCCGAGTGTATGATATAAAAAAATTCAGAGCTGAGAATCGGTCTTAGAGGGTCATTTTTCATGAATCCGATTCAAGGGTTGTGTGCACTTGCAATCTTATGCAAACACTTGGTATACCATGCAGCCACTGCTTCGCTGTTATTAAGGCAGAAAACCTATCAGAGATACCTATGTGTATGATATTGCCTCGTTGGACAAAGGATGCTAAAAGTCCAAAAATTGATTTGCAAAAGTGTTGTGGTAACCCAAGTCTCAGTGAGGCTGTTCGTGTTGGATTTTTGACCATCGCGTGTCGAAACCTGATACATTTTGCAGCAAAGTCGATTGATGGTTATAATGATGTCATTGAGGTTATCCGTGAATTGACCTTACGAGCTCAAGATGCATTAGCTACTGATGGTATTCCAGGACATTCCACGAAGACTACACATGGGGGCGATGTTTTTAAGGATCCATTACTTGTTAAGTCTAAGGGTTCATCAAAATCAACCTTTGCAAAAAAACAGCGTGTCTGTGGTGTTTGTCATCAACCTAGTCATACCAAACGAAAATGTCCACAAGTTGGTCGAGCAAATGGTAAGAATGATAATGACAATGCTAGCTTCAACACTGACTTTATTTCTGAAAATACAATGAACATGACAGCAGCTGCAAGTTTAAATATTTCACCACATGAGGATGGAATCTCCAAGGGTACTGTCGATTTTGTTTGGTCTGCTTTGAATAAGTTTGATGGGCAATTCAATAGTGGTCTTAGCTTTCCTTGAAAGGGCCTTTCACATTGCATGGTCGTCCTGCCTTATCCACATTGCATGGGCGTGCTCCCTTATCCACATTGCTAGAGTTTTATGAAAAATTTTTTATTTTTTTTGCACGACACTTTTTGTAATATTACCGAGCTGTACATTTTGTAACATTTTGTTCAAAATACTTGCTGGGTAAAAATTTGTATCCTCACCATATTTGTACATGTTTTCAGTAATATTTTCCAATGGACATCTATGCATGCTATAGGAAATGGATATTGTATGGTACATGTTTATTTACTTGGAAGAATAATTTTGATTATGGTTTTAACAATCAGTATTGCTTGTGCGGGTAGCCGACTAAAGTCGACGGCTAGCCGTTATGTTTCTAGAGTGCAAATGCTTCGAAGCGGTTGGCCGGTGGATGGTCAACGGTTATCCGCAACTTTTCTGTGCTGAACTCAATAATTTCTTCCAATAGTCGGTTAGCCGCATTAAACAGCCGGCCAGCCGCTATCTTTCTGGAAGGTTGCAGTATTCCTCGTGCACATGCAGTTAGCCGAGTAGATTACCGGCTAGCCTCTATGTTTCTGCAGTGCATGCGAATTGAAGCGGTTAGCCGCTGGGAAATACGCGGTTAGCCGTTACCTTTCTGTCCTCAAGTCGTAATTTTGTGGGAATATCCGGTTAGCCGCTCCAAACAGCCGGCCAGCCGCAAGCTCTCTGTTCAGAAAGTTATCATCTTCCTATGCACAGTCGGTTAGCCGATTATGTAATTTTCGGCTAACCGCTCTCTTTCTAGAGTGCAACTGAATTCACACAGTTAGCCGGTTGATCGGACGCGGTGATCCGCTAAACTTCCAACCTTTAGTTACTTTTTCGAAAATATAAAAACTAACCCAAAAATCATTCTGAAATTATATTGTGATCCTATGTATTCGATTTATTTTTCATATACGCCCATTCTGAGGGTTTAAAAGTAACAGTTAAGGTGTATTTATTACTCTGCATTACACCACATTAGAGTTTTGTATTGTGTTCAACAAACACAATATCATGATTGAAAATAACAAAATTTTTGTTTCTAAAACTTATTCAAATACACCAATCACAAAGGTAATACAACGATCATGATAAATAATTTATCTTGTTAAAACCCAACATTAAACCTTTCTCTGAAACTAACTTCCGTACTCCAATTTTCCTCCCTTCTCATTCAATTTGTGAAGAGTGAACATAGCAATTGTTTGAATTTATGTCAACTTCATATATTTGTGTTTTTTTCTAGCAATTGAGGCCAGAATGAGATTACTGTACAGAATTTGGACTATAATGTATAAATTGTGGATTTTTTTTTTAAAATCAAAACATAAATTCGAGGCTTAATATATGGCATACTTTACTCAAACTGCAAGCATTTCCAAATGCAACACATGAGTGTTTAAGAGAATTCCAAATAACTTTAAGAGATTTCAAAATAACTCTGTAATTGATGTAGTGTCCAAAATTAACATATGTACAATAACTTCATTGTTGTTGAAGTTTGCCAAAACCGCCTAACCCAACACAAACCAAAAAAACTAAATACATCATGTTCACATCTATCCTCGTTGTGCCCCTTTACATTCAAAAAATAACATATGCAGATCAACTTCAATGTAGTTGATCTGTTCCTAAACTGCCCAACCCAACAAAAAACCAAAAAACAAAAATATATCATGTTCACATCTTTCGTAGCTGTGCCCCTTTACATCCAAAAATACCATATGGACATCAACTTCATTGTCGCTGAAGTTTACGTGAACTGTCCAACCCAACAAAAACAAAAAAATAAGGCTTGTTCGATGACACGTGCGCTCCAGCAGTGCAAAACTCCATAGTTTTTTACTTATATTTTCTGCGTACAGTTGGACTATATAGCCAGGCTACATCAATTACAAATACCAATCAACTACACCTGGCAAACACATAGTACAGCAATTGATAGTGAATGTTATTAAGAACAAAACTTTTAAACATAACACTTACCTACAAACTATCTCCTTTTCCTGACCTTTCTATTTAGGCCTTGCCACGTTCTTTTTTCGACCAACCTTCAATTTTGTTCTGTCACCCGTCTTCAGTTGAGTTTTCCCCGTTGTTGGAGGTAAATTTGAGATTGCAGCCATCGTCCTAGAATAATACTCGCTAGCCAGATGCACAACACTACTGCGTGCAGGATTGAATTCTGACAATGTCAACTTCAATGTCATTTTCAGCCGTGCCTGATCTGAGTCATGCTAATATTCATACAGATGCTCATTATGATTTGACAAAAACAATAACCATGAAGTTGTAACGTTTTCCTTAGATTATTCTTTGGAATTAAATTCTTTTCATCAACACAATTGTGCATACATTGTTACCTTGTAACTTTGGGTTCCAACAATGGGAGGCTCATCCATATACATCATCACATACATGTCGCAATCGGTGGTGTAGGGCTGTTGCGGCAACCGACTATTTTGACATATCTCAAAATGTACAAACTTGAACTTTGGACCATACACCCGCTGCCCTTCCTCACCTACTACATGGTCCAGTGCCGTAAGCTGTAGCATAATATTGCAGTTTTCATTTCAGATAAAAGATAAACATTTATCCCCTACTACGCCTAAAAATGTTTGTCTATTACAGAGCTGTATTTATATTCACAACGCTTACCATAGATAGACAACTTTGTATAATGTTCGTATTATGCCTGGCCGATCATAGTGAATCCCATATTTCAGCAGAGTTAGCTGGGATGTTAACCACGACTATAAACCAACGGTTTGAACCATCGTTCGTCGGTATGAAGATCTACAAATTTCATAGAAAGTAAATATTTATTTTCTAATTAGAAACTCAATCACGGTAACATGCACATGTTAAATACACAGATAATTAACAACTAAAATTTCACCCATGCATAGGTCCTATGGATGCGACATCCTCACCTTCTCGCACGTTGCCATGTTCGGCATGAACCGATTAGCCCATCTGCTGCCTCTACAGAACGAAGTTAGGTTTGTACAACCCGAGTTTAATACAGAATTCTGCACAGCATGCCATAGGAGAGGTAAACATACATGTGTATTTGTTTCAATATTAATTGTTCTTGAGAAACACTATCCATTGTACCATAAATAAATTTACCGAGAAAGAAGTTGGTAAGAACCATCTTCGTGGTCCAGTTGGGTTATTTTGTAGCTCTTCGATTGTCTTGTACTCCGCATACATACTGATAACCTGATGTCAGTTTTAGTTAGCAAACAAAGCAGCATATTCAATTAACGAACATCCGAAATATTACAATCGAATTGGAATTTTTTCCCTTTTTTTTCCCTTGTACAAAAGCACGTTCAAAGTACAAAAAGCTTAACACAATAAGACTGACATCGCTGTGTATCCACTTTGTTGGCTTCAACGAGCACATGCTGCTGCGTGTCACAGAGTTGTACGCCGTACAAACGATGATCTCGCTGATAACAAGTAAACGAATTATATAGTATATTGACATTTATAGGAAGACTCCCTCAAACTATTATGCAAACAAGGTAGTTTCCTGAATGAAAAACATGAATAATGAGCACATGCCAAAAATTCAATTGATATTGAGGTTATACACAGTTTAACACTTACTTTTCATCTTGGCTGTCATCAAATATATAAGTAAGTAGTTGCAGTTCATCATCAGCGACAGGCGAGGTCACCACATACAGGCCTGCCCAATATCGTGCCGTAACACACTTGTCGTTAACCTTTTCAAATGGCGAGCGTTGGAACCGACTAGGTTTTTTTATCGAACGAAACTCATAAGGACTATGAATTGTCTTAAACAACTCTGGCTCATTCATGTATCCCGTAACGGTATCCTCCTACAGAAGGAATACATTACGGGATCAGTTAAAATGATATCACTCCGGGGATTACAAACGAAAGAGGTGAAACGGTTGTTACCAATCACTTAACTATTTTATCCACGTCATGGGGAACATCAGTACAAGTATTTTTATTGAAAGCCTCTGCATTTCTTTGACAATTGGTCTCCATGGCTTGCCCATGACGCAATGCACCATCATCAGCATTAAAAAAACTGTCCATTACAATGGGATTTGTATTCTCAACTGCAACGTAACCAGGATTGTTGGACAAGTGATGGGGCGCAACCAGAGGATCTTTGTTCTCATCAAGATTCTCAAAGGCGGGGCTTCCTTTAGGCGATGGTCGAGGATCTTTTGCATGCACCGGTGTCGATTGAGGGGCAGCTTTCTGACCTTCATCAACAGATTGCTTCATCATAGTCACTAAATATACAATAACATTACTAAGTTTGTTGATGCTTGTTGTTAGGTTTTGTAGTGCATCAGACTACTTCGTTATTCGCTGTAGCAGCTGGGGCATGTCTACAGGAACAGGGCCAAAACATCCAACATTTCCACAATCACGTAGTCGCACCTATAAGCATTAGGTTGGTTAGTGCTTGTAAAGAACATTTCATTAATGCAAAACTATTGAAGGACACCTATTACCTTATCAGAATTCACACCGCTTTGTTTTTTCAGCCACCGCATGAACTTTTTAATCTCTTCCTCATTCCAAGCTATAATTGGAGGCAGTGAAGAGCCACGCTGGACATTTTCATAATATTCAACATTGTGCATGTACCATATCTAATGATTTTAGCATATAATATGTGTTAGTGCATCAGTTGCGTCATCACTAATGGAGACAATTACTTCACCCCTATGAATAAATGCATAAACCTAAACCCATAATGCAATTACAGAAGTTACCAACCTGAAGAAATAACAAACAGCCCCCAACATGAGCTGAAGAATTTGACTTGAACTTGGACATAGCAATTACAAGTCGATCGTAACAAAAGGATGCCCAATTACGTTCTCTTATGGCACCAGTATCGATTAGCATGTGCAAGAAAGAAGCTGATATAATTGGTGCACTTGACGGGCATAAAACGGTGGCCAGTGCGAACAGAACAAATGCAACCTACAATTTATTTTAGTGCACTAGATAAGCTACAAACTTATAAACTCTCACGTGTTTGTTAACTATATTATACCAATATTGATAGTACCTTGAACTCATCGCCAGTACCATCTGATTGGTTCAAGAAATCCTCCAAGTTTTGTATGCTTATTCCTTGACCCGTGCACTTGAAAGTGTCTCTAAATCTTGTAATTTTATCAACGTCACCAGATAAAGACATAGATAAACCTCCATCATGTATTCCCATTATATTGGAAAATGTCGTCGCAGTCACCGGAATGCGCTGTTTGTGCAAAATGATGACACCCTCATCAGGTAAGAATTTATCAACCAACCATGCACACAACTTTCTCCGCAACCTACCAGTTCGCAATTGTAAGAGGCTCTCAAATCCTATTTCTCGTACGGATCGCTGTTTTTGAAGACTGAACATTTTGACTAGCTCATGAAATCGATCTGGAGCACAGCGACATTCTATTCCATTTTTGCCCATCGTTTGTTGCAATTGTTCGCCATCATCAGTTTGAAGATCATAATCTGTAATATTAATGGGGGGTTTCATGTACTGAACCTTTTCATTCGGGGGTAGCCTTTTGTATGTTTCACCCAACCATTTTCTTATCTGAAGGAAAATAAAGGTACATCAGAAATTGTTGTGAATCAGTTGTCAAAATGTCCTAAGAGCAATATATGTCTATTAGAATGAACAGTTTAACATGGACAATACAACTATATAATACCTCTTTCATTACAATAAAGTTTTCATCAGACGTTTTCATACGCTTCACTTGCTCGTTGCTGTACGAGAGACAATGAACCCGTCAATAGTTAGATACGAAGACAAACGTTTGATTACCATAATAATGACTTGAACTTACAAGTAGGACACAAAGCCATATGACGAACGACTACAGTCCTCGGTGATAAGATCAACATTCCCCTCTTCCTGGGAGGTGACGTCAACTAACCGTCTCTTCTGCCTCCAGTCTCCTTTTGCCATAAGCAGTCTACAAAAATAGAATGTATGAGAGCAACTGAGCTTTTAAAGAAATCAAAGTAATTCAGGTCACGAGGCAAATTAAAACAAACATGTGAAGGACAAAGAGGTTAAGTCATGTTGAATATCAGACATTGAAAACGTCCTATAGCCACGAAAAATCGAATATGGCATTTACAAAATTTATTTCACATTTAGCATTTACGATATTCGTTCACCAACCTTGACATGGTCTTATATAGGTTGCGAGACTATAGTACTTAGTTCATGATGAATTCAAGCTAGTTAATTTAAGTTTTTTATTCCCCACCGCAAAATAATTGTTTGTTAATAATTATTTTTCCCTGTTCGATTAAGTTCCCACAAACCTTTTACCCTAAGAATCTGTAAACTTGAATAAATGCACAAGTTAACCTACTGAAAATAGTTTATCTCGGCCAACAGGTAATGAGGCATTTAAATATATGGATAATTAACAGCTATTTGCCATATGTTCAAATGCAGAAACCATATGCGGGCTGTGACTGTTGGCATTATGAAATCACAGGGGAAAGTGGGTTAATACTTACCAAATCGGTTTGCGCCCTTTTTACGTTACTGATGAAGGAAACCCTAAAAAAAACTGGGACCCAAAATCTTAGTCCGCCAAAATATTAAGAACATTTTGAACGTTCAAAGTACCCAGTACATTATTGAAGATTGCCTCACTGAATTAGAACAAGAGGGTGCTTGATTTCAGACAAAAACCATATTTTGGGTTGAAAAGGAAGAGGGTTTTAGGAGAAACTGCGTGAGGTCCAAAGGATTTGGAACTTAGAACATGTTAGGGATTGCAGAAAGAGAAGGCTCTGCTAATTTAGTCATTTCGATATTTCCAGACAGAGAAGTGAGGTAATCGTTATTATTATTTTAACCATTATTCATTTTATTATTATTTATTATTATTATTATTACTTATTATTATTATTATGATAATTATTATTATTATGATTATTATTATTATGATTATGATTATTATTATTATTATGATTATGATTATTATTATTATTGTTATTATTATTATTATTATTATTATTATTATTATTAATCACAACCGTTGCTTTGAATCAGTTAGAATCCCACGGCTGGTTCTTTTTATGCCTTAGAGCAAACCTCAAAGTGGGTAATTGTAGCATAAGGCCCTTCCCCAACAAAGAGGCGGGCAATATCAATGTTATTTTCGCACGTGGAAATTCAAATTGATGGCGCCATGACATTTTTTGTAATATATATGAAAATTCTATCTAACCTCATAATTTGGATTAAACCATTATATTAAAATAAATAAAACATTGTTTCCCAACAAAGATAATTTCATTTGGGTCAACGAATTATTATTAGTGTAACAAAAACGTATAAAAAACCTACATTATGTTCTGGACGAACGATTGAGTGTGAAATTGGACTAATTATTGGACCATTTTATTTATATCTTCCATACGTTATTAGACCATTTCATTTATAACTTAAAATTAAATTATTGAATTTTTTAATGCAGGAAATTTTTGTATTAATGATATACTTAATTTTTATTAATTACTTTATTGTTTGAATAATTTTATTTAATGAAATAATACAAATCATTTTAAATAACCTACAAATAACATAATTTATATCTGATTACTATAATTAGGACTACCCAATAACAAATTGAATATGTCAATTTGTTTATTGTATTATGACTACTCCATATGGAAAATTTAACAAACTGTAAATAATACCAAAAAACTCTATCAATTATCTCCCACAGGATGCAGGACTGAAGAGTGCATATGAGGAGAAATTATCTAAACATCCGTACTTACAAATCGTCAACAGAAACCACAAATTTTAGCTATCTCATGGAAAATCTCCAAAAGGCATAATCAAAATATAACAAGTATCGAAATCTGAAAACAAAATACATAATCATCATAAATTCTGGCCATAAAACAGAGGATAATCACTGAGGAGGTGGTGGAGATGACGATACGGATAGCGGCGCAATCCCTACAGTGCGGAATATGAGCTGCTGGCCATCCAGAATCTGCTGCTGCTCAGACTGGAAGTGATCGTAGAAGGTTGCTAACCATCCCTACAGTGCGGAATATGAGCTGCTGGCCATCCAGAATCTGCTGCTGCTGCGCAAAAAGACGCTGCTGCTCAGACTGGAAGTGATCGTAGAAGGTTGCTAACCGTGTCTGAAGGTCGTTCTGCTGTTTAGATATGGAACAAACTTCAGTCAGCAGCTACTGCACACGATCCTCGGGAACATCTGAAGAGGATGATGGACCATTGGGAGGATGGGGTGGAGGAGGAGTTGGACAACGGGAAGCACGGGATGATCTTTGTCCCCGCAAATAAATACTAAGGTCAGGAAGCTGGTCAGGACGAAGCACATCATTAAACAATTTATGATCTGTCGGAGCCATCTCAGTAGGCTTGTTTGGCAGATTCCGATTCTTACACCATCGGTCATCGTTAACATCCCGTTCAAATCCTAAGCTACCAAGGACATTAGGTCCTAACTCCTTTGGTTCGTCATGAGATGGTTCGGCTATAGGAACCCGGAAATGCGTAAGGATGCGACTTATGATACTACCAAATGGAAGAGAACGGGTTGTGATTCCTGGCGTGCTGCGCATATGCTGAAGGATAATGTACCCCACATTAAGTTTCCTACCCACAAGTATGCTATCCAACAAGACAACATCTAATCGCGTAACCTCATCCGAATGTCCCTTACGATGACTAATTATATGCTGCAGAATATTATGAAGGACGCGAACTTAGAGAGGTAACGCTTGCGATTTTAAGGAACCGTGACAGAATTTTTCCGATAAATCGGATCTCCTACAAACATTTCTAACAGCATCCACAACGGAGAACCATGTTTCTTCAATCCTATGTCTAGAAGAGTAAACACGGAACCTGTCATTAGAAGTTTTAAGGATCGCATTCAATTTCTGCACATCAAATTCTATTGGAATCCCAGCAACATTAGTAGTTACTCTATCAACCTCCTCCGAAGAAGTTTGCATGTTAGAGTAGAACACTCTCACCAAGTTACAGAAAACAGGTTCCTTAATCACTAATAAATTTTTCCAACCCATGTCAAAGAGTAAAGTTTTAAGGGTTTTGCCGCAAATAGATAACTGTTGTAACATGACAAGATTAATAAAGTAGGAATCGATGACCGACCTCATCACGAACCTGTCGAAGTAGTGTTTCCGCAACGCTGGGGTTGGGAAATGAGTCGTAATGAACTCCGAAACATCCGCATTTTGATTAAACTTTCGCTTCTTCGAAACCTTTTTGGTCCTCATCGTTGAATGACATAAAAATACCCAATAATACACAAGTTCGGGTTTCCAAATTGCAGAGAATTTTTTGAAACGAAAGCAAAGAAAATGTTATTATCAGTGATTAGAGAGAATGTACGGGTTTGATTTAATGAAAAAGGACTGAAAGTGGGTGAAAATGAAGATTCCAGAAAGTGGTAACCTAGGGTTCAAGATTTGGGATTTTTTAGAGAAGTATATGAAATGAGAGTTTGGGAGTTGATAATTGAGGTAAAATGGATGGAAAATGGATTCGGAGAGTGAATTTGGAGACAAAATGTGTAAGAAGTGCACAATTTTCAACGAGAGTGAGAGGGGAGAGAGACCGCCAAAAAATTGAGGAAGACACTGGAAGGAGGGTAGCCACTATGTTTGGGGAATGGGTTATCAAAAGCGTAGCAGATGCGGCTAGCTGCGTATGGAAGGCGGGTTGCCGCTATGTTTTTGGAATGTGTTACAAAAAGTGATGTACATGCGGCTAGCCGCGTATGGAAGGCGGGTTGCCGCTATGTTTCTGGAATGGGTTACAAAAACTGATGTACATGCGGCTAGCCGCGTATGGAAGGCGGGTTGCTGCTATGTTTCTGGCATGCAAGTGAATTCAAGCGGTTAGCCGGTTGACAGCAAGAGGTAAGCCGCAAACTTTGTGTCCACGAGCACTAATTTTTGTAATTATACTTTGAACGAGTATATTCAATTATTTTCGGAGACGTCAATTTTTAGTGTTTAAAAATAACACGTAAGGAGCAAAAAAAACATGAAATCTTATTGATGTGGTCCGTAAATCATTAAACACTCATTTTGAATAAATAATTTGCCTTGTAAAATATACAACTTAATACAATGGAAATTGACAATTTGTTATAGAGATTATGAAAGGAAGCCTTGAGCTTTTAAGATACAAAGTCATGGACACAGTAAAGTATATTACCAATAGGAGTATGGAAAAGTGAATGATTCGAGTTGGTACCCTCTTTAGAACTCGTGATACCCTTTTTTGTTTTTATCTCTCTCATTCATGATTTATGCCATGAGCTTGATATTAGTTACGGTAGAAAGTTTACCTTTAAATAAATATCAGATTATAAATATAGTAAAGTATCCTTTTTTAATGTAATTGTTATCATTAAAATTAATGATTTCTTCGCCATTTAGACCAACAATTTTAAGACAACGAAAGAACGAACACATAAATTCTCAAAGAATATTTTATATTCAAACTATTTAATATAAAAACCAGTAAAAAAACTAAAAATTTGAAGCCATTTAACTTTTGTCTCCAACCCCTCTAAGTGCCAAATGAGGCATTTTTGGTCAAACATGTAATAGTCATTTTATTCCACATAACCAATTGGTGCCGAGTTTAGTTTTTCATTGTCCTTTCTCATTTCCTAACAGCCAAACAACAAATCCAAACCGTCCACCATTTAAACTTCCAGTTAAAAAAGAAAAATCTGAAATCAAGCAAAAAGAAAATTCTGAAATCAAGAAAATAGAAAACTTGTACAGAAGCGTACACAGCAATTGATTAACCATTACATGTACAATTTGTCGCTACATTAACACCCTGACATATACAAAAAATAATAAGGCCATTACAGTTGTTGTATGCCTGCGCAGTAATTGTAATCTTGCAGGAACACACATGTTTGTATAATAAGCACCCTCAGCCAAAAAATAAGAGGGCCACCCATCAGCTAACCCAGGTTAGTGAACTCGCGGATTCTACAACAATAGTAGTTGCTATACAAAATACCAACAAATGGGGTGGCATAACAAAAAATTTGCCAACCTTTTACCCTAACGTTGCTACAATGCTACAAAATGGTTCAGCAAACAAAAAGAAATATTGCACAGTCAACCTATAACTTGCGCGCTTCTTGAATAAGTCGACACCTGATCTTGTTAAGCGGAGATTGCACCAAATAAAGAGCTAAAAGAAGGCGAGCGTGATCCGAGTCATGCTGAACAAGTAAAAAAAAAATCTATTTTAAAAAGTCGATCCTCATCCTGCTGATATAAATCCTTATTTGTTAATCTAATACAGAAAATATATTATACACTAATAAGATACAACTGTACAAACCTGATAAGAGTCATGGACAACAATACAAGGACTATCCATATATTTCATCACATAGTAGCCGCAATCAAAACTATTTGGTTGTTGTAGACCAGCTTGACGACAGATTTGAAAATTTAAAAAAGTGAATCGATTACCAAAAAGAGCTCTAGCCTCTTGACAGAGAACAAAATCCAGGGAGGCAAGCTGCCAACATCAACAACCATTAAGTATTGCAAGATTTAAAACATTCAACTTTGAAATATACACAAATATAGTCAATGAATTTAATAACATACAATTGCCAAAGACTCATTAATCATTTTCTCTCTTCGACTCCACGATTCCAATGAATCCCAAATAGTTGCAGTTGCATGAGAAATGTCAACAAGAAGCAAGTACCAATGACCATCAGAATTTATGGGAACATAAATCTGCCATGGTATCAAGTATTAAACATTGAATAGACATCAATAATTGCATCATGTTTCGTTATCAATCAAGTGAAATGAAAAGACGTTATAACAATAACAGTGAAAAAGAAACTAAATTCACGTTATATGTTAACTTTTTCACAGTTATCCAAACGACCCATGTATCGATCTCGGAAACCAGCAGCTTGTGCAAAGTTAAGGCTACTCCAATCAGCTAGTGCAGCTTGCTTTAGAACAAAGGTTAAATCAAAGAAAGTGGAAAAAGGGTGAGGCAACTAACTACAGTAGCTTATTTCCATAAAAGTGTTTCAATGATATAAATTTATGGCAATCTTACAGAGTAATATGTAGGTAGGAACCAACATCGAGGGGAAGTGACATCTTTTTCAGCCTCTTTCATATTCTTATAATCTGCGTACATAGTTATAATCTGAAACATAATCAAATATTGCAAACAAAGTGAACACGTTAGTAGGAAATAAATTCGTGATTAGTAATATAACATTATAGTCGTCTTTAAAATTGACCAGTCCTAAATAATAAGCATAATAGCCAGCAACTATTACATCGCCATCAATCCATTCTCCTGGCAAAAGAGTACGCATGCTGCTCCGAGTTATACTGTTGTCTCTTATATCCACCACAATTTCCCTTTTACCATGAACGAATGGTGTTATTTCAACAAATAATAGCAACATAATAATATTTGAGCACACTTTACAAATACAGTTGTCGTAAAAGCAGTTCGTATATATCAGATCATACATGGTATTCAATTTGTCATCAAAAAGATAGCGAATAAGCTGTTTTGCATCCTCGGAAATTGGGGAGGGAATAGTGAAAGGACCAACGGAGAATCGCAGTTGGCCAGATTTACAAATGACATTCTTGTCTCGAGAATGTTGAATACGCCCAGCCTATGTAACACACGAAATACATTTAACATTAGTAAATTACAAACCAAGTGCAATAATGGTAAGCACACAAAGCAATTGTAACAAATCCAATTCGGTACCTTATATTCCTCTATCGCCTTTGATGTTTGCTTGTCCATTTCCAATGGTTTCGAATCAAATGTATCATTACTTTCACCATCCAAAGCCCCTTCTAACCTAGACAATAAATCATGTAATTGCCTTTCCTTTGAGTCTAAGATGGACTCATCATA
This sequence comes from Citrus medica, assembly GCA_002013955.2. Taxonomy (NCBI): domain Eukaryota; kingdom Viridiplantae; phylum Streptophyta; class Magnoliopsida; order Sapindales; family Rutaceae; genus Citrus; species Citrus medica. The sequence continues at coordinate 257,390 of MKYO02024899.1, read as the reverse complement.
AGGATTACCCCGACGACATGAGACTGAACCTTCCGTTGATGAGATTTCAACCAAAGTCCCACGATATTTTTCTTGTGGAGAAACAAAGTCGGGGGAGGGACTTTGAATGCCACCAGTGGTGGGACGATTGCCAGGAGATGAAGAATGATCCCTAGTTTTCCGTACATGTAACACTTCATTTAGAAGTGTAGTTTGACCAGAGATGGCATTGATTATCTCATCAACCTTAAAGGTCAATAGCCTAAGTGTAAAACATTGTTTCTTAATTATTTCTTCAAAGTTAGGATATCCAACAATGTTTTGCTGAGAGAGTCCACTAGTGTCAAAATAACGAATCTTGATCTGTTTAATCACAAAATGAATGGCATCAAGGAACTAGGGAAATGTCAATATGCCAAAGACAGAATAATTTAGAATGTATCAATTTTTATAGCATTGCTAATTTTTTTTTCTTTTTAACTGTCCATTGGATTTAAGGGTCAATATATCCACCCTTCACTTTAATGAATTAAAACTGTCAATTTCTATGGGTAATCAGTAACTACCTTTTTCTTTTAAATAATTCAAAGAAAAGTATTCCTGTAATTACTCCAATGGTGAAGAATATTCGTATACATTGACATACAAATTTCTTTCACTTAAAGTGTTTGTTCAATATTTTTCCTCGTAACAAAGAAAAATATGTATTAATGATTAAGTTGTAAAACAGAAAGTGGACAAGCCATCCCCTTAAAAAACAAAGCCTACCACTATTTTTGCCATACAAAAGTGTACCCAATCACCCCTAAAGTGTTTTTCAACCTTTTTCTCGTCTGTTTCTTTACAAATACTTGATACATTAGCTATTGTACTATAAAAAATGAAGAGGAAAACAAACATGAATAATGTATCAATAAATTAATGGTGATCTATTACTCCATTTGGAGTCAAATTATGAATAAATGGACATACATAATGAATTTATGCCTATACTGCATAATGCAATTAATTCTGTTTTTAATTCAACTAAGCACCGTATAAGAAGAGATTACCTTATTGCTGCCAATCCCTCCTTTGGATCTAAGCCACTTCATGAACTTCTTGATCCTTGATTCGTTCCAGAATGTGATGGGAAGTATATTCCTATCGGGCTGAATGTTGTCATATGCCACATTATGGAGATAAAAAATCTGCATGAACAACTAATAATTAACAAAAATAATAATTTCGACATTATTCACAGTAAGCATATGCTCAGCTTTAGTTGCAACAACGGTCTCACCTGTAAGAAGTGCAGACAACCTCCAATGTATGCTGCTTGTTGATTCTGAAATCTACAAATGGACTTCACCAACCAGTCATAACAGAACGTAGCCCAATTAAGTGATTTGATGGTGCTCACATCCATGATGGGATGCAGAAACAACGTTGAAATATAACTGCCTATTGGACATAACAATGTCGCTATAGCAAATAAGGTAAATGCAACCTGCAAAAAATGTTATGTAAGAATATCAACATCGTCAACGGTTGCAAGCATTAATAAGCTACATAAATAGCTTAAGTGTGCACATTTTAAAAAATAAGTTGAAGTGTTTCATACAACTACAATTACAAATATTATAAATTAAGCGGGGGTTATCCAGAAAGATTCATAATTTAAAACACAATCAATTGTAAGCAATTACAAGCGTTGTATTTGAGTTATCCACAAACCTTGAAAATCTTGTTGGCTTCATCTAATTGCTCTATTAGTTCCTCGAGCATGCGGATGCGAATCCCTTTAACCGTTGGTTGGAAAATACGTCGCACTTCATCAATATGATCACTTGCACCATTAATCTTAATGGCCATACCTCCATCTTTTATGCCCATGATTTTCGAAAACATTTTGGGACAAAGTTCTAATTTCTTACCATGAAGTTCAATTATATTCCTTTCAGGCTTAAACTGATTATCTAACCAATGGCATAACTTCCTCTTCAGCGTGCCACATCTGAGTTCAAGCAGGCTTTCAAATCCTATTTCTCTTATTGCTTTTTTCTTCTCTTCCGATAAACTCTTAACCAGCACACAAAACCGCTCAGGTACACACTTAGTTTCCACTATTTCATTGTCACCATAATGTGAGTTTGAATTACCCGAATTACCCATCCTTTCATCTCTCTTTTTGTACCTTGCCTTTTGTTCGGGAGGAAATTCTTTGTAGGTTTTCCCAATATGTTTTCGTAACTGTCAAAAAGGTAATGCATATGTTTTAAAACATAAAAAAACCCACAAAATAATGGCTATACATGCTACATTTAATGAATATACTAACCCCAAGCGTAACAGACAAATCTGAATTTTCACTTCTCAACCGCTTAACTTCATCATTGCTGCAACAGCATAACATCTAATTAGTGTTATCTGGTATCGACGTGTTTCTTTGCCGATAGGTAAGTCACAATGACTACTTACAAGTAAGAGACAAATCCATAAGTTGAAGACATTGGAACTGTGTCCTGACCATTTGCTCTTACAATAGGAGCACCTTTTTTCTGTAAGCCCCCTGGTTGTCGTTTACGCTTTCGTTGCTGACTGTCCATCTGTATTCTTCCAAAAGAAAATTTTTAGATAATTAAGGGAAGGATAATTATTCCATCAATATGTAATATATTTTTTAAAAACAAATTAGTTCCCCCACCTACTATTCCATCACTGTACTCCTTGCTTTTTAATCTATTCAACATACCATAGGTGGTGGAATTCATGCAAATACTATAATTTTATTTTATTTTTGGCTTTTTTTTCTCATTTTTACCAATGAAGCACAAGAAGACAAAAATACCAAAGTAAAGATCTTTACTTTTGCCCATGACTAATACCTAAACACACTTCACAATAAATGAATGAAAGAGTGAAAAAAAAATTGCATATAATAAATCGAAGGTATCAACAGCCCTCATTTCTTACTGCAAAATTAACGAAATCTTATTATTTCAACAACATAAAATTTTATGGACATTTATCTTTGCTGCATACAATAAAATCATGACTATTATCGTCTCCTCAACTTAGCATCATACAAACAAATTTCACTGTGAATCAAAGTACAATGCTTCGAAAAATTATTAAAAAAAACCATTAAAGCCTGCTGGGAAAGAGGAGTAGGGGCTGATGGGCTGTAACCAATATCAAACCAATGCATTGAAACCAATATGACAAAACCCATGAATTATTATAAACACCTAATAAACGGATGGTATATCTGAGGGATTGATACCTAGAATGTACTTCAGCAAAACAGGACCCCTGAGAATAAAGAAAAGTTTTGCTCAACATTCCAAAAAAACTGAAGAAAATAGAGCGTCTTGTCGACTCTTTTCAAAAAATGATATTGTTGTAACTTACACAAAATTCCACTAACCACAATCGTAAGATTAAGATAAAGGCCTGCTTGCTGCACCAGCTTCATAAACTTCAGCACATCAGAATTCCCCTCCAAGTAATACTAAAACCAATTAAAATAAAAACAAAAAATAGCAAATAGCAAAACATATATTGCAGAACTTATTTTAAATATTACCCTAGATTTGAGACTACAAGCAAACATGCCCTCTGATAAAAACAAATTACATGCCATGGATAAAATTATTACAAGTCTATCGAACAAATTGTCACGGTTATAGTGATTACAAACCTTTCCTAACTTCATTTATCTTGACCAATGAAAATAGGTCAACATTTAGCATTCTTTCACAGTCAAGTACACCGAGTCTTACAAATAAAGGTTTAAGGTAACAAAGCATAGTTAATTAACATTTATCGTAACGCAACTTACACAATTCTATTACCACAGAAAGACATTTGTCTATTTCTTATAAACACGGCAAGAATCACATCCAAGGTCCAGCAAATTCAACAACAACCCCATACATCATATACCCAGCACATACCCAACTCATTTGCCGATTTGCGGCACAAAACGATAGAATATTATCATAAAACCACCACAATATCACTGGATTCAAATACAACAATAATAGAAATAGAATCGTTCAATTACATCATTACCCCAAATCAGGAATACTTGGGAGACTGCATTAATTCATGCCACTGGCAACAACACATTCTTTAATAAAATCCTTCAAACATAAAAAATCAGCTACATGTCAATCTAGAATTTAAAAGGAAATATACAATAATTTTTTGGACAGAAGAAATCTCTTTCCACTTATATTGAAGATAATTTAAGAAAATGAGAAGCCCCGATTCGCAACTCATCAAAACAAACCCCATTACTTTCAGTTGCTTGATGCTAGATAGTGCAACCTCTTTTTTTTGTGATAAACATAATCTCAAGATAAAAAAAAACAAAAAAACACAAGCCCTAGCAATTATCTTTCAAGTAATAATTTCTCAATTGCAAAATCAAATTATTGAAACTGAAATTTCAAGTAATAATCATAAACTAAACTGAAACTTCAAGCATATCTAAATGACATGATAAGATTTTTTTTCATATATTAAATTAGAGAGAGAGCTCACCGAAATTGTTGGGAGACATAAGAGAGAGGTACAGCAAGAGAGGTGATTCACGAGAGTGAAAATTTGAAGCTGTGAGTGACGAACTGAAGATGCCCTCGAGAAGTTGAGCCACGAATTGAAGTGAGAGTGACAGATTCAGTAAGCTTGAATAAACGGCACTCCTTCGGCTACATCTTTGCTCTTTGCTGTGATGGGTGGTGAATACTCTTGAATAACAAGTTCATATCATCTAAAATCCCGGATGTATGAGAAATCAATAGGAGGGAGAATGCGAAGGCTTTTATTATGAGGGAGAGAGAGACAATCCAACGGTTGTGATTTTTTTGTTAACTTATTTGATGAAATAATAACTGCCATATCCGGTTGCCAAAATGAGTTATCACACATATTAACCGTTGAATGTATTTATTTTTATCTAATGGTTGTCATTTTTTTAATTAAAATATTGAATTCAGCGGTATGAGATACAGACGCGGTATTACAAGCGGACCCCATTTTTAGTACCACTAAAGCTATGCAACGGTGCATATTCCATTTTTAATAGAGCTTCCAGTCACCCTACATATATGGTCAAAGTATTGCGATTCAAAATCTTTACCGTAGATCTTCAGTGAACAATAGCTCCGTTGTTGGTGGTACATGCACCATTATGTAGCTCCAATAATGGGGGCTCTAATATCGGGTTACTAACAGAATCTTTGCTAGTGAAGGATTTACTTGTACTTTTGGGCTTTGTCGAGACACAATGAAAGCTGGTAGACTAACAGAATATTTAACTGAGTTTCTTTCTATAAATTATCAATGTTGATTTACTACTACTACTACTACTACTATTACAATTATTATTAGGCAGCTGTTCCATTGGAGATGCTCTAATGTACAGCAGCTTCCAAAATCGTTGAATGTATGCAATTGAATCTAAAATAATTGTATTAATATACATCCAACGAATTTAAAGGCTGTTTTACGTTAGAATATCTCGAACTTAACCGAACCCTTATTATTATTATTATTATGAATAATGTTGACATATTCAGTTAACAACCCAACTGTCCCAACATTATTATTATTTATTAGTTAGAAGTTGGAATACTTATGCATATCAAAATCAAATCAATTATCATGATACGGGACCCATGGTTTTGGACTTTAATGGTAGCCTAATTCAATTTGTTAGTTGTTACATTATTATTATTATTATGGCCTAGTTAGTTTATTTCATTAGTGCTCTCAACAATTTCAAATTAATCTACAGCAAAATAAGAAATAGAGAATCATCCTCAAAGTCATCGACCTTCCTTGACTGACCACGACGTTGCAATTTTAAGAATTGGTAGATGATAAAAATCGACTTGAGCTTCATCCAGCCTTACTTGGAAAAAAAAAAGAAAAAGAAAATATAATTTGCATACACATCCAATCCTTATTGGACCATCTACTGCCAATAACACAATGCTTTAAAATTGCAAAAAAGAAAAGGTGTCTTGATAGGTGGAGAGGTGTATCTATGGTATGAGGAGCTTATAACACCTTTTTTATACTCTTTTAAGGGACCCCACTTTTTATTTATTATTTCTTTCTTTAATGAAACTATAAAGAAGGACATAAAATTACATTAGAATTTTAATTAGATTTATTATCATCTAGAGTACATTTTGTAAACATACTTTTTCGTAATAAAATTATTGTCAATCAGTAATTTATTTCTTCATTATTTTAATTTTATCAACAAAATTAATTATATCATATATCAGAATTAAAGAGTGGTTAGGACTTAGGATTCATGATTTGTAAAGACATTTTAGTATAATTAAGTTTCAATCTTTTCTTTTATGTAATTTTCAGTGACAATCGATCTATGATTTCAAAAGTGGGGTAATATAAGAAAATTAGAAGGATGTGGAAAGCATTATTTTTTTTTAGGATCACTTAATAGTGAAATCGAACTAGCTTTCTTCCTCCAACAATTTGGCAGCCATATCCAAGCCCACTGGATTGGTGTTGGGTCGACCCGACCCGTTCCAGTCATATCTGCATCCTGCACAGTCCTTCAAGATTCTGCTGCAAAATCCGCAGTTTTCATTTTCATGTTCCAAAATTTTGATGCAAAATTATAATAATATTTTCATTATACAATGTAAGTGGGATTTTGTAAATGAAAACTGGGATTTCGAACTTAAATTTGAATTGAACAAAATCAAGAAAAAAAAAATCAAGAGTTAATTTCATGATATTTTGATTTAATTGAAAAAAAAAATTATTTACCTACTATTTTAATAGACAAATATATTATGTAGTTGCCAAGACAATACATAAATAACCTTATCATATATGCATCAAAATATGCTTAATGATTAGAGAAATCCAAAGTTTATGCCAAAAGGTTACTTGAGTAATTCCAAATAGTTCTAAAACACATTTAATTTGTGTGTTCTTTTTTATGTCAATTATAAAAAAAATTAAATTACACAAAATTCATCAATTTATATTAGTTACAAACTTAACGTAATTTCATCATCCAATTCCAATATTCCCGCTATAAGAATGCCTCGATCTCGATGATTTGCTTGAGGCCCAATTAATTTAACGAATATAGAAACAACTATAGAACGGGGTAAAGATCAGAAGGTGCACGATCCACGTGATACAATAACTACCTGCCACACGTCATAGTTTCATTAGGTCCTTCTCTTCTGCGTAAACCAATTAATCCAACCAGACTTCGCCACATCATCGATATCCGTGAACCTAACTCCACCTAACTCGCACCGGACGACATTTCATTTTCATTTCATCTCTCTAAAAGAAAGATCTGTAGAACACCCACACTCCCCCATCTCTCTCTGGTCTCAAAAGCGCGCACACCCACACTCTCTAATTTTATTTTTAATTTAAAATTAAGAGAAAATGAGCGATTCAATCGAACCGTCTACGTCGTCGCGGGAAGATCCGGACCTGGCACCGAGTCCGAATCCGAATTCCATAATCCACCCGCGGCGGGAGCCTTTCGAGCACGGTCTGCTACCAATCCCCAGGCTCATCCTCAGCGACCCGATCCAAACCCTAATCCCGCTCAAGCAGAAGCTCGCCCCGACCGGCCGAGTGAACTCGGAAACCCTCGCCGAGTCGCTCCAGATCTCCATCGACCACGCCCAGCTTGTTCTTAATACCCTTGCGTCAGTGCTCCACGCTGACGCCGACCCGATCGTCAAGGCTCGGCCCGCTGAGATTGACTCGGTCGGCGCCGATTTGAGGGATCTGATACTGTTCTTGTACATACAGTCTTATAAGAGGTTGTTGCCCAGGACGCACAAGGACTCTGCCTCGGTCGCTGACGTGTGGCCCTCCACGTCCGCCTTTGATGGGTACTTATCGGCTTTGTCGCCGCTTCAGGTTAATTTTTTTCTTTATCGCCGTGTTCATTTGTGCAATGTACAATATTTCTTAGAATTATTGTGTCATTTTTATTGAATTGCTAGCGATTTATTGGGTTTTCAGATGGGATTGTACTTGTCGAATAATTAATTAGGGAATTGAATTGCATTTGATCGAACCTTAGCTATTCTTGGACCGATTTTCTAATGTATTTTCTTGTTTTGTTTTTTATAAAATTTTTCCAAGAATATGATCCTGTAGTTGCATTTGATACTAATTTGGGATGTTGATGTGCTTGTTGGTTGGGAATGGTGTAGATTTGAGACTTCCTTTGTTTGCTGCTTTTAGTGGTGGTTGACATTTGCAAAGGAGCTCAGAGTTTCAGAATTTTTGTCGGCAATGTTTGAAGTTCTTAAGCAAGTTAGCATTTTAGCTTTATGAGATGCGTGGCATAGTAGGTATTGTATTATAAGTCTACTGAGTGATATTTATGAAGGAGAAATTATCCTAGCAAGCATTGTATCATAGTTTACTGCTTATAAGATTGAATTCAAATCACACTGTTTATAAGCAATGTGTTATAGTCTTTACTTGCAGATGTTTAAGGATGAATCGGAGAGGATAGTAGCTCACACAATTGAATTTTACTCTCTCTACCCAGACGTTGCCTTTTTTTTTCCCCCTGTAATTGAACTTCCAAGGAGTGTGAATTTGATTATCTATCAGCATTTTATGACCTTTAGGGAAATTTTCGTATCAAAAGAAAATTGGAGAAGGTATTATCATTAGAGGACAAATAGGCCTCTCTTTGGGCATCTGTGTCCTCAGAATTTAAAGAGCAGGATTGTTATGGGGCAGCGACTTGACATATCGATATATCTGTAACCATTTTTGTCATTTAGAGATTTGGGTGGGGTTTTCTTTTCTTTTCTATTATTTATTTATTTCTGATAGTCTATACAATTTTTTTTTAATTCTATATGATATTCATATTTTCCAGCCTTTTGTCCTTGTTTATTCCCTTGATTTTTGAGTTGACTGCCTTGTAAATCTTTCTCTTTTAATTTATGAACCTATATTTGTTTTCTTAAAAGTAATTATATTTTCACTTCATATGTTGCTACTGTGAACTTTGAATTGGGAGTCTGTGATTTTTAAACCTGGTGTTGACATTGCAGCTTGTGCGGAGCAACAGCCGTCGGTTCGTGCCATCACAATCTGACGAAGAGGCTCATCAATTATCCTATCTGCAAAAGCACATGGCTAACATTCTCCAGCTTTTGGCAGAGCCTGCCGACGGGGAAGGCGAGGAGTCTTTGGTATGCCTTTTACTGTTTAGTCCCTTGAGTTTGGTGGAGGTTATACTTTGTTTTCTTTACATGATAGAGCTGAACTATTTGAACCGTAAGTAGGGGTTACTTCGGAGGTTTCAAATATTGGGCTAGGTTTTTATATGGTTAAAACCAAATGAACCCCCTCTCTGTAATTTCTGATGCTCTTATTTAGTTGATAGAGCTGAACTATTTGAACCGTAAGTAGGGGTTACTTCGGAGGTTTCTAATATTGGGCTAGGTTTTTATATGGTTAAAACCAAATGAACCCCCTCTCTGTAATTTCTGATGCTCTTATTTAGCCATGGCCTTTTTTGTTTATGCATATGTAGTCATAGAAATTAGTCCTTTAATCGATTGTAAATGAATAGTCAAGACGGTAGCATGTTCTCTCCATACTTAGTTTTAAGCTTGGATGTAGTTTTAAACAATATTAGTGTCATAGACAATATCAGGATGCGTGTTTCCTGTAATAGGAAACATTAGTATCTCCATATATATATTGATAATCAAAATGGAAACGTAAAATGCAATTTAGTTTAACTGCTGGCAACCCTATCTTTCTTTTTTACTTTTTGCTCTCTCTCTCTCTCTCTTTAAAGTTTAAACTTTCTTTTTTACTTTACTCTCTCTTTCTCACTTTTAAAGTTTAAATTCTTTGGGCGGTAGGCATTTCCCTTGGTAGAGTTGGTAATGGTGATACTAACATATCTAGACTTTAATCTGAAGATAATCATGTACTCTTTGGCCTTCCAAATCCTAGCAAAAGTTTTTGAATTCTGAGAATGTTCTAAGAAAAGATTTACAATACTGACTTAATGAGCATGTTTTAGCAGAAAATTTAATGAATTTTATCTGTTACTAAAAATCTTTCCTAAATAATATCCTTGTTTAAATCTTTTCAACTAAATGTTTGGCGTTTAGCATGTCGAGTGCTCTAAATGCCTCTTGGATCCCTAAATCATTCAAAAGCTATTCCTCTCCCCCTGTGTGTGTGTGTATCAAATGTAGATTTTTTTTTACCCCTAATTACCATTTTAATGTTCTTTTTGTCTCTTTATAACCTATGAATATAGTCACATGTTCTTGTTAGTCAAGTTTTTTTTTTTTTTAACACGGTCTGTCGGATTTGACCTTATGACCTTATGCATTTTTATCCCAACAGAAAAAATGCAACATCGGAGAAATTTTTTTTTGACCCAAACGGTTCTAGCGTGTGTATACTATCATACATCCTAAAAGAAAAGATTATATTTGTCAGAATTGAATTGATTATTTGTCAGAATTGAATTGATCTGGAAAAAAAAAAAAAAACTACCAAGCTGTGCTACATCCCTTTCAATTGGTCTACAGTATCACCATTTCTTAATATTATCATGAAAACAGAGTACAATCATCATGCAATACTATGTTAAATGCAAAGTGGATATACAATGGTAGGTTGACATTATTGTGTTCTAATTTGTCTAGGATTCATATTTAGCTAAGATTTTTCAAAATCCATTTGATCCTTTCTCAAACACCCCCTCTCCTTTTATCAAAAGATTAAATGAAGCATCTTTTTTTTTATAAAAAAAACATATGAATTGCTTATCCAAAACGTGGCATGTCTTTTCTTTGTTGCTTCACTTGCTTTTGTTCTTGTGATACTGCCTCCTTGTATTCTGTGTTCAAGGGGGTTATAAGATTTATGTTTTAAACTGTTTTTTTAACATTATTCATTTTTCTTTCACTTTGCACCCATCTGCAGTTATATTTGAACCATCTTTTCTTATTAAGATAAATATGAATTGCACAAGGCTCAATGATGCATGCATTTCAGCGTGCATGCTGTATAGGTGTAGAATGCCTGACTTGAATTTTCTTCTTTGTAAGGCATGAAGGACCTTTCGTATTAAGTTGGCTGTTAGGTTTTTCATCAGTAGTGGGCTCATTTGTGGCTATATTTCTATGACAATCTGTGGATGATATCGGTTTTGGTTGTGAACTGAGATACTTGAATCATGATTTGACTATGATAAAGTTCCCCGCCTGATACACTTTCGCAGAGATAATGTTTTTTGGCATAAATTGATTTAAACCCTAGTATTTATATGGAAATTTGATTATTCATCTAAACATAGTTTCATTTTTGTGCTTCTTTGTACCAAAGTAGCTTCATATCAATTTGCTAGTTCACCCTGCTGTTTTAGGTCTTGAGCATGGAAGGATTTGAGCACCTTGCATTTCTGATTCAATTTGGTGAGAAGGGGTCTGAAGGAATTCCTTTAAGCCAAGCAGCTCCATTTTTCGCCAATTCAGATCCCGACATGCCGGCTGTTCCTGTTCCTGCCGCACAAGTTCATGATTGGCTTCTTCAGAATATAGCTTCTGCATTGGAACATCTCACTGAAAGAGTTTCCCCAAGAGAAAATGGGCCAGCCAATAACTCTGATCAGGATGTGGCGATGGCTGATGCCTGCACAAGTTCAATCAAGTCGTCAACAAGTGCAAAGGGTCCAAGTTTTATTGAAGGGATCTCCAAAGCATCATATGTAAAGCAAGCTTCTGAGATTAAAGGTTCTTCTGTCAAGGTTAGGTTTGACAAGTAAATTTGCTATGTTTGACTGAAATCTTGGTGATTACAAGTCTATTGCCTTTTAAATTTATGTTCATTTTCACTGACTATTCTGGAATTACTTTTTCCTTTTATTTATTGCTAGCTTGTTGCGCTTACATTCATTTTTGCGATAAGGAACAGAAACGAAAGTTGTACAGTGATTAGGGTTGTTAGAAGGTGGAATCTGGACCAAATTTGCAACATTTGACCCAATTATTGTTTGATAATTGAAGTTTAGAGAAACATTTCTTAAATTATTAGATGTTGGTGTTATCATTAAGTAGGCGGATTACTAAATTTGGGTATTGAGATATGGGCTAGCATACTCACTAAGTTATGTTATCAATCTACATTATTATGATGCTTCTTGTAGTCTCTTTAGGACTTATACGGATGACCTTCCCAAGTTGGCAAGTGCTTAACTTTTTTCAAGTTATCAAGTCTCAAAAAGAATAACAGCCATTGTCATTTCTGTTATGGAGTCTAGTCAACATGTTTTCGTACATGCTTTCTGCATTGTCTTAATGTATTAATTTTTTATATAGTTTCATTTTCAATACTTTTGCCGTTATGTACATCATTGCAGGTTATCAATTGCCATGATTCTGCCATTTACATTTTAGCGCCTTTAAGATATGCCACAATATATGGATGCTCAGATGCCACTATTATTCTTGGAGCTGTTGGCAAGGTAGTAATAAGATATTCGTTTTGTCCATTCAAATATTGAGTGTTGTGATGACTTCCTCATTTACTTTGGCTGATTAGCAGATTCCATCCATTTAATCCATGATGTTTAACTGACAGATCAACAACAATATTACTCCAGTGATTATTTCAAATCAATATAGTTAGGATACTGGTTCTCTGAATGTCTTTCTCGTCCCCGCATACAGTGTCCATCACTCATGTGTTCGTGCATAATTGCATTCTTTGTCATGGTTGAGATGATACTGATTAGCTAGGTTTTTCAGTCCATTACCCAAGATATTCTAAGGTCATTCCTGCAAATGCTGCTAGAAAGAGTATCACATGCACACCATTTGATAAACAATTTTTTCTATCAAAGGACATGAGTGCAGCTTCCGGATGATCTCTATGTAGACGTCATAGATGCATGTATAAAATTTGGAAACATTTTGCCATTTCATGGTGCTACAAATTGAGAACAGGACATCTGAAACTTTTCTAATCTTTTGTGTGTTCCTTTTAGGTTGTACTATTTTCAAAAGATAGTATATACTGGCATGCAGTCTTTCTTAAACTGCTTGATAAAGGTCCTGAGTTCTTATACATATTCATTTCTTTATTCCTGGTCCGGGTTTTAACAGGAATATTCCCATTGACCTAAATAATTATGTATACTGTCACCCTGGGAAATGTCATTCGTTTTTCACTTTCAGTTTTCTTTCATATTTGATCATTTACTGTCTTCTTTCTTCTCTGTTATGTCAAGTAATCAACCGGATAATTGTAGTATGTCTTTAGCTAACATCTGAATTTGACTTTATGCATTATGTTGCCTCTTATATCTTGGATGGAAGGTAATACTAGTAAAGTATGATGTATGATTTTGGTTCCTTCTGCAGGCTGTAAGGGTTGAACACTGTGAGCGAGTTCATGTGATTACAGCAGCAAGACGAGTCTGCATTGCCAATTGTCGCGAGTGCGTCTTCTTTCTGGGAGTAAACCAGAGACCACTCATTGTGGGTGATAACCATAAGCTACAGGTGAGTTGGTCAGTTTTGATGTTGTGTTCACAAAGTTGGCAGCTAGTTCTTTGTGCTTATGAATTTGCTTCCTATTGAAATGGACTATAATGATTTTGGGAAATAAATAATATTGTGTTGTAGAAAATTAGTTTAGCTTATTGGTGGAGTTGCTTAGTTCTAGAGTAAGTTGTTTTGGTCTGTTTGCTAATATGCCATCATGTGCTTGGCATGAAGAACAGGCAAGACAACTGTACTGCGTGGGCCATACCGGCCTTTAATGGAAATATTGGACACTATCTTGTGACAAGCTAACTGTTTTCTTATTATATTTCTGTTACAGCTTATATTAATTATGTAGTTTTTCCTCTGAAGAGAGGTAGGATTTCACATTAGCTATAGAATTCTATGAGCAACAGCCAATATGGTAGTCATTAATTTTAAGCTTGGCAGCAGGCAGTTTCATAAAGGAATTTTAGAATTTATAATGGTCACTTCATTCTATTCTAATTGACACTTTTGTTGGAATCATTTAGAACCAATCTCTTTGGACCAATTCTTTATATACCTTCTGACTCTATTTTCAGTCATGCTGAAAAAGTTAGAAATCGAGAAACAACTCTGGCTAAATGGTTAAGCACAGCCTGGACATATTATTGATTCACTTGAAATATTAGGCATCTACTGAAGATATCATTTAAGTGATCTCTGGAGTTCATCTTAGTTGCAGTGGTTGTTTGGACCCTAAAATCTGTGAAGCACTTTACTGATGGTTTTCATAGATTCTGATTTTCATGCCTGATGCGATAAGAAGACTCACATTTCTTTTCATTCTTTGGATTCTTGTCAGGTGGCACCATATAATACATTTTACTCTCAGTTGGAGGAGCACATGGCGGAAGCTGGTATTGAGGCAACTATCAACAGATGGGATGAACCCTTGGCACTCGGAGCAGTTGATCCACATGACTCATTATCTCATCCGGCAGGTGTCTCTGATGCTCAAGCTGAGTCAGCTACTCATGTAGATCCTGACCAATTCATAGATTTTTTGGTATGCTAACTTGGGTTTGTTTTATTCTGTTTCTTCTATTTATTTGTTTTCAAATCACATATCACCTATGACCATATCCATTTACTTCCTGACACAGATCCCAAACTGGTTTGGAGGTGAATGTGCTGGGTCAACAAAAGCCAACCCTTTTCCATTACCAGATGCTTATGTAGCAGCTCAGCAGAGAAAAGTATGTGCACCAACCCATCTGATTATGACCAGATGATTTGATGTCTTTTAATTCCTGAGTTTGCATGTTTTTTGTGTTAGTAAGTGATACTCTAAAAGTTGGTTCCAGGTTCTTTTACTGATATTCATGTTTGCTATCATAAAAACATTGTTCTTCATGTTTGGTTTTCTGAAATTATTCTCTCTTTTCCACAGCAAAAGAGCTGGGTGGAGATAAAGAAGCTTATCAAGGAGGCACCCCTAGATGACAGCCGGAAACGGGAAGTGTCAAGTGCACTCCATGTATACTTCAGAGACTGGCTATATGGTAATCTTCATATTCAGCTTTCTGAATTTTCACATCTTTCCTAGTTCTTTGCAGTATGCTCAATTCACTTCTCATTCAATTGGTTGATGCTTGTACTCTGTGGCTTTGATACTAGAAAAAATGGGAAAAAGATGTGAAAGGCGGACTCCCATCTTAAAATAAATATTGGAAAGTTGATTTAGAGGATTAATTTGTCTGCATATTGCTTTGCTATGACATAATATATTTTCAGTTGATTTTGTTTGCCTGATTTGAATGTAGTTACTGAAACTAGGGGTTTGATACTTCTATATCAGAGTATACGCACCTCAATTGATCCCTTTTCCATTCATTTATGTAGATTTATCTCTAGAATAGATTGGTGAACTGCATGCATATTTCCAGCATCAAAAGGAGGGTTAACGAGTCATAGCTCTCTGCAGTCTTTATTACATTCCTATTGAAGTATCAAATAGGCATTTTTGCACACCTGCCCTATTCCTGCCCCTTTCTATTTCATGTTAACGTAGTACAAAATAAAAATTCTGTTCTTACAAGTGCTTTACTACCTTTTATATTGTTGACATGATTTTTTACTTGTATTACGGATTATATGATTTTCTATTGTAATAATCGTGTGATTTTCTATTGTAATAACAGCTACAGGAAATATCCGTCAGCTTTACTGCCTACAAAATGACTAATTCTGTATGATGATGCTGTGGACAATCAAGGATGTAAGAGAAAGTAGCTTTCCTTAAGGTTCTCTTTCTGTTTCAACTCCTCCCAAGTTGCTCTAGCATTCCCTGTCGGTACTACACGCTGCTGAGAGTCAACCCTATGTAGTTCGGGGTGGTATTTATTAATGCATCGACAATGGTGCACAGAATGCAATTAGAAAGACATTGACTAATCTCAGTGTAATATTTTTTTTTCCCCTTCAAATGAAAAATCTTACCGTAATATTTTGTTTACCTAGGTTTGTAGTCATATGAAGTTTTCTTTCTTGGTTCCATCTTTTTGGTCTGGCCTTGTGAAATTCAATTACTTGAGTTCATTAATTTTTAAGTTTTGCCCATTTGTTTCTTTCCTCCTGTAAGCAAAGATTTGAGTTGTCGGATAGGTTTTGATTGTTTATTTACTTAGGGCCCAGCTAAATTGACTATCATTCTGTTGTAAATTAATGTAGATTTTACCCTTAATTTTTACCAAGTCAATTTCCTACAGACAAGTTAAGGATCAGAAAAGTATGAGGTGAACTAAGCACTGTTATTGGCGACGTAGGTAAGATGCAATGTTTCATACAGAAAAGGAACAAAAATGGAAGGAAAAAGAAACTAAGAATTGAGCAAGGAATTTACATCTGCCTAATATAAATGTCTACGTAATAGCAGGAGTTAAAGCTATCAGAATATAGCATTTGATGAAGTAAAAAAGAGCAGGCCTAGAATATGAATATCGAAATCTTTATTAAATCTCTTCTTTTCACGGATTCTGTGGCTCAACAGTGGCTGTGCGTTCTGAACGCCGCCTCTTTCGCTGTAGTCTGAAGCCACAAGCTGCAAGTCCGATTGCTACAGGCAAGATTGATATAGTTAGAATGACAAAAAGCTTCACCCCATCTGGTGCAATGCTTATTACTGCAGTGTCATAGGTGAAATTCATTGCCAAGAAACACAATTGAAGCTCAAACTGCAGAGGAAACTTGGTTGTTAGGATGTTGATCATTTGAAGAGACAATTTAAAGCCCAGAGAGTTGAAAAACATATAAAGGCGAAATGCAATTGTGTTCGTAGAACCCCAAATAGACTCCCCTGCAATGTGTGTTTTGCTGGTGGGTATGCTATTGTCTTGCCATGCACCCCCTGGAGGGTTGACGCCAAACTGGAAGGTTGTTGTTGCCACCAAAGCAGCTACAACCAATAGTCAACTGCGGGTTTCACCAGGAGAGTCTCTTCCCTTTTTAAATTTGAAATACTCCGTCACATCACTTTTTGTTCGCAGTGGATTTGTCTCTGCTGATGATGCTGCAGGATTACAGGTTGATGTTTGATTGTCATCTCTCATTCCCGTAGCTCCAGCACTCCGAAGGATCTCCTCAATTTCCCTATCTCCAGCTTCACTCAGGAAAATCAGCAGCAGGTCAAATGCAGTGAGACCGCTATGATTTATGGCATTTACTTCCAACCCCTGTGAAGCATTGGCTTGATGTCCAAGTAAGAGTTCTATTACCTGCAAGTGAATCCAAGTTTTCAATTGTTCTTTATAGTCAGAAGATAAATCATATGATACTTGACATGTATTTTCTTTCGTAGCAGTTATATTTGTTTCTACTCGAGCAGTTATATCAATCATTTTCAAAGTTTTCATGACAAGAAGTGTGTCTAACTTGAAAGTCAACTCGTCCTAGGATATGAAACACTGAGCCTAGTCAATAGATGGAGTTTCCAGCTAACAAAGTTGCTAAAACTAAAATAAGATTGGAGCATGCAATGAGGAAATTTTTTTAGTGACCAGTTTTTTATTTGCCAGGTTCCGTAGACACCATCATTTTGAACTTCACTGGTGGTTGGTCGACATGATACCGCAGAAACACAGGATTGAACTGAGTTTAGCACTTGCAGGGGGATAAATTTAAAATAGAGGAAAGTTTAAGCTCTTAGGAAACACATTTTTCCCTTTTATTTTATGACCATTTTGAATCCACGCTAATCAATTCTCTAAACAACTGTACAAAACTGTAAGGATCTTATAACAGATTTTGATTTTATTGGCAAGTCAGATATGACTGTTTTAACTGCATAGTGACTTACAGTTCAAATTTGTAATTGAAGCAAATTAGGAACCTTATTGCAGATACATGGTTCTCTAGATTCAAGAGATATCCAGGCTAATGAAGCTTAATAAGACATGAGCTTTCAGTGGCCTCACAGTCTAAACTCAAACACTGCTTTCTAATGATCTGAAAGCAATAGAAACAAGAACTAACTTGATTGAAAATTATTGAATACGGGATTAAATATAAGATTGGACTTGCCTGGCGTTGTTTCTTCAAGGTGGCTAGGTGCAGCACCGTATTTCCTTGCTCATCCCTCATATTGAAAATATGTTCTTTCTTCATCTCTCTAATCCAATCCACAATAATTGCAATCACTCCATACTGGCTGTTCTTAATAGCAAGGTGCAAAGCAGTATCATGCTGAATGGTCACGTCTTCGACACATTCTGGACAAGCTGAAAGCATTTCGGCTACAGCATGAGACCTTCCTTTGATAGCTGCACAGTGCAGGGGAGTCTTTGCCTCTGGTCCTTGTAGCTGACAAAGTTTTCGGTCAACTTTGAGTAACTCCCTTACAACCTCCGTGCCCTATTGATGATGCCATGTGCAGAGGGCTGAAACCATCTTTGTTCACTTCCTGAGCCATATCTGGTCTCAGGTTTATGATCTCCTTTACAAAATCAATGTGCCCATATGCGGAAGCAACATGTAGAGGATTTCCTGCTGAAGTTAGTGCAGAGGTATGCAGTATCAAGGGATTTTCTCCCAGAAGTTGGTGCAAGCTTTGGACATTTCCTGCTTGAGTTGCCTCAAATAGCTTTCTATCCATTGAGGTGGAATATGCCCTATGCCTTAGTTTTGTCCTTATGTGAGGCACACAGGACTTCACATATGGGAAAATAATATGAAAAGGAGATATAATTCACGGAGGTATGGTTTCTTTAGCCTTACCAAGAAAAATTTTCTTATGGACATGAAACCTTTATTTTGTTTTAGTATACCTTAGTAGTGCTTGTTTGTCTGTTTTTTTTTTAAAAAAAAAAACTGTTTTGCACGAGAATCAAAGATTAGAATAAGTCAAGCTATGTTAAACAATCGTCTGACGAGTGAAGAGCCAAATATTTCATAGAATAAGGTTGGCAAGATTCATCATAAAAATAAGTAGATAAACCAATTACATCATCTGGCAGTTGGTGGCTTGTTAATCAGTCTTTACTGTTATTATTATAATTATTTTTTTGAGTTCTGACATCAGGAATTGTAGAATTTAATTGCAGAGATTGATTGCCTTGAGAATTAAGATTGTTAGTCATCCCATTTAATAAATTAGACGGTGATGTGGCAACGGTAGTATCGTTGAATTGAAAGGCTTCTCGGGTTTTTCTGCTAAATATAGGTATAACTGGGCAAGTACAGTAACTCAATTTCAAAACTAAAATAAAATAAAAAGTGCTTCCAACCAAAACAATATCAGGTGACGCTGCATGGGTATTGAGGTGTTCTAAATAAAAATTGTTGCTTCACTTCAGTTGCTCTTTTAACAGAGTCAATGTATTCAGGAATAGAGCACATAAAGAATATTCAAATCTGTATTCTGCCTTTTGTTTTCAATGATTCTGTGGATCCATTGATGAATTTTTAGCTTTGGATGATTCTAATAGGAGACGCACGCTCGCTCTTTATCTTTTGGCTAGAGTAGCTCAGGTACATTGATCAAATTTTATATCACCCCAACGTCAGAGCTTTTGGAAATTAATTAATTTTTTAAAATTGTTGTTATTAGTGTGCATATAATTCTGCTAAGTCGAAGAACAAGTTTCATTTGGGGGTAGCCATTGGAGACATGGAGATTCTTTGCTTTTTTCTCTAGCTTGTGCCCAGGTAATATCATGCCATACCAAGTTGTCAAATAAGAAACTTTGTTTTTTTCTCATCTTTTTTGTTTTTTCCTTTTATCTGTTTATGCTTGGAAAGATTTTGAGACTGGTGAAGCAAAGTGGTGAAAAACTTTTGTTTAATTTACTTTTAATACCTGTTATTATACTGTTTACTAAAACAATCCAAGAAATATTTTCATTTAGACAGTGTATGTTATTGCAAATGCCACCACATGTGTTGTAGATGGGTATTCTGGTTTATGGTATTAATAAGTATTGTAACTTTTACTTTAAAAGAAGAAGAGGATATTGGAACTTTGCATTTATCTTGCAACATTTAGGTTTTTGCCTTGTATGTTGATTTTTTTTTTTTTTTTGGGGGGGGGGGGTGTTTAATTTCATCGATTGAGAAACTCATTTCAGGTTATGTATTCCTTTGTAATGCGTCCCGAGAGCTTGCCAAAATCATATCAGGACTTCATTCAGAAGACTGGCCCAGTAGACAAACCTGTTTACAAGGCTGTGAGAGATTGCTGTCGAGGTGGTCCAGTAGATGTTGCCTCTATATCGGCTTATTTATCAAGCAGAGGGAAATTAAACGTCATGAAGTTGGAAGAGTTTCCCTCCATATTTCCGTGTTCAATTATTCATCCAGAAACTGATTCATGTTTGGGTCACAATGCTAAAGCAGCATCAGCTACATTCAGAAAAACATTTCCGCTATACTTTTTCCATGACATTTGTACCATTTGTTGTTCTGCACCTACAGAAGGTACAACATTCACTCAAATTGGTTCACACCCAGTTCTTATGTCTTATGCATCTACGTCTTTGAAAAATTTGTAGATTCATGCAATGCTGGTTTCATTGACATAGAATTCTGAACCTGCTGTAAGAAACTGGGGCTTTGGCATTTATAGAAATGAATGATTGAATTTTATGTCATATTCTGTGTTTGTGGTAATAATGAGCATGTCAATTGCTACATTCTGTTTATGGAGCTCATGAAATTTGACCAGAAACTTTGTCACCCTCAGGGACCAGAGAGAAAGACCCCCCTTTATTGTGCAGCTATCAAAGGGAGAGTTGATGTAGTAAGTGAAATGCTCTCTGCTTACGGAGAATGTGCTGGAGACGTCACTGTTCAAAGGGAGACTGTTTTCCACCTTGCTGTTAAGAACAACCAGTTTGAAGTAGTGAGAGTTTTGGTGGATTGGATCAGAGATGTGAAGAAAGAAAATATCTTGAATATGAAGGATAAGTAGGGCATTACAGTGCTTCATCTAGCAACCTGGAAGAGAGAATGCCAGGCAAGTTAAATCTAATTTTCATGCAGTCTTTGATAAGACCTATTCTAGGATCTGTGTTTACTACTAGTTCCTTCTGATCATCTTAAGGGAGCATTTGATTTTAGACTTCCAACTGTCAAAAGATTTCTCTGCATTGCTTAGGTTTAGACATTTTGTTGAGAACCATACTTACATAATATTTGATTAACTTCTTGCTGATGATGCATTGGAATACATAATCTATGCATTGGATCACTAAATGACGATCGATGCAAAGCATCAACTATGTTTCGCATATTCTATGTAAAATGAAAAATAAAAGTAGAATGTTTAACATTTTATTAATAATTCTTGTAAGGAAAAATATTTTGCTAACAAATAAGTACAAATAAATTCATTTTAGGACAAAAATATAAATACGTATGCTCGACTTATATCAAAACTACTTAGACTAATTTGAAGTGAAAAAGGAAAAAGATGAAAAAAACCGCAGACAATCGGGGATTTTGATTGATAATTGAAGTTATTGTTACTAGTAAAAAAAATGAAAATCAATTAACAAAATAAAAAAAGTAATTAATGAAACAAAAATTAAACAATTAGGTCATTTTGACTTTATTTCAAAAAATATAAAATTACATTTTCATCCTATATAAAGTTTAAATAAAGTGGGCAAGCGACATATCAATTTTTTTATACTTCATTTTTAATATTTCATTTAAAAACTTCAAAAAAAAGATTTCCCAATCTGTGCCTGCGTGGCCATCCTCCTGTCTCCATAAGCCTCTGCCCTTGCCAATATGTTATGCGACTCAAATTTCATTACTTCATTTGACATAAGACATTTCTCTTTCGTTAAACTTCAATGGTTCTCATTATCAATTAATAATAATAATAATGACCAGTTTTTCTTAGAAACAAAATCAGAAAATTTTAAACAAAACCGCCTGGATTTATCCCCAGACAATTTAGGAAGGTTAACCTAACCCAACTCACAAGCACTAAAAAGTAAAAACGTTCACTTCACCCGTATTTCTCAATGAGAGAAGAACAAAAGGATTTCCAATTTGGTCAAACTAACCAGGTAGTTCACTTCTTCTCTTTTATATTATTTATTAGGACCCTGAATTCTATATTTTATCATGTAAATTGCAAAGGAAATGACTCGATTCAGCACCAGAATAAATTTAGTGCGGACTATATTTTAGTGTCTTTTGGTCTCTATTTGAAATTGAAATACTGTAATTTTTAAGTTACAACTACTATGGGAAAAAAACTGTAATTATAAAATAAAAGATAATAATGAGTAAAAATATGATTTTTAAATAATAGTTTTATCAAAAATAGTAAAGATATTATGTGTTTTTCATCATATAAGTGGTAGTTCAAATCAATTTGGTTTCCAAACTACAATAACTAATACTTACTAAAATACTTNTAAACTACAACAACTAATATTTACTAAAATACTTTAATACTGTAATTTAAAAGATACAGTTGTTCAACCTCAATACCAAATAGAAGAAATTCCGAAATACATGAGAGGTAATACAATTAAGTAATGAATGTATGACGTGTATTTAAATTTAATATAACTACCACTTACATCATGTTTTGCAAAATAAATACACATATGTCATAATATAACGTGTTAGTTTATGGCTGACGTGGTACTTCTGATGTATTCTAAAATATCCCACAAAATAGAGTTTTATTTTTCTTGGAATTAAAAACCTTGCCAACTTATCAATAAATAAGAGCTTGTAGCTTTCGCAATGTAAATTAATATCCATGTACAGGCTATTGTTACATGAACAACAAATAGTTCATGGATTTCAATAGGTTGGAAATTCCCAGAAAAAGAAGGAAATTCTTTTGTAGTGATCACGAATTGATGATTTCCAGTTAATGAGAGGATAAAAGAAAATGGAATGAATTTTTTTGCAACACATGTAGATGAACTTTTATATGCTCATGGAAACCAAATTTGAACTTTTAAATAGGTGAATATTTGTTTTGGGGTCAAGTTACCTTGCGCCAGGGGCAAGGTACCCTTATTTTCTCCTGTGTGAGTTAACGGTTGGATCTAAAGGTAGGAGTTGTTGAATGGCTTATTTGGTAATTAACAATTAAGTCCCTGTTTTTATTTTTTAAGCCAAAAAATAAAAGTAATTAAATACTTAACAGTAGTCAAAATTGCTGCAACTTTTTTTTGGTAAATATCTAGGTCCATTGACATTTCGACCATTAAAATTACTTAGAATATGAGAGTAACAATGTAGTTTGCTAAAATATTCTAAAATACATGAAAAATGACATGTATCAATTATAAATTTTTGTCACATAAAATTTATTTAATTTACAATAAATAATTTGAATATATTAATTTACCAATAATGCATGAAAAATATATATAATTAATGACAAAAAAATAAATATGTCATTTTTCATACTTAGAGACACGTCACGCTTTTATGATTAATTTGTCAAACATTTATGACAATCTATTTCACAAGTGATTGCCTCACCATCTAGATTTAAATTATTTGTAAAGTTGACAATTTTAATAGTATTATATTGTATTAAGTTACATTAAAATTTAATACAATACCATATACGGTGCTGCATTGAACAACATTGTTAAATTTATTTTAATGTTACATATTATTAGTAATATCATGTTAATGTTAATGATATTTATTCTAATATTTAATTTAATTATCAATTCAAATTTTGATTTCAAAACAAAATTGAAAAATGAGGCCGCTGACCTTTTATTTTACTTGGACGGTAATTATTTGCTTAACAAAAAAAGAAGAAGTTAAAATTAAGTTAATGGGCATTTGAGTCATTTTGCCATTTGTTTAATGCCAACCGAACAATATATCAAAACTTTGAAACTTCTAACTTTTATGGGCAGGTAATCATCTGGTTTGATTGCTCTTACTGCATAGTTCTTGCGGTTAATTTTTCTAGTTAAAGCAAATTAGGAAACCTCTGATAGAAATAATGCATACTATATTTCAATAATGATTTGAATTCTATTTGTTGCTCTCAAAGTATTAATATACGCCAAAGAACTGAATCTAAAAAATTATAGTTCGTCTAATCACTACCTTATTTTATTAAAAAGATTTTAATTTTTTTTACTTTAATTGATTCTATTAACTTTAAATCCAATTTCAAATTGAGTTGAATTTATGTTATTAAAGATTGTATGTTGGTTTCAATTTCAATTATTGGTTCCAATTTCAAATTAGGAAACCTCTTATGTTACCTCTATCCGAGGCTCTTAGCCTAGATAGAAATTCTATCCGAACTGAACCAAAAGCTTGCACTAGTAGACGATCCATTTAATTTTACAACTTCTTATGTTGGCTCTGAATTGATGTGCAGGCAATGAAGCCAGAAGACATAAATTTGTAATATTATCAATAATATTACTTGATATTGTAATATTTTATTATTTATTAATAACATATGATTAAATAATTTTATTATAAAAATTAAGATATAAAAATAATTATTTTATACTTAATTTCAAAAATTAATAATAAAACCCTAAAATGTTAATGAATTTAAATAATTTTCACATAAATATATATTTATATATATATATAAATCTTTTATGTAATATAATCCACCCTACATCAAACAACAATGTACCTGATGCAATATACTTAATACAATATTATACAAAAATAATATGCCAAAAGCACCGATAATTTTTACAATCCAATATATCCTAATATTAATTGTAAGTGTCTCATATTATATCAATTTTTTTAATGACTAAAAATGCAATAACTAAAAAAAATCTAACACCATTTTATTTGTCCTAATTTAGTTATATTGATTTTGCATGATTAGTTATTTTTTTATTTGTAATTTTACTTG
Organism: Citrus medica; assembly: GCA_002013955.2. Classification (NCBI taxonomy): domain Eukaryota; kingdom Viridiplantae; phylum Streptophyta; class Magnoliopsida; order Sapindales; family Rutaceae; genus Citrus; species Citrus medica. The sequence continues at coordinate 232,496 of MKYO02024899.1, read as the reverse complement.
GCAATTTCAATTCAAATAATGCATACTATATTTCAATAATGATTTGAATGCTATTTGTTGCTATCAAAGTATTAATATATGCCAAAGAACTGAATCTAAAAAATTATAGTTCGTCTAATCACTACCTTATATTATTAAAAAGATTTTAATTTATTTTTACTTTAATTGATTCTATAACTTTAAATCCAATTTCAAATTGAGTTGAATTTATGTTATTAATGATTGTATGTTGGTTTCAATTATTGTATAGAATTATTATTTTTTTTATGAACCTCGACAAAGGGAGGAAAGTTTTATTAAATAAAAACATAATCAAATTTAATTATTCATTCAGTGTTTTTTTTCTTTTATTATTATTAAGGTTACATTATGTTTTCATTTCTAGTTAAATTATTATGGTCTTAACTAATTAATCCCTGGGTCGCATCGATACTGATTTTGTTCGATAGGGCGTCAAAGAATTAATTTAAAAATATATATACTTTTTTGTTGATTACAAGTAAAAAAATATTTTATGTGACTGCTAATCTGCTATTGCATCATAAACATACTTCAGTATTCTAATATTGTTAATATCTGAGTATCGTTAAGCTATTTTCTTAATCTTTTTGCTCCATTGTCTAGTAATCCCTCATCTGCACCCAACAAAAAAAAAGATATTACAAAACATAGCGAAGTGGGAAAAAAAATATATATTATAATATATTGTATTAATTAAATTAAAATTTAAGACAAAATCATGTACGGTGCTATATTGAACAAGATTATTAAATTTATATTTTAGTATTATAAATTATTAGTAATATTATGTTAATATTAACTATATTTACATTAATATTTAGTTTAATTATCATTTAAATTTTTGATTTCAAAATAAAATTGAAAAATGATGCCACCAGCCATTTTACCCGGACGGCAATAATTTGTTTTAGAAAAGAAAGTTAAAGTTAATGGGCATTGTAGTCATTTTGCAATTTAGGAATTCTTGAACGCAATCTTCTTCTCCCGCCTTTCTCGAATGTGCCCATTTAGGAAACTTAGTAGTTGCTTGCAATTTAAGCTACTGAACTTAACGTTACTACTTCTCACATTACACGGACTATAAATATAACACAATACCATTCACCGACATCATTCCATCTACTTTTGTTCTCTCTTCGTGTCTCGGCTTCTCTGTTTTTCTTTTCAGCGATTCACCAACAATTTTTCTCAATAAATCAACCCACCGTAGCAATAACCCTTTTCTTCTCAAACAAAATGCAAGAACACAGACCCTTTCTTCCCCATGGCTTCCAGTTCAGACCATCAGATGAAGAACTCGTTGAACATTATCTTAAGAAGAAGATTTCCGGAATACCCATTCCTCTCGCTGAGTATTTCATCACGGACTGTAATCTTTATGACAAAAAACCCTCTGAGATTTGGGATTCACACGGAGGACCCTTTTTGAATGCTGATGAGGATCTGTATTTCTTCACCCAATTGAAGAAAAAGTCTTCTAAGGGTTCCAGAATTGACCGCAAAGTCGGTTCTTCCGGTGGTGCTTGGCAAGGGGAGGATGCCGGTAAAGATATTGTAAGCGGCCAATCTAAAATCAAAATCGGCTCCAAGAAACGGTTTCGTTATGAAAAGAAAGGTTGTGAGGATCATGGGGCTTGGATCATGCATGAGTACACCCTACATTTGCCGAAGAATCAAGCTACCAATTATGTGCTCTGTAGGCTCCGAAAGAATCAACCAACTGGCCAAGATAACAAGTTCTGTTCTGCAAAGAAGAGAAAGTTGAAGGATTTTCAAGAAAACAACAATCAATCTGAACAAGTGACAGATACTGAGATGGAGAGGGTTTTGACCCACCAACAAAATCGGCAACAGAATGATGTGCATTATCAAGAAGTTAGTTGCAGCAGTACTGGCATGATGAGTGAGCAGAGCTTATCTGGTGGAATGGGCTTTGCAAGGAGTGTTGCTGAACATTCTGCTGTAACTGATCAAATGCAACAACATCAGTGTCAGCAGATACTAATTCAAAATTCTGAATGTCATTACGAGCCATCTATGGAGATGATGATGAGTAATTTTGACCAGATGCTATATAACCAGCAATGTGACTCTGCAAACAACATGCTTCAGAGTAGAGAAACTGGTGGGAATTGTCATTGTGATTCGGAGAGTATTGCTGATGCCATGGCAGTGCCTGAGTCATTGGTGCAGCAAGAAGACTGTGATGCACTGCCTGAGTTAATAGAGGAAGACTATTCTTTTCTGGAAGAGTTGCTTTGTAATGATGCTCAAGAACCAATAGCAGATGGAGAAAGCATTGATGAGACTGATGGAATGGATCATTCATCTACTGTTGCTGAGAAACAATTTGAAGCATTTGTTGTGGTGCTTGATCAGACTGTTCAAAACTCGAGGCTACAAGAAAACCAGCAGCAGAGAGAGTGTCAATCTAAAGAAACCTTTGCCATTTCATCTGACCATGATTATGAAAGCAGCATTTCTCAGAGAAGAGCATCTGGTGGAGTTGATTATGAGTTGGAATCAATTCATCAGCTGCTTCTATCTGACCAAAATGATTGCGGCTTGATGCTGGACTTGGAGCATATCTGGTCTTAATTCGATTATGACACAAATTTGTGTTATTTTTACTGTAATAATTTTTCCCCATGTAATTAAAAGAGGAACTGGTGGGAATTGTAATAAGTGAGGCAATTTTTTTAATCACAGGTTTGTGTTCACTATTTTCCTTGGACATCAGCCAATTAATATTCACTTGTGGCTAGTCAGCATGATTCCACAGAAACAGAAGGATGGGAGCATAACTTAAAACTTGGAGGGACTTATATCTGAATTGAAAAAAAAAAAGGAAAGGCTCATCAGTGCATATTTGTCCTTTTGGTTTACGAACACGCTGAATCCATACTAACCCATTTTCCAAACAAATGCACAAATCTTAAAGATCATATGACAGATGTTATTGGCAGGTGATGATGATCAAGTTTGAACACAAATAAAAGCTTATATCAGGGGATAATCCATTTTCTTTTACAACTTGTTTTGAATAAGATTTTGTACTCCCCCATTCAATATAAATTTAACCACATTATTGCAGAAACATGGCTCTAATAATAGAAGTCCAGGCCATAGAAGCCAGAAGACATGATATTTCTACGGCTCTCAAGTCAAATACTCCCTTACAATGATCTGGAAAATTTAGAAACAAGAACAAACCTCATTGAAAATGGAAACTATCAAGTGTTGGATTAAATAACAGATTGGACTTACCTTGCGTTGTTTCTTCCAAGTGGCCAGGTGCAGCACGGTATTGCCTTGCTCATCTTTCATATTGAAGATTTCTTCCCTCTTCATCCCTCTAATCCAATTCACCAAAACTGTAATTGCTTCACACTGGTTGTCCTTAATAGCAAGGTGCAAGGCAGTATCATGCTGAATGGTCACATCTTCTATACATTCTGGACAAGCTGAGAGCATTTCACTTAGTACATGAACTTTCCCAAGCTTGTGCCGAGGTAATATCATGCTATACCAAGTTGTCAAATAAGAAACTTTGTTTTTTNGGTGATGATGATCAAGTTTGAACACAAATAAAAGCTTATATCAGGGGATAATCCATTTTCTTTTACAACTTGTTTTGAATAAGATTTTGTACTCCCGCATTCAATATAAATTTAACCACATTATTGCAGAAACATGGCTCTAATAATAGAAGTCCAGGCCATAGAAGCCAGAAGACATGATATTTCTACGGCTCTCAAGTCAAATACTCCCTTACAATGATCTGGAAAATTTAGAAACAAGAACAAACCTCATTGAAAATGGAAACTATCAAGTGGTGGATTAAATAACAGATTGGACTTACCATGCGTTGTTTCTTCCAAGTGGCCAGGTGCAGCACGGTATTGCCTTGCTCATCTTTCATATTGAAGATTTCTTCCCTCTTCATCCCTCTAATCCAATTCACCAAAACTGTAATTGCTTCACACTGGTTGTCCTTAATAGCAAGGTGCAAGGCAGTATCATGCTGAATGGTCACATCTTCTATACATTCTGGACAAGCTGAGAGCATTTCACTTAGTACATGAACTTTCCCTAGCTTGTGCCCAGGTAATATCATGCTATACCAAGTTGTCAAATAAGAAACTTTGTTTTTTTCTCATCTTTTTTGTTTTTTCCTTTTATCTGTTTATGGTTGGAAAGTTTTTGAGACTGCTGAAGCAAAGTGGTGAAAAACTTTTGTTTAATTTACTTTTAATACCTGTTATTATACTGTTTACTAAAACAATCCAAGAAATATTTTCATTTAGACAGTGTATGTTATTGCAAATGCCACCACATGTGTAGTAGATAGGTATTCTGGTTTATGGTATTAATAAGTAATTGTAACTTTTACTTTAAAAGAAGAAGAGGATATTGGAACTTTGCATTTGTCTTGCAACATTTAGGTTTTTGCCTTGTATGTTGATTTTTTTTTTTTTTTTTAGGGGGGGGGGTGTTTAATTTCATCGATTGAGAAACTCATTTCAGGTTATGTATTCCTTTGTAATGCGTCCCGAGAGCTTGCCAAAATCATATCAGGACTTCATTCAGAAGACTGGCCCAGTAGCCAAACCTGTTTACAAGGCTGTGAGAGATTGCTGTCGAGGTGGTCCAGTAGATGTTGCCTCTATATCAGCTTATTTATCAAGCAGAGGGAAGTCAAACGTCATGAAGTTGGAAGAATTTCCCTCCATAATTCCGTGTTCGATTATTCATCGAGAAACTGATTCATGTTTGGGTCACAATGCTAAAGCAGCATCAGCTACATTCAGAAAAACATTTCCGCTATACTTTTTCCATGACATTTGTACCATTTGTTGTTCTGCACCTACAGAAGGTACAACTTTCACTCAAATTGGTTCACACCCAATTCTTATGTCTTATGCATCTACGTCTTTGAAAAATTTGTAGATTCATGCAATGCTGGTTTCATTGACATAGAATTCTGAACCTGCTGTAAGAAACTGGGGCTTTGGCATTTATAGAAATGAATGATTGAATTTTATGTCATATTCTGTGTTTGTGGTAATAATGAGCATGTCAATTGCTACATTCTGTTTATGGAGCTCATGAAATTTGACCAGAAACTTTGTCACCTTCAGGGACCAGAGAGAAAGACTCCCCTTCATTGTGCAGCTATCAAGGGGAGAGTTGATGTAGTAAGTGAAATGCTCTCTGCTTACGGAGAATGTGCTGGAGACGTCACTGTTCAAAGGGAGACTGTTTTCCACCTTGCTGTTAAGAACAACCAGTTTGAAGTAGTGAGAGTTTTGGTGGATTGGATAAGAGATGTGAAGAAAGAAAATATCTTGAATATGAAGGATAAGCAGGGCATTACAGTGCTTCATCTAGCAACCTGGAAGAGAGAATGCCAGGCAAGTTAAATCTAATTTTCATGCAGTCTTTGATAAGACCTATTCTAGGATCTGTGTTTACTACTAGTTCCTTCTGATCATCTTAAGGGAGCATTTGATTTTAGACTTCCAACTGTCAAAAGATTTCTCTGCATTGCTTAGGTTTAGACATTTTGTTGAGAACCATACTTACATAATATGTGATTAACTTCTTGACGATGATGCATTGGAATACATAATCTATGCATTGGATCACTAAATGACGATCGATGCAAAGCATCAACTATGTTTCACATATTCTATGTAAAATGAAAAATAAAAGTAGAATGTTTAACATTTTATTAATAATTCTTGTAACTTGTAAGGAAAAATATTTTGCTAACAAATAAGTACAAATAAATTCGTTTTAGGACAAAAATATAAATACATATGCTCGACTTATATCAAAACTACTTAGACTAATTTGAAGTGAAAAAGGAAAAAGACGAAAAAAACCGCAGACAATCGATCTCGACTTATATCAAAACTATTAAGACTAATTAGAAATGAAATGCCGAAAGCTAATTCCGATTCTACTTCCCAAATTGGATTTTTATATTGTTCAAAGCTGGAGCAAGGTCTTTGATAATACACGTCTCCTATACTATATAATAATTCAATAATTTATTAATATAGAGTTGCCTAATCAATAAATTGGAACTAATATTTTTACTTTCTTTATGAATAGGAAATATAGTTCTTACACTATTCATTTAAAAAAAAAAAGTGTTTGGATTAAATAACAAATTCCCATGATATACAGTAATGTGCCTATGTGCAGTCGCAGATACAATTGATAAGGCCAAAGTTCAATTGCCTTGTTCATTTTGCAAATATAAATTACATAACTATTTGGAAAAATAGGCATCTTGTTTCCTTATTAATTTCACCAGGCACACAACTCTGTTGAATGTTTACAGTGAAGAAGGTCTTGTTTAGCAGCCACTCGACTAATCGACTTGGCGCTGGAGGATATCTGGGCATAGTTGGAGGATTAATTGAACTGAGGTTATAATAATTGCAATGATTTTGTAGTAATTACATGGTCCCTTTTACATATATGAATAGTAGGGTGTGGTTTCTCTTATTCTTTTAGAATTTTCAACTTCACTGGCCATGCTTTTGGCAATTTATAGTAAAGGCATTCAGTTTGCATTTGAACCAAAATCACCGCTTCAACCGATTTGGTGCACCAACCAGCCCCTATCAAGCTTATATAAATGTCAGTCAACAGATACAAGATTATATGCTATGTAGATACTCGCTTGCATGCTTGTTAAACAGTAGTTTTCTATAAAGAAGAACATGGAAGATAGATCTAAATACAACTCATAACACTCATTCTTCCAAGAGAATATTGAAAGCCACACACATAAAATCAAAAGATCATTGCGGTGATCAAGGACTTGAGTTGTCAAATACGACCAGCCAAGAAGAAAAACCAAGAAAAAACCAATCCAGGAAATGAGAATAACAGGATGGCGTTCATTAAAAAGAAAAAGGCCATGATCATGTTTCTTGACATTGTTACATCAAGACTAGTATATAGCTAGGTTTTCCTAATTGACATGATTGACGAAATAAAGAAGCTGCATTTCACGTGAGCAGAATTTAAAATGAATATCTTACCATGGATGCACATTTTTCTAATGAGAAGTATCCGAATCTATGATTGCCTGGAGCAGTTTCCCTCACCAATTGTCAGGGTTGGAGGTTGAAGTAAATAGCCGGGAGGCAACGTTCAAATTTGAAGTGTTATTAGTAAAGGATTGATTTTAGACCATTTTTTCCATCTAAGGCTGTGGAAATTTGGAAATATTTTTTTTTGTAGCTGCAGCGATTTTCATTTGGGGATTTTGATTGATAATTGAAGTTATTGTTACTAGTAAAAAAACCAAAATGAAAATCAATTAACAAAATAAAAAAAAAGTAATTAATGAAACAAAAATTAAACAATTAGGTCATTTGACTTTATTTCAAAAAATATAAAATTACATTTTCATCCTATATAATGTTTAAATAAAGTGGACAAGCGACTTATCAGTCCTTTTATACTTAAATTTTAATATTTCATTTAAAAACTTCAATTTTTTTTTCCAAATCTGTGTCTTTGTGACCATTCTCATGTCTCCATAAGCCTCTTCCCTTGCCAATATGTTATGTGACTCAAATTTCATTACTTCATTTGACAGAAGACATTTCTCTTTCGTTAAACTTCAGTGGTTCTCATTATCAATAATAATAATAATAATGACCAGTTTTTCTTAGAAACAAAATCAGAAGATTTCAAAGAAAACCGCCGGGATTTATCCCCAGACAATTTAGGAAGGTTTAACCTAACCCAACTCACAAGCACTAAAAAGTAAAAACATTCACTTCACCCGTATTTCTCAATCAGAGAACAACAGAAGGATTTCAAATTTGGTCAAACTAACCAAGTAGTTCACTTCTTTGCTTTTATATTATTTATTAGGACCCTGAATTCTATATTTTATCATGTAAATTGCAAAGGAAATGACTCGATTCAACACCAGAATAAATTTAGTGCGGACTATATTTTAGTGTCTTTTGGTCTCTATTTGGTATTGATATGCTGTAGTTTTTAAATTACAGCTGCTACGGGAAAAAAGAAACTACAATTATAAAATAAAAGATAATAATGAGTAATAAATATGACTTTTAAATAATAGTTTTAACAAAAATAGTAAATATATTATGTGTTTTTCATCATATAAGTGGTAGTTCAAATCAATTTGGTTTTCAAACTACAACAACTAATATTTACCAAATACTTCAATGCTATAGCTTAAAAGATACAAATTGTTCAACCTCAATACCAAATAGGAAAAATTCTGAAATAAATGAGAGGTAATACAACTAAGTAATGAATATATGACGTGTATTTAAATTTAATATAACCACCACTTACATTATGTTTTTCAAAATAAATACACATATATCATAACATAACGTGTTAGTTTATGGCTGACGTGATACTTTTACTGTATTCTAAAATTTCCCACCAAATAGACCTTTATTTTTCTTAGAATTCAAAAACTTGCCAACTTATCAATAAATAAGAGCTTGTAGCTTTCGCAATGTAAATTAATATCCATGTACAGGCTATTGTTACATGAACAACAAATAGTTCATGGATTTCAATAGGTTGGCTCATTTCCCAGAAAAAGAAGGAAATTCTTTTCTAGTGATCACGAATTGATGATTTCCAGTTAATGAGAGGATAAAAGAAAATCGAACGAATTTTTAAATAGGTGAATATTTGTTTTGGGGTCCAGTTACCTTGCGCCAGGTGCAAGGTACCGTTATTTTCTCCTGTGTGAGTTAACGGTTGGATCTAAAGGGAGGAGTTGTTGAATGGCTTATTTGGTAATTTACAATTAAGTCCCTGTTTTTATTTTTTAACCTAAAAAATAAAAATATTTAAATAATTAACAGTAGTCAAAATTGTTGCAACTTTTTTTTTGGTAAATATCTAGGTCGATTGACATTTCGACCATTAAAATTATTTATAATATGAGAGTAACAATGTAGTTCTCTAAAATATTCTAAAATACATGAAAAATGACATGTATCAATTATAAATTTTTGTCTCGTAAAATTTATTTAATTTTTATCCGAGGCTCTTAGCCTAGATAGAAATTCTATCCGAACTGAACCAAAAGCTTGCACTAGTAGACGATCCATTTAATTTTACAACTTCTTATGTTGGCTCTGAATTGATGTGCACGCAATGAAGCCAGAAGACATAAATTTGTAATATTATCAATAATATTACATGATATTGTAATATTTTATTATTTATTAATAACATATTATTAAATAATTTTATTATAAAAATTAAGATATAAAAATAATTATTTTATACTTAATTTCAAAAATTAATAATAAAACCCTAAAATGTTAATGAATTTAAATAATTTTCACATAAATATATATTTATATATATATATAAATCTTTTATGTAATATAATCCACCCTACATCAAACAACAATGTACCTGATGCAATATACTTAATACAATATTATACAAAAATAATATGCCAAAAGCACCGATAATTTTTACAATCCAATATATCCTAATATTAATTGTAAGTGTCTCATATTATATCAATTTTTTTAATGACTAAAAATGCAATAACTAAAAAAAATCTAACACCATTTTATTTGTCCTAATTTAGTTATATTGATTTTGCATGATTAGTTATTTTTTTATTTGTAATTTTACTTGGCAATTTCAATTCAAATAATGCATACTATATTTCAATAATGATTTGAATGCTATTTGTTGCTATCAAAGTATTAATATATGCCAAAGAACTGAATCTAAAAAATTATAGTTCGTCTAATCACTACCTTATATTATTAAAAAGATTTTAATTTATTTTTACTTTAATTGATTCTATAACTTTAAATCCAATTTCAAATTGAGTTGAATTTATGTTATTAATGATTGTATGTTGGTTTCAATTATTGTATAGAATTATTATTTTTTTTATGAACCTCGACAAAGGGAGGAAAGTTTTATTAAATAAAAACATAATCAAATTTAATTATTCATTCAGTGTTTTTTTTCTTTTATTATTATTAAGGTTACATTATGTTTTCATTTCTAGTTAAATTATTATGGTCTTAACTAATTAATCCCTGGGTCGCATCGATACTGATTTTGTTCGATAGGGCGTCAAAGAATTAATTTAAAAATATATATACTTTTTTGTTGATTACAAGTAAAAAAATATTTTATGTGACTGCTAATCTGCTATTGCATCATAAACATACTTCAGTATTCTAATATTGTTAATATCTGAGTATCGTTAAGCTATTTTCTTAATCTTTTTGCTCCATTGTCTAGTAATCCCTCATCTGCACCCAACAAAAAAAAAGATATTACAAAACATAGCGAAGTGGGAAAAAAAATATATATTATAATATATTGTATTAATTAAATTAAAATTTAAGACAAAATCATGTACGGTGCTATATTGAACAAGATTATTAAATTTATATTTTAGTATTATAAATTATTAGTAATATTATGTTAATATTAACTATATTTACATTAATATTTAGTTTAATTATCATTTAAATTTTTGATTTCAAAATAAAATTGAAAAATGATGCCACCAGCCATTTTACCCGGACGGCAATAATTTGTTTTAGAAAAGAAAGTTAAAGTTAATGGGCATTGTAGTCATTTTGCAATTTAGGAATTCTTGAACGCAATCTTCTTCTTCTCCCGCCTTTCTCGAATGTGCCCATTTAGGAAACTTAGTAGTTGCTTGCAATTTAAGCTACTGAACTTAACGTTACTACTTCTCATATTACACGGACTATAAATATAACACAACACCACTCACCCACATCATTCCATCTACTTTTGTTCTCTCTTCGTGTCTCGGCTTCTCTGTTTTTCTTTTCAGCGATTCACCAACAATTTTTCTCAATAAATCAACCCACCGTTGCAATAACCCTTTTCTTCTCAAACAAAATGCAAGAACACAGACCCTTTCTTCCCCATGGCTTCCAGTTCAGACCATCAGATGAAGAACTCGTTGAACATTATCTTAAGAAGAAGATTTCCGGAATACCCATTCCTCTCGCTGAGTATTTCATCACGGACTGTAATCTTTATGACAAAAAACCCTCTGAGATTTGGGATTCACACGGAGGACCCTTTTTGAATGCTGATGAGGATCTGTATTTCTTCACCCAATTGAAGAAAAAGTCTTCTAAGGGTTCCAGAATTGACCGCAAAGTCGGTTCTTCCGGTGGTGCTTGGCAAGGGGAGGATGCCGGTAAAGATATTGTAAGCGGCCAATCTAAAATCAAAATCGGCTCCAAGAAACGGTTTCGTTATGAAAAGAAAGGTTGTGAGGATCATGGGGCTTGGATCATGCATGAGTACACCCTACATTTGCCGAAGAATCAAGCTACCAATTATGTGCTCTGTAGGCTCCGAAAGAATCAACCAACTGGCCAAGATAACAAGTTCTGTTCTGCAAAGAAGAGAAAGTTGAAGGATTTTCAAGAAAACAACAATCAATCTGAACAAGTGACAGATACTGAGATGGAGAGGGTTTTGACCCACCAACAAAATCGGCAACAGAATGATGTGCATTATCAAGAAGTTAGTTGCAGCAGTACTGGCATGATGAGTGAGCAGAGCTTATCTGGTGGAATGGGCTTTGCAAGGAGTGTTGCTGAACATTCTGCTGTAACTGATCAAATGCAACAACATCAGTGTCAGCAGATACTAATTCAAAATTCTGAATGTCATTACGAGCCATCTATGGAGATGATGATGAGTAATTTTGACCAGATGCTATATAACCAGCAATGTGACTCTGCAAACAACATGCTTCAGAGTAGAGAAACTGGTGGGAATTGTCATTGTGATTCGGAGAGTATTGCTGATGCCATGGCAGTGCCTGAGTCATTGGTGCAGCAAGAAGACTGTGATGCACTGCCTGAGTTAATAGAGGAAGACTATTCTTTTCTGGAAGAGTTGCTTTGTAATGATGCTCAAGAACCAATAGCAGATGGAGAAAGCATTGATGAGACTGATGGAATGGATCATTCATCTACTGTTGCTGAGAAACAATTTGAAGCATTTGTTGTGGTGCTTGATCAGACTGTTCAAAACTCGAGGCTACAAGAAAACCAGCAGCAGAGAGAGTGTCAATCTAAAGAAACCTTTGCCATTTCATCTGACCATGATTATGAAAGCAGCATTTCTCAGAGAAGAGCATCTGGTGGAGTTGATTATGAGTTGGAATCAATTCATCAGCTGCTTCTATCTGACCAAAATGATTGCGGCTTGATGCTGGACTTGGAGCATATCTGGTCTTAATTCGATTATGACACAAATTTGTGTTATTTTTACTGTAATAATTTTTCCCCATGTAATTAAAAGAGGAACTGGTGGGAATTGTAATAAGTGAGGCAAATTTTTTAATCACAGGTTTGTGTTCACTATTTTCCTTGGACATCAGCCAATTAATATTCACTTGTGGCTAGTCAGCATGATTCCACAGAAACAGAAGGATGGGAGCATAACTTAAAACTTGGAGGGACTTATATCTGAATTGAAAAAAAAAAAGGAAAGGCTCATCAGTGCATATTTGTCCTTTTGGTTTACGAACACGCTGAATCCATACTAACCCATTTTCCAAACAAATGCACAAATCTTAAAGATCATATGACAGATGTTATTGGCAGGTGATGATGATCAAGTTTGAACACAAATAAAAGCTTATATCAGGGGATAATCCATTTTCTTTTACAACTTGTTTTGAATAAGATTTTGTACTCCCGCATTCAATATAAATTTAACCACATTATTGCAGAAACATGGCTCTAATAATAGAAGTCCAGGCCATAGAAGCCAGAAGACATGATATTTCTACGGCTCTCAAGTCAAATACTCCCTTACAATGATCTGGAAAATTTAGAAACAAGAACAAACCTCATTGAAAATGGAAACTATCAAGTGTTGGATTAAATAACAGATTGGACTTACCTTGCGTTGTTTCTTCCAAGTGGCCAGGTGCAGCACGGTATTGCCTTGCTCATCTTTCATATTGAAGATTTCTTCCCTCTTCATCCCTCTAATCCAATTCACCAAAACTGTAATTGCTTCAAACTGGTTGTTCTTAATAGCAAGGTGCATGGCAGCATCATGCTGAATGGTCACATCTTCTATACATTTTGGACAAGCTGAGAGCATTTCACTTAGTACATGAACTTTCCCTTTGATAGCAGCACAGTGCAGTGGTGTATTTTTCTCTGGGCCTTGCAGGTGACAAAGTTTCTGCTCAACTTTTAGCAACTCCCTTACAACCCCTGTGTGCCCTACTGATGATGCTATGTGCATAGGGCTGAAACCATCTTGGTTGACTTCGTGAGCCAAATCTTGTCTCAGGTTTATGATCTCCTTTACAAAATCAACGTGCCCTTTTGCAGAAGCAACATGTAGGGGATTTCCTATCCATTGAGATGGAATATGCCCTATGCCTTAGTTTTGTCCTTATGTGAGGCACACAGGACTTCACATATGGGAAAATAATATGAAAAGGAGATATAATTCACGGAGGTATGGTTTCTTTAGCCTTACCAAGAAAAATTTTCTTATGGACATGAAACCTTTATTTTGTTTTAGTATACCTTAGCTGTGCTTGTTTGTTTGTTTTTTTTAAAAAAAAAAAAATTGAATAAACATTAGAATAAGTCAAGCTATGTTAAACAATCGTCTGACGAGTGAAGAGCCAAATATTTCATAGAATAAGGTTGGCAAGATTCATCATAAAAATAAGTAGATAAACCAATTACATCATCTGGCAGTTGGTGGCTTGTTAATCAGTCTTTACTGTTATTATTATTATTATTTTTTTTGAGTTCTGACATAAGGAATTGTAGAATTTAATTGCAGAGATTGATTGCCTTGAGAATTAAGGTTGTTAGTCATCCCATTTAATAAATTAGACCGTGATGTGGCAACGGTAGTATCGTTGAATTGAAAGGCTTCTCAGGTTTTTCTGCTAAATATAGGTATAACTGGGCAAGTGCAGTAACTCAATTTCAAAACTAAAATAAAATAAAAAGTGCTTCCAACCAAAACAATATCAGGTGACGCTGCATGGGTATTGAGGTGTTCTAAATAAGGAATTAAGTAAAAACTATTATAAATTATCTGGAAGATGTACATAAAAAAGTGTCTCCATAATATCAGGAGTGACGGCCAGGTGTTGGAAAGTGGAAAATAGAGAGCAACACTCAAAAATTGTTGCTTCACTTCAGTTGCTCTTTTAACAGAGTCCATGTATTCAAGAATAGAGCACATAAAGAATATTCAAATCTGTATTCTGCCTTTTGTTTTCAATGATTCTGTGGATCCATTGATGAATTTTTAGCTTTGGATGATTCTAATAGGAGACGCACGCTTGCTCTTTATCTTTTGGCTAGAGTAGCTCAGGTACATTGATCAAATTTTATATCACCCCAACGTCAGAGCTTTTGGAAATTAATTAATTTTTTAAAATTGTTGTTATTAGTGTGCATATAATTCTGCTAAGTCGAAGAACAAGTTTCAGTTGGGGGTAGCCATTGGAGACATGGAGATTCTTTGCTTTTTTCTCTAGCTTGTGCCCAGGTAATATCATGCCATACCAAGTTGTCAAATAAGAAACTTTGTTTTTTTCTCATCTTTTTTGTTTTTTCCTTTTATCTGTTTATGCTTGGAAAGTTTTTGAGACTGGTGAAGCAAAGTGGTGAAAAACTTTTGTTTAATTTACTTTTAATACCTGTTATTATACTGTTTACTAAAACAATCCAAGAAATATTTTCATTTAGACAGTGTATGTTATTGCAAATGCCACCACATGTGTAGTGGATAGGTATTCTGGTTTATGGTATTAATAAGTAATTGTAACTTTTACTTTAAAAGAAGAAGAGGATATTGGAACTTTGCATTTATCTTGCAACATTTAGGTTTTTGCCTTGTATGTTGATTTTTTTTGTTTTTTTTAGGGGGGGGGGTGTTTAATTTCATCGATTGAGAAACTCATTTCAGGTTATGTATTCCTTTGTAATGCGTCCCGAGAGCTTGCAAAAATCATATCAGGACTTCATTCAGAAGACTGGCCCAGTAGCCAAACCTGTTTACAAGGCTGTGAGAGATTGCTGTCGAGGTGGTCCAGTAGATGTTGCCTCTATATCAGCTTATTTATCAAGCAGAGGGAAGTCAAACGTCATGAAGTTGGAAGAATTTCCCTCCATAATTCCGTGTTCGATTATTCATCGAGAAACTGATTCATGTTTGGGTCACAATGCTAAAGCAGCATCAGCTACATTCAGAAAAACATTTCCGCTATACTTTTTCCATGACATTTGTACCATTTGTTGTTCTGCACCTACAGAAGGTACAACTTTCACTCAAATTGGTTCACACCCAATTCTTATGTCTTATGCATCTACGTCTTTGAAAAATTTGTAGATTCATGCAATGCTGGTTTCATTGACATAGAATTCTGAACCTGCTGTAAGAAACTGGGGCTTTGGCATTTATAGAAATGAATGATTGAATTTTATGTCATATTCTGTGTTTGTGGTAATAATGAGCATGTCAATTGCTACATTCTGTTTATGGAGCTCATGAAATTTGACCAGAAACTTTGTCACCTTCAGGGACCAGAGAGAAAGACTCCCCTTCATTGTGCAGCTATCAAGGGGAGAGTTGATGTAGTAAGTGAAATGCTCTCTGCTTACGGAGAATGTGCTGGAGACGTCACTGTTCAAAGGGAGACTGTTTTCCACCTTGCTGTTAAGAACAACCAGTTTGAAGTAGTGAGAGTTTTGGTGGATTGGATAAGAGATGTGAAGAAAGAAAATATCTTGAATATGAAGGATAAGCAGGGCAATACAGAGCTTCATCTAGCCACCTGGAAGAGAGAATGCCAGGCAAGTTAAATCTAATTTTCATGCAGTCTTTGATAAGACCTATTCAAGGATCTGTGTTTACTACTAGTTCCTTCTGATCATCTTAAGGGAGCATTTGATTTTAGACTTCCAACTGTCAAAAGATTTCTCTGCATTGCTTAGGTTTAGACATTTTGTTGAGAACCATACTTACATAATATGTGATTAACTTCTTGACGATGATGCATTGGAATACATAATCTATGCATTGGATCACTAAATGACGATCGATGCAAAGCATCAACTATGTTTCACATATTCTATGTAAAATGAAAAATAAAAGTAGAATGTTTAACATTTTATTAATAATTCTTGTAAGGAAAAATATTTTGCTAACAAATAAGTACAAATAAATTCGTTTTAGGACAAAAATATAAATACATATGCTCGACTTTTATCAAAACTACTTAGACTAATTTGAAGTGAAAAAGGAAAAAGACGAAAAAAACCGCAGACAATCGATCTCGACTTATATCAAAACTATTAAGACTAATTAGAAATGAAATGCCGAAAGCTAAGTCCGATTCTACTTCCCAAATTGGATTTTTATATTGTTCAAAGCTGGAGCAAGGTCTTTGATAATACACGTCTCCTATACTATATAATAATTCAATAATTTATTAATATAGAGTTGCCTGATCAATAAATTGGAACTAATATTTTTACTTTCTTTATGAATAGGAAATATAGTTCTTACACTATTCATTTAAAAAAAAAGTGTTTAGATTAAATAACAAATTCCCATGATATACAGTAATGTGCCTATGTGCAGTCGCAGATACAATTGATAAGGCCAAAGTTCAATTGCCTTGTTCATTTTGCAAATATAAATTACATAACTATTTGGAAAAATAGGCATCTTGTTTCCTTATTAATTTCACCAGGCACACAACTCTGTTGAATGTTTACAGTGAAGAAGGTCTTGTTTAGCAGCCACTCGACTAATCGACTTGGCGCTGGAGGATATCTGGGCATAGTTGGAGGATTAATTGAACTGAGGTTATAATAATTGCAATGATTTTGTAGTAATTACATGGTCCCTTTTACATATATGAATTCAACCGATTGGTGCACCAATCAGCCCCTATGGAGCTTATACAAATGTCAGTCAACATATACAGATTATAAGCTATGTAGATACGCGCTTGCATGCTTGTTAAACAGTAGTTTTCTATAAAGAAGAACATGGAAGATAGATCTAAATACAACTCATAACACTCATTCTTCCAAGAGAATACTGAAAGCCACACACATAAAATCAAAAGATCATTGCGGTGATCAAGGACTTGATAGAAAATAGCCGAATCTATGATTGCCTGGAACAGTTTCTCTCACCAATTATCAGGGTTGGAGGTTGAAGTAAATAGCCGGGAGGCAACGTTCAAATTTGAAGTGTTAGTAAAGGATTGATTTTAGACCATTTTTCCATCTAAGGCTGTGGAAATTTGGAAATATTTTTTTTGTAGCTGCAGCGATTTTCATTTGGGGATTTTGATTGATGATTGAAGTTATTGTTACTAGTAAAAAAACCAAAATGAAAAGCAATTAACAAAATAAAAAAAAAAGTAATGAAACAAAAATTAAACAATTAGGTCATTTTGACTTTATTTCAAAAAATATAAAATTATATTTTCATCCTATATAAAGTTTAAATAAAGTGGGCAAGCTACTTATCAGTCTTTTTATACTTAATTTTTAATATTTCACTTAAAAACTTCGAAAGCAAATTTCCAAATTTGTGTTTGTGTGACCATCCTCCTGTCTCCATAAGCCTCTGCCCTTGCCAATATGTTATGTGACTCAAATTTCATTACTTCATTTAACAGAAGACATTTCTCTTTCGTTAAACTTCAATGGTTCTCATTATCAATTAATAATAATAATAATCACCAGTTTTTCTTAGAAACAAAATCAGAAGATTTCAAACAAAACCGCCTGGATTTATCCCCAGACAATTTAGGAAGGTTAACCTAACCCAACTCACAAGCACTAAAAAGTAAAAACGTTCACTTCACCCGTATTTCTCAATGAGAGAAGAACAGAAGGATTTCCAATTTGGTCAAACTAACCAGGTAGTTCACTTCTTCTCTTTTATATTATTTATTAGGACCCTGAATTCTATATTTTATCATGTAAATTGCAAAGTAAATGACTCGATTCAACACCAGAATAAATTTAGTGCGGACTATATTTTAGTGTCTTTTGGTCTCTATTTGGAATTGAAATGCTGTAGTTTTTAAGTTACAGCTACTATATGAAAAAAAAAACTGTAATTATAAAATAAAAGATAATAATGAGTAAAAAATATGATTTTTAAATAATAGTTTTATCAAAAATAGTAAAGATATTATGTGTTTTTCATCATATAAGTGGTAGTTCTAATCAATTTGGTTTCTAAACTACAACAACTAATATTTACTAAAATACTTTAATACTGTAATTTAAAAGATACAGTTGTTCAACCTCAATACCAAATAGAAGAAATTCCGAAATACATGAGAGGTAATACAACTAAGTAATGAATGTATGACGTGTATTTAAATTTAATATAACTACCACTTACATTATGTTTTTCAAAATAAATACACATATGTCATAACATAACGTGTTGGTTTATGGCTGACGAGGTACTTCTGATGTATTCTAAAATATCCCACAAAATAGAGCTTTATTTTTCTTAGAATTAAAAACCTTGCCAACTTATCAATAAATAAGAGCTTGTAGCTTTCGCAATGTAAATTAATATCCATGTACAGGCTATTGTTACATGAACAACAAATAATTCATGGATTTCAATAGGTTGGCTCATTTCCCAGAAAAAGAAGGAAATTCTTTTGTAGTGATCACGAATTGATGATTTCCAGTTAATGAGAGGATAAAAGAAAATCGAACGAATTTTTTTGCAACACATGTAGATGAACTTTTATATGCTCATGGAAACCAAATTTGAACTTTTAAATAGGTGAATATTTGTTTTGGGGTCAAGTTACCTTGCGCCAGGGGCAAGGTACCCTTATTTTCTCCTGTGTGAGTTAACGGTTGGATCTAAAGGTAGGAGTTGTTGAATGGCTTATTTGGTAATTAACAATTAAGTCCCTGTTTTTATTTTTTAAGCCAAAAAATAAAAGTAATTAAATACTTAACAGTAGTCAAAATTGCTGCAACTTTTTTTTGGTAAATATCTAGGTCCATTGACATTTCGACCATTAAAATTACTTAGAATATGAGAGTAACAATGTAGTTCGCTAAAATATTCTAAAATACATGAAAAATGACATGTATCAATTATAAATTTTTGTCACATAAAATTTATTTAATTTACAATAAATAATTTGAATATATTAATTTACCAATAATGCATGAAAAATATATATAATTAATGACAAAAAAATAAATATGTCATTTTTCATACTTAGAGACACGTCACGCTTTTATGATTAATTTGTCAAACATTTATGACAATCTATTTCACAAGTGATTGCCTCACCATCTAGATTTAAATTATTTGTAAAGTTGACAATTTTAATAGTATTATATTGTATTAAGTTACATTAAAATTTAATACAATACCATATACGGTGCTGCATTGAACAACATTGTTAAATTTATTTTAATGTTACATATTATTAGTAATATCATGTTAATGTTAATGATATTTATTCTAATATTTAATTTAATTATCAATTCAAATTTTGATTTCAAAACAAAATTGAAAAATGAGGCCGCTGACCTTTTATTTTACTTGGACGGTAATTATTTGCTTAACAAAAAAAGAAGAAGTTAAAATTAAGTTAATGGGCATTTGAGTCATTTTGCCATTTGTTTAATGCCAACCGAACAATATATCAAAACTTTGAAACTTCTAACTTTTATGGGCAGGTAATCATCTGGTTTGATTGCTCTTACTGCATAGTTCTTGCGGTTAATTTTTCTAGTTAAAGCAAATTAGGAAACCTCTGATAGAAATAATGCATACTATATTTCAATAATGATTTGAATTCTATTTGTTGCTCTCAAAGTATTAATATACGCCAAAGAACTGAATCTAAAAAATTATAGTTCGTCTAATCACTACCTTATTTTATTAAAAAGATTTTAATTTTTTTTACTTTAATTGATTCTATTAACTTTAAATCCAATTTCAAATTGAGTTGAATTTATGTTATTAAAGATTGTATGTTGGTTTCAATTTCAATTATTGGTTCCAATTTCAAATTAGGAAACCTCTTATGTTACCTCTATCCGAGGCTCTTAGCCTAGATAGAAATTCTATCCGAACTGAACCAAAACCTTGCACTAGTAGACGATCCATTTAATTTTACAACTTCTTATGTTGGCTCTGAATTGATGTGCAGGCAATGAAGCCAGAAGACATAAATTTGTAATATTATCAATAATATTACATGATATTGTAATATTTTATTATTTATTAATAACATATGATTAAATAATTTTATTATAAAAATTAAGATATAAAAATAATTATTTTATACTTAATTTCAAAAATTAATAATAAAACCCTAAAATGTTAATAAATTTAAATAATTTTAAATACTATATTTCAATAATGATTTGAATGCTATTTGTTGCTATCAAAGTATTAATATATGCCAAAGAACTGAATCTAAAAAATTATAGTTCGTCTAATCACTACCTTATATTATTAAAAAGATTTTAATTTATTTTTACTTTAATTGATTCTATAACTTTAAATCCAATTTCAAATTGAGTTGAATTTATGTTATTAATGATTGTATGTTGGTTTCAATTATTGTATAGAATTATTATTTTTTTTATGAACCTCGACAAAGGGAGGAAAGTTTTATTAAATAAAAACATAATCAAATTTAATTATTCATTCAGTGTTTTTTTTCTTTTATTATTATTAAGGTTACATTATGTTTTCATTTCTAGTTAAATTATTATGGTCTTAACTAATTAATCCCTGGGTCGCATCGATACTGATTTTGTTCGATAGGGCGTCAAAGAATTAATTTAAAAATATATATACTTTTTTGTTGATTACAAGTAAAAAAATATTTTATGTGACTGCTAATCTGCTATTGCATCATAAACATACTTCAGTATTCTAATATTGTTAATATCTGAGTATCGTTAAGCTATTTTCTTAATCTTTTTGCTCCATTGTCTAGTAATCCCTCATCTGCACCCAACAAAAAAAAAGATATTACAAAACATAGCGAAGTGGGAAAAAAAATATATATTATAATATATTGTATTAATTAAATTAAAATTTAAGACAAAATCATGTACGGTGCTATATTGAACAAGATTATTAAATTTATATTTTAGTATTATAAATTATTAGTAATATTATGTTAATATTAACTATATTTACATTAATATTTAGTTTAATTATCATTTAAATTTTTGATTTCAAAATAAAATTGAAAAATGATGCCACCAGCCATTTTACCCGGACGGCAATAATTTGTTTTAGAAAAGAAAGTTAAAGTTAATGGGCATTGTAGTCATTTTGCAATTTAGGAATTCTTGAACGCAATCTTCTTCTTCTCCCGCCTTTCTCGAATGTGCCCATTTAGGAAACTTAGTAGTTGCTTGCAATTTAAGCTACTGAACTTAACGTTACTACTTCTCATATTACACGGACTATAAATATAACACAACACCACTCACCCACATCATTCCATCTACTTTTGTTCTCTCTTCGTGTCTCGGCTTCTCTGTTTTTCTTTTCAGCGATTCACCAACAATTTTTCTCAATAAATCAACCCACCGTTGCAATAACCCTTTTCTTCTCAAACAAAATGCAAGAACACAGACCCTTTCTTCCCCATGGCTTCCAGTTCAGACCATCAGATGAAGAACTCGTTGAACATTATCTTAAGAAGAAGATTTCCGGAATACCCATTCCTCTCGCTGAGTATTTCATCACGGACTGTAATCTTTATGACAAAAAACCCTCTGAGATTTGGGATTCACACGGAGGACCCTTTTTGAATGCTGATGAGGATCTGTATTTCTTCACCCAATTGAAGAAAAAGTCTTCTAAGGGTTCCAGAATTGACCGCAAAGTCGGTTCTTCCGGTGGTGCTTGGCAAGGGGAGGATGCCGGTAAAGATATTGTAAGCGGCCAATCTAAAATCAAAATCGGCTCCAAGAAACGGTTTCGTTATGAAAAGAAAGGTTGTGAGGATCATGGGGCTTGGATCATGCATGAGTACACCCTACATTTGCCGAAGAATCAAGCTACCAATTATGTGCTCTGTAGGCTCCGAAAGAATCAACCAACTGGCCAAGATAACAAGTTCTGTTCTGCAAAGAAGAGAAAGTTGAAGGATTTTCAAGAAAACAACAATCAATCTGAACAAGTGACAGATACTGAGATGGAGAGGGTTTTGACCCACCAACAAAATCGGCAACAGAATGATGTGCATTATCAAGAAGTTAGTTGCAGCAGTACTGGCATGATGAGTGAGCAGAGCTTATCTGGTGGAATGGGCTTTGCAAGGAGTGTTGCTGAACATTCTGCTGTAACTGATCAAATGCAACAACATCAGTGTCAGCAGATACTAATTCAAAATTCTGAATGTCATTACGAGCCATCTATGGAGATGATGATGAGTAATTTTGACCAGATGCTATATAACCAGCAATGTGACTCTGCAAACAACATGCTTCAGAGTAGAGAAACTGGTGGGAATTGTCATTGTGATTCGGAGAGTATTGCTGATGCCATGGCAGTGCCTGAGTCATTGGTGCAGCAAGAAGACTGTGATGCACTGCCTGAGTTAATAGAGGAAGACTATTCTTTTCTGGAAGAGTTGCTTTGTAATGATGCTCAAGAACCAATAGCAGATGGAGAAAGCATTGATGAGACTGATGGAATGGATCATTCATCTACTGTTGCTGAGAAACAATTTGAAGCATTTGTTGTGGTGCTTGATCAGACTGTTCAAAACTCGAGGCTACAAGAAAACCAGCAGCAGAGAGAGTGTCAATCTAAAGAAACCTTTGCCATTTCATCTGACCATGATTATGAAAGCAGCATTTCTCAGAGAAGAGCATCTGGTGGAGTTGATTATGAGTTGGAATCAATTCATCAGCTGCTTCTATCTGACCAAAATGATTGCGGCTTGATGCTGGACTTGGAGCATATCTGGTCTTAATTCGATTATGACACAAATTTGTGTTATTTTTACTGTAATAATTTTTCCCCATGTAATTAAAAGAGGAACTGGTGGGAATTGTAATAAGTGAGGCAAATTTTTTAATCACAGGTTTGTGTTCACTATTTTCCTTGGACATCAGCCAATTAATATTCACTTGTGGCTAGTCAGCATGATTCCACAGAAACAGAAGGATGGGAGCATAACTTAAAACTTGGAGGGACTTATATCTGAATTGAAAAAAAAAAAGGAAAGGCTCATCAGTGCATATTTGTCCTTTTGGTTTACGAACACGCTGAATCCATACTAACCCATTTTCCAAACAAATGCACAAATCTTAAAGATCATATGACAGATGTTATTGGCAGGTGATGATGATCAAGTTTGAACACAAATAAAAGCTTATATCAGGGGATAATCCATTTTCTTTTACAACTTGTTTTGAATAAGATTTTGTACTCCCGCATTCAATATAAATTTAACCACATTATTGCAGAAACATGGCTCTAATAATAGAAGTCCAGGCCATAGAAGCCAGAAGACATGATATTTCTACGGCTCTCAAGTCAAATACTCCCTTACAATGATCTGGAAAATTTAGAAACAAGAACAAACCTCATTGAAAATGGAAACTATCAAGTGTTGGATTAAATAACAGATTGGACTTACCTTGCGTTGTTTCTTCCAAGTGGCCAGGTGCAGCACGGTATTGCCTTGCTCATCTTTCATATTGAAGATTTCTTCCCTCTTCATCCCTCTAATCCAATTCACCAAAACTGTAATTGCTTCAAACTGGTTGTTCTTAATAGCAAGGTGCAAGGCAGTATCATGCTGAATGGTCACATCTTCTATACATTCTGGACAAGCTGAGAGCATTTCACATCTTCTATGCCCCACACTGTATGCTTTGCCGCTGGTGGTGCTATTCATTCTGTCAGGTTTATAATATTCTTGCCATACGCCACCTGGAGGGTTGACACCAAATTGGAAGGTTGTAGTTGCCACCAAAACAGCGACAACCAGTAAGATCTCTCATTCTCATAGCTCCGGCACTCCAAAAGATCTCCTCAATTTCTCTATCTCCTGCTTCACTTGGGAAACTCAGCAGCACGTCAAGAGCAGTGAGACCGCTATGGTTTGTGGCATTTACTTCCAAACCCCCTGAGGCATTTGCTCCATGGCTAAGTAACAGTTCTACTACCTGTAAGGATTTATTGTTTAACTTTTTCTGAAAAGTCACTTGGTAAATTCTTAAATGCTTGACATTTATGTTATTTCCAAGCAGATTTTCCATTCTTGCAGAATGATATATATCTAAGATTGAAGAAGGAAAGCAAGGGTTGTAGAAGTTCAGAGTTACGATTTGGGTCCAGGAGCTAAGCCAGGAACCACTCAGGTTTCCCATTGGCTTTCTAGTTCTGAATGCATCAAGTCCATACCAATGCAATTTTAAAAGCAGAGCAAAAACTAATTTCTGGACATGAACTAGCCAGGTTCAACTGCACTAAATAAATAGTTTCTTGCAGTCAATGTTTTTACTTGAAGGAATTAAGGGACATCTTCGCATATGAGCTTTTTTGGAATGAACAAAAAAGGTCCTATTAGGAGAGGATCCATCACTGTGAACTTAGATTATGTAATCATCATCAAGAATTAATCACATATTATGTAAGTATGGTTCTCAACAGATGTCTAAACCTAAGCAAAGCAGAGGAATCTTTTGACAGTTGGAAGTCTAAAATCAAATGCTCCCTTAAGATGATCAGAAGGAACTAGTAGTAAACACAGATCCTAGAATAGGTCTTATCAAAGACTGCATGAAAATTAGATTTAACTTGCCTGGGATTCTCTCTTCCAGGTTGCTAGATGAAGCACTGTATTGCCCTGCTTATCCTTCATATTCAAGATATTTTCTTTCTTCACATCTCTTATCCAATCCACCAAAACTCTCACTACTTCAAACTGGTTGTTCTTAACAGCAAGGTGCAAAACAGTCTCTCTTTGAACAGTCACATCTTCAGCACATTCTCCATAAGCAGAGAGCATTTCACTTACTACATCAACTCTCCCTTTGATAGCTGCAAAATGAAGGGGAGTCTTTCTCTCTGGTCCCTGAAGGTGACAAAGTTTCTGGTCAAATTTCATGAGCTCCCTTACAACGTCTATTTGTCCATTGGCTGATGCCATGTGCATAGGACTAAAACCATCTTGATTCACTTCCTTGGCAAAATCTGGTTTCAGCCTTATGATCTCCTTTACAAAATCAACGTGCCCGTATGCAGAAGCAACATGTAGGGGATTGCCTGCAGAAGCAAATGCAGGGGTATGTAGTATTAAGGGATTTTCTACAAAAAGTTGTTGCAAATTTTGAACATCTCCTGTTAGAGCTGCCGCAATGAGCCTCCTGTCCATTCTGGTGGAGTATGCTGAGTTTCTTCACCTAGAATGTAAGCCAGACACGAGTTCTCCCAAGGGGAAATTGTGGATTATGAAAGAAGTTCAAAGATTGATTTTAAGCCTTTATAAGACAATTTTCCGTGTGATCAAGAACGGTTTAATGTTGTTTCATGATTCTATTGGTCAATCTCGTTTCATTTTCTTTTCCGCTCAAAAAATTTAAGTAGCATATCCGTTTATGCAAGAAGCAAGATTTCAACATATGTCAATATCTAATTGGTACCTGTACTTGAACAATTACTTCTGAAGTGCGAAGACAAATAAATAATGCATAGAATAAGAAAGACTAAATGAAACTGTTAGAATTCTTCATAAAAATAGT
The DNA here is from genome assembly GCA_002013955.2 of Citrus medica. NCBI lineage: Eukaryota > Viridiplantae > Streptophyta > Magnoliopsida > Sapindales > Rutaceae > Citrus > Citrus medica. Next base: position 206,619 of record MKYO02024899.1, on the reverse strand, counting down.
TGAACAAACCATTTACATCATCTGAGGGTTGACCTCTTATTAATCTGTCTTTTAATGTTGAATTCTTAACAATCTGACATCAGAAACACTAGAAATCTATTGGACAGACTGCTTGCTTCAAAAACTAAGATTACTAGTCACCCCTTTTATGATATGACAGAGGTAATATAACACATGATTAAGACACGCACGTCATTTTCTTTTAAGGAAAAAAAGAAAAAGAAAAAGAAAAGAACAAGAAGAAGAAACTCCGCAATTGTCGGTAGAAATCTACATTATCCGCTATATGAGAAATGAGGACAAAATCATTTGTGACCCAAATTCTAGGAAAAATCATGACTAAAAGTCCATTCAATGTCCGTATCCGTTTCCATGAAACAGACATTCGACTTCACCTCAATTATCCTTGACATTTGACAGAAATATTGCTGATAAGATATAAAGAATTCATGCAATATCAATCTACAGCAATACAAAGGGCTTTTATTATTTACAGAAGGCAAACCCCTTCAAAATCTTCTAGCTATCATTGCTTCAGTTCATCCTATCAACTTAATTTTCATGAAAGCTATTCCAGTTGGTAATGGAAGTGATCATTTGATACAATTACCTACACTAGGTGAGAATCAAATCTCCCTTGATTCATATCAATTGCAAAAAATAAAAAAGCAGCAAAAATGATAATTCCGTTGCATTGGATTTTACCAAGTTTAACAGACTCAGCCGCTCCTGACAAAGTGCATTTAAAATTGATTAGACAAAGAATGAATGGGATTTATTTCTGGTGGTAGGATAAAAAGCCACCAGAAAGTACTTAAAGCCCAGATATTGATTCAAGATTTAATTTCTCTGAAGAAGAAGTTTCGGCTTGTTTGCTTTCCTCCAGTTTGGGCTTATTCATAGCATCAAGAGTTTGCAAGTATGTGTAAGATGCACTCCGACTAGTTGGAGGATTAGGATTGCTTATTCTGCTAGCAAGGAAGCGACGAATCAGGCCCCTGAGGAATGGGGCCATGGTATCCGGCTCATATTCTAAGTAATACATAATTCCTCCCATGCATGCACAAAATAATGCCACCTGAAAGGTTTGGAATAATACGTTTAAAATACATAAAAAAATATAACCTATTCAACAAACAGAAAAATGTAGGTCATTCTGTGTCAAAACCATTTGCCTTTCCGTGTGATACATGCTCACGTTGGGCCAAAATGTATGAGTTAATCACATGAGTGCACACAGAAACACATCCTCACACACAGGACAGTCAATTGCCTCCATTTAACACTCCTTTTTTCTAAACAAAGTTTGTCGGCAAGAAAAATGCATAGAAAAGCACATGGGCACTTATGTGTTTGCATTAAATAACCTTTTGAAATATGGGTTCATCCTAGGATCAGGAATGATCAAAAAGCATTACTCAGCAATATCAGAAATGGATTAGGCAGCCTTCAGTAATAAATTATGGGATGCAAGTTTCTTAAGTCAATACGAAAAGTTTTCAAAGGATTGTTATGAATGAGCATACCTCAGCATTCTTTACATCAGGAAGCAGGTGGCGGTTTACTAAAATATACCACAATGAATCTCCTGCCCGTGGAAGAACATATAAAGCAAGTTCACCACGTCTAGCCTTTTTCTCCAGCAATACAGAAAGCGCAGATAATGCGCCTGCAACCCAGAATACCAGCTTGTGGTCATTCGAAGCAATTTTTCTGTGCGCACATATGACTCCCTTGCATCATCCAAAAGCATATTAACAATTAATTCACACAGCTTTTAACTGAAAAAGACAAAAAGAAAAAAGAAGTGAGAGATACAGAGAGAAAATAGCTACCTGAAAAATTCCAACAAATGCAGACAAGAATGATGTTGAGCGAACAGCGCCTTTAAGTGCAAGCCAGCAGGTACGAGCAGGAGAATCCATGAACTGAAAATGGATCATGATATTAAAAAAAAAAAAGAAGGAAAACATAAGTCCCACATTGAAATGTGGCTGTCAACCACTATACAAACCAAATTGTAGTACAAAAATAAAGAAAAAAAAATATAATTTAATTATAAGGAAATTTCCTCTCTGTGATGGGAAAGGGTGTAAAAAAAAAAAAAGGGGGGGGGGGGGGGGGGGGGGGGGGGAAGAAGTTTCAATATGTTGTTGTTCACCAATCAAAAACTAGCTTTTATAAAAAATAAATGAGGAAGAAATGCATATCATAACATTTGGTTTGTGAGAAATGTACAGGAAAAGTGGAAGGCCACAAAATCCTCCAGGCCTCAGAGAAAAAGTGAGGTAAATTCAAAAAGCATTAGATGAAAAACCAGAATGAAGTGATTATAATCATTTCTCAGATACGCCTTTTAACATTAGGCATCTTCCACACAACAGAAGCAGTATCCATCATATATATTCAACACATGAGTCATGGGTTTTTGGAAGAGTCGCATAGGCGGCAAGAAGGGATGATTTGTTGACAGCAGTAGAGATAGAGGTTTGCAGTAAAAACAAACTTCAAGGTCAATCATCACAGCAAGGGAACCAGTAATAGGAAAAGGCAAAATTTCTGTTTTCAATAGCTTTATTTGAGAATGCTTCAATTAACTTGCTGGGTGGATCCACCAGACAGATTCCATTAGCACGATAGATAAACAGAATGTGGCAATTGACATGCTCATTATTACCACAAACACAGAATATGACATAAAATTCTTAAATAAGATTCAATCATTCATTTTCATAAAAGCTAAAGCACCAGTTTCTTATAGCAGGTTCAAGATTCTATGCCCATGAAACCAGCCTTGCATCCAAATTGTTCACAGAAGTAGATGCATAAGACATAAGAGTTGAGTGTGAACCAATTTGAGTGAAAGTTGTACCTTCTGTAGGTGCAGAACAACAAATGGTACAAATGTCAAGGAAAAGTATAGCGGAAATGTTTTTCTGAATGTAGCTGATGCCGCTTTAGCATTGTGACCCAGACATGAATCAGTGTCTGGATGAATAATTGAACAAGGAATTATGGAGGGAAACTCTTCCAACTTCACATCGTTTAACTTCCCTCTGCTTGATAAATAAGCTGATATATAGGCAACATCTACCGGACCACCTCGACAGCAATCTCTCACAGCTTTGTAAACAGGTTTGGCTACTGGGCCAGTCTTCTGAATGAAGTCCTGATATGATTTTGGCAAGCTCTCAGGACGCATTACAAAGGAATACATAACCTGAAATGAGTTTCTCAATCGATGAAATTACCCCAAAAAAAAAATATCAACATACAAGGCAAAAACCTAAATGTTGCAAGATAAATGCAAAGTTCCAATATCTTCTTCTTCTTTTAAAGTAAAAGTTATAATTACTTATTAATACCATAAACTAGAATACATATCTACTACCCTGAGGTGGCATTTGCAATAACATACATTGTCTAAAGGAAAATATTACTTGGATTGTTTTAGTAAACAGCATAGTAACAGGTAGAGAAAGTAAATTAAACAAAAGTTTTTCACCACTTTGCTTCATCAGTCTCAAAAACTTTCCAAGCATAAACAGATAAAAGGAAAAAACAAAAAAGATGAAACAAAAAAGGTTTCTTATTTGACAACTTGGTATAGCATGATATTACCTGGGCACAAGCTAGAGAAAAGAGCAAAGAATCTCCATGTCTCCAATAGCTACCCCACAAGTGAAACTTGTTCTTCGACTTAGCAGAATTATATGCACACTAATAACAACAATTTAAAAAAAATATATTAATTTCCAAAAGCTCTGACGGTGGGGTGATATAAAAATTGATCAATGTACCTGAGCTACTCTAGCCAAAAGATAAAGAGCAAGCGTGCGTCTCCTATTAGAATCATCCAAAGCTAAAACAGACAAACCAGCAATTGAACCTGCTAAATATCTGCTCCAATCATATATCCCCTTAAGCAAAATTAGAAAAAAAAATCTACAAAATCAAAGCAAACGGGTGCGAGAACTTACGCATTGAATGGAGTCTCTTTCTTTCTGAATTTTCTTAACATACATCTAAGCAAATGATAGGATCCAGTAAACCCACCAAAAAGTAAACCAATTCTACACGCTTCTTCTCTTACAATCAAATCTTTCTCAGATACAAGTTGCTGCAATAGAAAAAAAGAAAAAAGAAAAATTCAAATTTTCACACAACTTTTGACAAAATTGAGAAAATAAAAAAGTACGAAAGAAAGAAAAAAGGGGGTTACTTTAAGATCGAGGAGCGAAGAATAAGACTGCCGACGCGCGAGCTTGAAGGCGCGCAGGAGAATTCCAATCCCAACTCTCACTCCATAAGAAAGAAGAAAGCTTTGGCAGAGGTTACCAATTGCGTTCGCCACACAAGACTCGTCACCGGCGTGGTCGCAGGGCGGCAGGGAGGAGCCGTCGCCGCTGCCGCCGCGAGTGCGTTGGCGGCGTTGGAGCTCCTCTATAGCTTCGCGGAGGCGCTCCTCGGCCTCGCGGAGGCGGCGTTCGGCCTCGGCGTCGGGAGTTTTGTAGACTGGTTGTGGCGCCATTTGGTGGTTGGATGATGAGAGAAGAGCTTTGGCGTCCGCGGGGAGCAGACGATACCAAAATGAAGGTGAATGAAACGCAATAATAATAAATGGCAACTCCTGTTTTCTTTTATTATTTTTCTGTTTTTATTGTTTTGCTTTTTGGGACGCTCGAGATAGAGTTTTTTTATTTTTTTTATTTATTTCTTTCATATTAAATTAAGATTCAGATATAAAGAAATTCTTCCGAGCTTACGTGTAAATAAATAAATAAATAAATTTTCTAAATAAGATAAATATTTTCTCTCAAAGTGTTGATAATACTTTTTGTAAACATTTTTGGAGAAATTGAGAATCCATGGACCAATGATATAAAATCCATGACGGACGACGAATATAATTATCGAATCCATCGATAGAAATTTATAAAAATTTATTTATCCGATATGAACAGACTGATTGCATAAAAAATATATTAAATCATCATAAATATTATTATCTTTTTTTTAATGATTGCTGTATAATAAAATAAATTATAAATTATAAATAATATAAATTTTTGCATTCATTCTTCCCTTCTTTTTTTTTTTTTAACTTACCTTATGTTTGGTGTATAATTTTACTGTTTCAATCTCTAAAGATTCTTTGCTTTCACTATAGTCATGAGTCGCGTGTGACCTTAATACTTCATTATTTATTATTATTATTATTATTTTTAAATGTACACGTTTATGCTTAGACGTTAATAAAGCATAATCCGTGGTAGGGGTGTGCCGCCTGTCATGAGTCATGTGTGACTTGTACTTCTTTTTTAAATGCACACGTCTATGCTTAGATGCTAATAGAGCATAATTGTTGTAGAGGTGTTGTCCCTGAGTTATAATAATGTGATATTCTATAAAGAAAGAGTAATGATAGGTATTTTAAATTTTTTATCTAAAATTTTTATTTTAGATGATATGTTATTCATTGATTGATTGATAATTTTTTTCAAGATTTAAGTGAATTAATTGTATTATTTTTATCAAATAATTAATGAATATTACGTTATTTGATATAATTTTATAAAATAAAAATTTAAAATATGTAGCGCTACTCATTTATAAAATTAGAGAAAAAAAATCTTATTCCTTTAAATTGAAGAATATTCAATAGATAATTATCTCATGTTTTAATTCGTCTTGTAACATAAGAGAAGATTTTATTTACTTATTTTAAATTCATTTATCTGATTTTAGAATCTATCGAGATATAACCACAATTTTTTTTTATAAAAAAAATAGATTTAATTGTTATTTAGCTGATGGCCAAAAGAAAAGAAGGGAGTGAGAGACCAATTTCGTGTTTTGTGTGAAATATTGAATCATTGTTCATATGATTCTTGAGTCATAATTTAAATCGGTATAAGAATAAGATGTTGATGTGACTTCAAAGTTGTCATAATTAATGGCGGGAAAACTTCCCATTAGATTTCTAATTGCATTTATTATCTAAGCTTGCTTTTTGGATAGTGAGTAGGGTTGACAAAAATGATTGGACCGGCTCAAATCGGGTTGTCCCGAATTGCATGAATTGGGTCGAAAAATATGAAGTCCGCATACATTGTGCTTAGATAAGGAAGTTCTGTAGCCTCCCAGCAATTAAGTCGATTCTTTTTATTATACAACTTAATAAACTTTTCGGAAGTTGCGGATATTACTTACATTCGAATTCGAATTCGTATTTTTCTTTTACGGATGTCAACGTGAATTCGAATATAAAATTATTAATTTAGATCAAGATGCACCTATATCCGGATCCGTATTTGGTTTCGAATTTTACCGAAATGTTGCTTTAAATTTTGTAATTTAAATTTCTTTTAAAATTATAAATAAAATAAAATAAAAAATTTGTGGCTGACATGGTTGGTGGCTGACATGGGTTGATTGTGACATAACAAGTATAACATTTAATAAAAAGAACAAAAAGTTGTAGGCTTGCATTGTTACCATTTTTTGGCATGTGTAACAACGCTCAAAGATGTCTTCTCTTATAATTTTGTTGTACTTAGAATAAGAATCATTTTAAAACTGACTTTTTTAATTTATAAGTAAAAAAAATATTAAATTAAAAAATTAAAAATATTAAATTAATATTTTTTATTATTATGTTGTGTTATTAATATTTTATATATTAAATTATTATTTTATTATGTATTATATAATTATATTTAATTTAATTTTTTTACTTTATTAAAAATTTATTTTAAAATTAATTAAGGCATAGGATTGGTCCTAACCATGCCCAAGCTCATTAAAGCTCAACCCATCTAATTTTAAAGGAGTCTATTCTTAATTATTTGATCTTAAATCTAGGTCTAAAAATACTCAATCCAAACTCATCTAATTCTTAATTAATTTTCCAACTCTTATTTGTTAAGGAGTGGCAGAAAGTCACATTTTAGTAATATTTATGCTGACGGCTAACAATCAACCAACCGAAAAATAGTCAAATATCATTAATTTTTTTCTCTTTACTTCAAAATTAAAAAGAAATTGATTTAAAGTGATGTAATGTGGTTAGAATTGCAACGTCTAAGAGCTACTCCAGTTGGCTGTTAGAGTTGAAAATATCTATATAAAAAGATTTGAGGACACGTGACAAATATATGATGACAGAGATTTAAAATAAATAAATCAATAAAGTAGATAAATTGGCGTTGGGTAGAAAATTAAGGGTTTTTTGGTACTGTGTTTGGGCTTTTGGCCTGTGTTTTTAGGCTCATTTCTGCCACTGACTAATGATACCAAACAAACTAAAAACGTGTAAAACAAAAAATATAGGGAGATGTTTGAGATTTGTTCTAGAATTTGTTCTTTAGTCTAAACCGTAAATTCATTTGAAAACACTTTCAACACGTTTTTTATTTTACAACAGGATAAGTGGATTCGAATTCTTTATTTTATAATTTATTTTTGAGTTGAGCACACCAAACTTGTTTTTCAACTGTATTTATAAAACAAAAATAAAAATAAAAGGTTTGAAAAGGGTACCAAACAGGCCCTAGATTTCCCCAATTTGTTCTGTATTGGTCCCACTCCGTTGGAAAATGCAAATCCTGAGCTTTGCACAATTGTGACTTAACAAGCAAGTGAACAATACAACTAAATTTTCTTTCCAGGGCCGCTTGGCTTTTGGTCTTGCCAAGAGGCTTGCCATTGCTCGTCATACAAAGCTGCTTCGTCGGCAAGATTTTTCAGGTTCTGGAAATCTTCATTTTTCCTGAAGAGTATGATACCGGCAACCGTGACAAATACTCCAGCCTTGCAAATGAAATTCCCAGTTTGGCCAACCACATCCAGCCCTGTCAACGCATCTACAATGTATCCCATGAAGAATCCCACCATCGCAGCTCGACCTAAAATATATTACGAGTGATTTCTCTAACATGATACCAAAACAGATTCGATCCTACCAGCGAATTTCATCTTACAGCCTCAATGACCAAAAGACGTTACAGGGTTTTTATGACGGATAACGTATAAATTAGATTAGTTTAGCTAAGGTTACTTATAATTGTCAAATTTCATTAGACAAAAAAAAACCATTTTACTGATTATATTATTTAGTACTGACCATTGAGCAGCTCGGCCTGAGGGAGATAAGAATGCAAGAGCCATGCCCACCAAGGTATAATGGAGCTCCTAAACACCACAGGTTCTTCATTTGTAGCTGAATCTGGATACATTTCAAGAAACTTTCTCCTTCTTGCTTCTACAAACAAATTATCCATTCTTAATTTGATACATATAATTGAAAGACTATGATACTGTAAAAATAATTTTAGATAGTAACATCTTAGATGAAAAGGCAGTCTCACCTGCAACAATCACAGCATCCCAATCCATCTTGCCGTCTTTAACAAACATGTTCAAGTCCCATGTTCCATTTTTCCAGCGAGCATCGTTGAACTTCGGATGAGAAGATTGTGTGTCCAAATCATCATTTTCAGCAACATTTGGTTTACTTGTAGGTGAAGAAGACTTGGAAGATTTGTCTTGTTGTTCAACTATATCCAAACTTTTTTGGCCATCACCATTTAGAGCGACAACATTTGACACCTGTTTTGTACCCAACGAGCGACCGGTTCTGGTTTGAGACAGTTGTTTTTTAGTGACATGGTTTGAGCTGCAGGCTCTTTGCGAGGAAGCCGAAATGGCAAAGGAAGCCATTGTTGTTTCGAGAAAGTTCTTTTCTTTTGCTTTCTAGTTTACTCTCGTTAATTATGAAAGAAGAATGAGGAGCATAGACATGAGGAGAGCCCATACTCAACAAATAAATAAGATTATCTTCCCGCCTCTGTTTTGTCAGAAAAGTTATGGGAAGCTTTCTTTTAAGTTTTAACCATATCTGCTTTCTTGAATTCTTTTTGCAAGAATTGGCGTGGTAAAATATGTTCATTTCACTTCATTGGTCCCATATCATCTTGCATGAAAGCAAAAGAACTGAAAAGAGAAAAAAAAAATTCAAGGCATTACTTGATTACAATAAGTGCCAATTCTTTGGAAACAGATAAACAAGTTGATATTGCTTCAAAAATGGTTCATATCAGAGAAACAATATAAACTGATATTTCAGGATAATGCAAACACATTGAATTGCAAGTGGTTAGGACTCAGCATTGGCATCACGTTATAAAAAGACTCACTTTCCAAACTGAACCCAACCAGAAAAGAAATAGTAAACGGCTGAAACATATTGTTTGTAAAAGCTCAGATTTCATATAAATTATAATCCTCCCAATGAATACATTGAATTTGTATGAAGTTCAAAATTGCAGGAAAGGGAAACAAATAAAACTTTGGTGGGAGGTAAGAATGGCTTGTAAGCTGCCTTCTTGTGGTTTGGCAAACTAGATATGAAAAGAGTGATGGAGGAACGGTACAAGGCTGTTTATGCCTCCCAGCCTCTCAAAGTGGTAGCACGAGCAACTCGGTTCACCCCAAGTGTGAAGGCACCCATCCGCAGATTGCAATTGTGTGTCTGACACATGCCCTTGATGTTATGAAAAGCTCTAATCATGTACCTCCGAAGCTCATTGTTCACCTTATCCTCTTCCCACATAAAACCTTGAATATTCTGCAAGAATGAATAAAATTGTGAAGTATTAGCCTTCTCCATAAAAGAATATCAAGATAAACTATATGACCAGCATTTAAGGTGGGACCAAATCATTGGCATCTTTTATGGCAAAGGACGAGTTCAAAAAGACAGAGCGATGCTTGGCAATCAGAGGCGAAGATAGTATTCAACTGCTATGGAATCAAAAAAATTTACTGTCATTAATTTTTTTACCTGAACCCACTCGAAATAGCTAACAGTCACACCTCCAGAATTTGCATATATGTCAGGGAGGATTGTGACTCCTCTCTTAGAGAGTATCTGTAATATCAAAATCTCGTTAATTAGGGATATAACCTTCTTCATACAAAACAAGAAGAAATCAATTCACACCCTTACCTCATCTGCTTCTGGATCAGTAGGATGGTTAGCTGCTTCTATTATGAATTTGGCCTTCACATCTGCAGCATTTTCCCTTCAAAGGACAAATGAAGAAACTTAGGTAATTCTGTTGGAAAAAATTATATAAAAAGAGCCCATGCTACTTTCTTTCTCTAATTAATTTTTATTTTTCCCAACAACAAATCATGCAAACTCAAATCATGTGTAAACAGCATTATCGCTAAACTAACTAACCAGTGAAGTAGAAATAAACTTCAACCATGCAACTTTTCTTGATAGGAGCATATAAGGTGAGGTACTTAAAAAATCCAGATTCAACTCTTTGCCAAAGTTAAGTTCCACTTTCTACAAAGATTTGTAGATAGGGAAACTTTATCAACCTAGAGACAACATATATGTACGTAACAAGTTTCTAAGTGAAGGGCCATACCTCTTAAGAACTCCACCTAAAGCACAGGGGATGAGAACATCACACTCATGCGCCAGAAGCTCGCTAGGCTCCATGGAGTCTCCTCCATCAAAATCTTTCAAACTTCCAGTTTTGTCTTTATGGGCTAACAATTTGTGAATATCAATTCCATCTGCGTTCTTAACTGCTCCAGTTATGTCACTTACTGCAATAACTTTACCACCTCTCTCATGAATAAGCCTTGCAGCCCATGATCCCACATTTCCAAAGCCCTAGAAAGTTCATCAATAAGATTTAAAACAATGAAACTAACGAATCCTAGACAACAGACTGACAAAAGACATGAATATTAACTCTACCTGGATTACAAATGTCAAATCCCTAATTGCCTGCCCATGTTCAGCAAGTAGAGCTTCTGTAGCATAAACGACACCACGCCCAGTTGCAGCCTCTCTACCTAGTGATCCGCCAAGATCCTAAACTCCAAAACAGAAACATGAGATAACGCAGGAGACAGATTTCATTTTAGCCAAATTGTAGATATTTATCTCAAATCAACAACAGCAGAGATTCTGAAGTGTGTACTTACAATGGGCTTTCCTGTGACGACAGCAGGAGAGTGACCATGAAATTTTGAGTACTCATCCAAAATCCATGCCATAGTCTGTACATGAATAAAAGAATAGCTATGTTAGCTACATGAGGAAATGATAAAAACATAAAGAAATGAATCATTGAAGATTATAAGACCTGGGCATTTGTTCCCATGTCCGGGGCTGGTATGTCAGTATGGATTCCAATGAGGTCGTGTATCTTCTGAGTGAAAACGCGAGTTAGACGTTCCAGCTCACTGTTGCTTAATTCTTTTGGGCTGCATCCAATTCCACCCTTTGCTCCACCATATGGTATATCTGCCACAGCAGTCTTCCAGGTCATTAGTTGAGCCAGAGCATTTACTTCATCAGGATCAACCTTTCAAAACAAAATAACATTGCAATGTCAAATGTAGAGCAACCAGTCATATACAATTTTGTTTCCAGACACATAAAAGATTGCAAAAAAAAAAAATGTTTCAAATAAAATGCTATAGTTTTAAAATAAAATGACAAAAATATTTAAAATTCAAAAGTTGAAGCAGATTCACAAAACATCAGATGGTTAAATTCCTGAAGGATGGTGAAATTAACTACTATAATGATAGAACTCAAGGGGCATTTGGAAGAAAATTTGGGAGGTAAAATTCTTTCTCAGACAATTTTAACAAAAATTTTAATACATGCTTATGATTCAACTTTATGATCACAGAACAAAACTTCTTTCAGGAACGCTAAATTGTCCAACTTCAGTAGAATATGCAGAGTTTGAAAAAGAAGCCCTACCATTCATAGCTGAATACAGAGCACTAGATTTATCACTAAAGGTAGCCTCTAATTATAAACCAGTCCTGCCTCAAAGTTCATTGCCTATGTAACACACTGCTATATATGTTACGTTATTGAAATCAAATCCAGATTTAACACTGGCCTGACTCTTCTCATAACAATCCTTTACATAAAATTATGACAACATAGAATGTGTAAAGCCGTTCCATTTAATTAGTGTAAAGCTGTTCCATTTAATTAACTGATATAATTTATAGATTCAAAACTAAGCACATTCAACATTGTGCATTAACCAGCTATTCACCAATGGGATGCTTCCTATTAGAGATACTGAAACAACCTGAAATTGTTTTAAAACTACAAAAACCAATCTTTGAAAGGCATTATTAACGAAACAGTATTGTTCAAGTATACATCCAAACAAGCCTATCACTGCATGAATTATGATTTAATTAAAAAAAGAAATCCCGACTAAAATCTAAAGTTTAAAAAGAGAGAGAGAGAGAGCAAAAGTGAAAAAACCAAACAAATTAGTAAAATATCATTATGTAAACAGAAACAAACAAAATGGAAACAGACACAAAAGCCACCAACCAGCAAAGCAAAGCAAGAAAGCCACGCACCTCAGGATGATATCTGATGCCTCCCTTCATGGGCCCACGTGCGTTATCATGCTGTACCCTAAATCCAACGTACGAAACCAGACTTCCATCATCTTTGGGAATAGTGCACTCCACCTGATCATTAACGAAACAACACACGAACATGAACCATGATCACAACCGCAACAAGGACCAAAACAAAAATTGACCCATTAGCTGAAAAGGGACCGGTACGTACTTTGATCTCTCTAAAAGGGATCAGAAGACTCCTCTCAAGCTTAGAGTCAAGCCCAAGAATGCGTGCAGCGTTGCGAAAGTTACGGCTCGTTGCTGCAAGAGCGTTCATGATGATGATTCTGAAACTTTCGAAACAAGTTAAAAGAGAGCTAAAACCACTGATGGGGCTTTTGAACAAGAATATATGAATGAATTAGCTTTTGTGAATGCGAATGTGAATGAATGAAGGCTAATGTCCGGAGAATTGGGGGGTATTATATAGGGAAGCTGCCATGTGATTTTCCTTCTGTGAGCCGGGGAATGCATCGATTTTGGAAATTAATTATTAGGTAGGATTTTTTGAATTTATCTTCCCTATTCAGGGCACACTTTTCAGGTTTTAAATTACATTTTTATCCTTCAGTTATTCATTGCATTAATTATCTTACCCTCCGTCATTAATTAGTCTTCATGATATTTTATTTTAATTTTCAGAAAAAAAAATTTAAGCAGCCCAGCTCAAATATTCAAAGAATTTAAATAAAATATCCTCTTTACTAAGCGAAAGATTTGGAATTTAAAAATTAAATATTTTATATAAAAAAATAATATACAGCTTTTTTTAATTACATCATAATCTACTCATATATATGATTAAAAATCTATCAAAATCTCATGGATGAACTATCTGATAAAAATTTGTGGATAATAAGCTAAATTACCGTTTAGTCCTCTAAGCTTGATTCAAATCTCAATTTAAGTATTTAATCTTTTCCAATTCAAGTTTGATGGTAATTACAAATTTCTATTACGGAAGGGTATTTTGGTAAAAATATCGTAGGGGGAAAAGGGCAGAATAACAGTCGCCAGTGCACGTGCATCAATTTTGGCTGGGTGGTAACCAAGAGCAGGAATCATGGAGACTTCGCTGGATTAAAATTTATCGTCCACGATATTGGTACAATCCGGACCGTCCCTTCCTATTAAGATTAGTCCAGAAAGCCATCTAAGCCGTTGACTTGTCATAGTCTGACTCACATATGACACACCGTTGATCCAAATCCATAACATTTTGGTTGCTGACAACTCATCAGTTGTTTCGCTTTTAAAAGCATTTAACCGGTGACGTCAAACTTGTCAGGCGTTGGCAATGACGTGGCGCTCGGACCCAAATTCACACACGCGACTCGCCGCGTCCAACTGTCCAGCTCATAATTGGAAATTTGTTTTAATTTACTATTGTTAAATTTTTCTATATTATCTCATAGTTTGATAATTTAATTCAAGAGTTATTTAATTGGTACCTTATTTATTTATTAAAATACAGATAAATTTCCATGATTTCAATTATCGTCATGTTCTTATCTTAAAATTCTATTAGAGTTTCTTCCACAAACATCCCACTACTTTTATTAAAATATCAAAAAATGTCTTGTATTTTTTTTTATAATAAATCATATTCGAGGGAGCTTAAAATTTATCCTAGGGAGCTTAATATTTATCCTTAGAATCCTTTCCATATAGCTTTTTAAATAGAGTTTATTTAAATTAAATTTTTACTAATAAAACTTTTACAAGTAGAGTTTTACCAAATATATTAAAATTGTTTAGTTATTAATGAGAATTTTTATTAAAAATAATAAAATTACTTCAATGGATAAATTTTTTAAAGTTATGTTATGAAAATTATGAATATTTTAGATAATTTAACTCTTTAAAAAAAATTCTAAGACCTCTACTTTCAAAAATTTTAAATTTAAATTTTTACTAACACAAACCGAACAATACTAAAAAAATTTGAAAAGAACTTATAGAATTAAATAAATATTTTTAACTAATAAATCTGCCATATTAAACATGCACTCAAAACATTTCTACGAAGATAGAAATATATGAAGTTAAATGATGTAATGTTAACACGATACATAAATAATTTAGTCAGCATATAAACTGATGTGAAAAGATTGGAAAAATATATGGTATTTTGATTCAAATAGTTTTTAGCAAGAGATTAGGTAGGGCAGCAGTCCATTGCCGCGTCACAGCCATTACATTAAGTCCTCCTAATCTTATCCTTCAAGATTTGATGTGAAAAGATTGGAAAAATATATGGTATTTTGATTCAAATAGTTTTAGCAAGAGATTAGGTAGGGCAGCAGTCCATTGCCGCGTCACAGCCATTACATTAAGTCCTCCTAATCTTATCCTTCAAGACTATTTAATTCGGACAGCTGAGAAGAGATAACGGCGTTACCAAGATTTGAAAGCAGCGACGTCAAAGCATAAGATTCTGAAATACGAACATTCCCTTCCCCCCCAGATACCGCTATCCCCAGAAACTCACCATATAATTTCGATAGTCTAAATCAATTCTATTTTGAACTTTGACAGTGGGAGATAAATTTGACTCCAATGGTCAAGTTTACAATAAATCAATACAAGAGGGCGAGAGAGCACATCACATTCAATGTATGTACTTCTTGAGATCCATAAAACAAAATAAAAACTACTGATGCCCAACATTGGAAGTGCTGACCCGAAATTAACAATTCGCTGACCTTGAGAGAAATTAAGAATTTGGGGGTGTTAAAATGTGATGATTATGAGCCTCCCACCGACCAAAATGAAATCAGCCCCTTGATAAATAGATGATAGGCCTGAAGAATGATCTCCACTCATATGCTCTGATTCAATAACCCTTGTATCATCAATATGCATTTCTGTTGTCAATGAAAACACAAGGAAATAAGTAGTTACTATAGCTACATAAACTCACAAATTTCCAAACAACTTATATCTAGGAACCAGATTTAAACAGAACCAACGGGAGGTAAAGATTTTATGTGAGTTAAACAATATTTTGTCTCTTAGGAATAATGAATATGTTTTGGTCAAACTCTCTTGTGATTTGAAAACCACATAGTGGCCAGCTTAGAACTTTTTCGCAACCCAACTTGAAACAGGATTACTCTACTGGAAAAGGGATTTACACCAGAACCGGAATCTTTTTCCTTTTCACCCGTGAGTGTGTCCAATACCAAAACAATAAAACACCCAAGAAGATTCCATGTTATTAACAAAAATCAGGATGAGAAAACCAAGGGTCATTTTATTGATTGAGCCACACAAACACACAGTGAATTTCTTTACATCATGAGTGGGGACATACAGCAAAATACTAGTTTCTGAATCCTGACATAATGCCTCAATGAACTAGTTAGAAGGCATCAATGTGCTTAAGACTAGGTTATAACCACATTATCTAAATAACCTCCCCAACCTGATAGCATTTTCAGGTGCCATCTTTAGAAAACACAAAGCATTTGAGAATCCCATTGATTGTCAGATAGTGATCACAGCACTACATTGCAGTTATTGAAACATCAAATAAATTGGTCGTACAAGAAATATTTTATCAGCAATGAAGAAAAACAATGCAAGATTAAATAGAGATATCAATTTCACAAAGTATCCAAAAAGAAATGATCACATATTTGATGTAGAAGCTGCAAGAACAATTTCAAAATCTATACATATAGAATAAATGAATATTCGGCTATTCCCTCTTCAAATCACATAAACTGATTGGAATAAAAAAGATTACCTCATAAGTTTAAGGCACAGGAATGTTATGCCAATTCAACCATCTTTCCTGTAAAAATTACCAACTAAAATGTATCAAAATGTGCATCAAAATGTAAATCTTTCTAAGAAATAATTACAGTTCAATTGACTTAAACAAAAAAGGCGGGTATTTTTTATTACTCGACAAAGAAGAAAGTGGTTTTATTCTAGAAGACTGTACTGTACATACTTCCTTTTTCTTCGATCAATGCTGCTACTCCTCATATCATTTTTCATCAGAGCTGATCCTGGGGGAATTCCATACTGCATAGGAGAAAGGGCTGGCCCCGGAGCAGCTGTCACAGGAGTCGGCACAGGTGGTGCAGGTGGCAGAGGTGGAGCAGCAGCAGGTGGTGGAGCCTCAGCAGGTTCAGGAAGAGGCCTTGGTAAAATGTGCTTTAGTCGATTGTTTCTATAGTTCTTCCAGAAAAAGAATTGCTGCCTATGTGCCAACTCCTGAAAATTTACAGGATACAAAAAGAGAATATGAACACTTTAAAAATAAACATTAAATCAGGTTTTGTCTTAATATTAGATTATCAGATCTGAATTTCTCTAAAAGAAAATAAAGTGACTTCATTTTTATCTCAGCCAGCCAATCACTTTTTTGATAGTGATATTATAAGGACAGCAGAGAATACCACCAAAAAATATTGTTGCGCTGGGATATTATTGAAGGCGCCACTAGCACACCTTAAGAAGCATTTTATAATTAGCTTCCCAGAAAAAAAAGTCCATAAAAGATATATATGATGGTTAAGATCAATCTCTTTCCATGAGATCACTCTCCAAAAGGTCAACACAGATGGATCAGAATCCCCAAAATGTTACAATATCATCATATACACTGATAGCAGGATGAAGCAGAAAATCCTAAGGTAAATGCTACACCTGTACACAAAACACATATACACACAGAAAAATTGACACAAATATCATCTAGCAAAGGAAAGGGAATATACGTCAGCTGTGATAGTTAAAATCTCTAAACAAAATCCTTTGTCAAATAGTATATCCGCTGTAAATGCTCATGGTCCTAAATGCCAATGCAATGAAAATTCTAAGAATATTTTTCCAAAAAAAAAAAATTGTCAAGGAAAAAAATCTAAACACCAACTGAAGACATATTTGACTTCTATGAGGATCATGACTGCTTACAAAAGGTAATTTAACCAACAAACAAAATGACTTTAGAAGCACACCCAAAAGGGTCACAGTAAACAACAGAGTATAACCTTGTTGGCAGGATGTGCCATAGCATTGCGGAAGTTTGCATTTTGAAGAAGTTCAAGAAAATAGAGGCAATGTGGATACCTGAAATCATCCTAGAAGATAAGCACAAGAATAGAAATGTACCGCAGGTTCCAAAAGAAAAATGAAGAATTTTTCTAATCAAATATGAAGATAATAAGTCTCCTTCTGTCTATAAACTAAGTCAGATCTAGAAACACAGGCCTAAAAGTACTCTATACATCATGCTTTCAAGAAATTAGCTCACATTATAAATTTAATGTACTCCGGCTGTTGCCAGTACTGAAGATATTTCAAGTAACCAATGAAAGCCTCGTCTTCAAAATAGCGATTCTGAGCCAAATCTGCAATAGAAATTTGAGGTCCAAAATAAGCTTGTAACTGAATCAAAACCTGAAATCTATCGAAAGAGTAAAAATAGCTAACCAATAACATCAGCGATAATTTCCTAAAGCTACCGGACATGTATGAGCAAGGGTACATGAACAAGTTCCTGATCAAAGTATGCACAGAGTACAGTTTATGGCCAGAAAGGCAAGTAAAACAAGAAGTTAAAACAAAAAAATGTTAAATAATCGAACCCTTCATCAACCACTCCGGCCATGATTACCAACATATATTCGATGAAAAAAAAAAATGAAAGCACCCAATGTTACCTAGCCGTTGCAAATAAAGAATGCAGATACACTGAATAAATTTTTTAAAAAAAAACAGTGAATTGCACATACAGTGAATGTACGTGGGATTAGCTAGACATTGAACGAATTCCAGTTCAAGCAAAAAGCGTTGTCTCCCGTCGTCTGGATCTTTATATACCTTCTTTGGCCTGAAAATTCTCTCAAAATAAACTAATTAATAAACTTTTCTGAGACTGAAAGAGATTTAAAAATTAAAAAAAAAAAAGAACGGATACTTACGAGGATGGGGCATCGGATGCTTCTTCATTATCCTTGGAAGCCGCCATCTTATTTATCACTTTTTACAAATTGAAAATTAATTTTAAAAAATTATATCAATTGGAAGATTAACAGAAATAGCAGTTTGCAGGAAGCTTTTAATTGTGAAACAAAGAGGAGAAGAGCGTCGACCATCGCATCGAGCAATGTGGTAAGCGCCTCCAATTCTAGCATTCAATTGGGCAGCACAATTTGAAGGGCCGGGATCAGGTCCACACACATTGGGCCCAACCTTAAGAGTTAGCCTATTGGCACTCCTCTTAAATTCTATTAAAACCCCTTGTTTTTTTATATAAAAATACTCATTTCCAAATCGACACTATTTTCGTTTTAATTTTTAATTAATTTTTCACTCTTAAAATTCTTTTAAGCTATTTTCATTTCTCGATCTTGGTGGTTTTTGTATGATTAGAACTCCACGTTTGCCGGTGATGTTAATATCATTAACATTGGGTCTGGAACAATTTCCTTTGTTCACGTGGCCAAATCAAATTTATCTGGAAAGGTGTCACCACTATCATTAGAGATAATATTACTGTTCGCATCTCATGTACAATCATCTTTGAACTGTAGCAGTGAGCCTTGGGTTAGGTTTCATTTAAAAGTTCTTGAATTACAATTATCATTTAAAATGAAAATAATCATCATGCAAATAAAGAGAGAAGAAAGAAAGAAAGAAAAAGAGGAGCAAATTTTCTTTTTTTTCCCCCTTAAAAAATACATATTTTATTGAAGAAAAAGAATAAAATAAGCAGAGTTAATTCTATTTGTATTTGTCCTAAAATGCAATTATAATATCATAAGAGTTTTATAAGATTGATGAAATGGTGCTATTAGTCTTAACTCCTCTTAAACATATGTGCTTATCAAGTTATTAGAGTATACTATGCTAAGTTCTATACTCTTTTGTCATGCATGTATTTATAGTGTTGTACAATCAGGATCAAATCATATATCAAATAACCACTTAACACTAAATCCTAATGCACTTAAGTTTGATCGATAAAATTTTAATTGTGCACGCTTGAAGAGTGAAAAGGCTAAGAATTTTTTTTTTTTTGGTCATATGACAATGAAAGAATTGTAAAAGCCTTAATTGTGTACCCTTGGTTTTAATTTTTTAGGGTTTGTTCTATATCATTTAAAAGGATCAGGCTAGGTGCAACTGTGGCACTTTTTTTTTTGGTCATATGACAATGAAAGAATTGTAAAAGCCTTAATTGTGTCCCTTGGTTTTAATTTTTTAGGGTTTGTTCTATATCATTTAAAAGGATCAGGCTAGGTGCAACTGTGGCACCGTACCACAGTTGCACCTAGCCGTTTGATGCAGTTGAATTGGTGGGATCTATTGATATTCAACGGCTAGATGAAACTGTGGCACGGTGCCACAGTTGCACCTAAGGTTTTCCCCATTTAAAAAGTCCACTTTTATTTTCATTATCAAAATACAATTATAGTATGTATTTACTAACGGTTTAAGATAATATATTTATAAAACATAAAATATAAGGTGCACATTTTAGTCATAGAGTATGTTTGGGAGTAATGTAAAGCAGCTGGACTGTCAAAGCCCAACTACTAAAGTATTATATCTTGTAATTTGGTTGCTATTAAGCGAGTATGTCGGAACCCTATGAGAAAATTGGAACAAACGATAACTCTAGTTTTTTTGGGGTTTTTCCGCCGCCGTTTGTCGATGATCGTTCAAGTAAAAAGGCCAGTTGGAGGGCGAATGGAATGGATGCCAATAATCCACTACCAGCATCTTATAGAGATGCGCTTCGAGATTCTGGTCTAGGGAAGAATAGTATCCATGGGATGACTGAGGGAGAGGAGTTTCATGATGATGATTGGGATTTTGAGCCAGGAGATGTCATGGTAAGTTCTGATGGTGCTATGCCAACAATAGACTTTTCGGAACGTATTCAAGAGAAGCTGATAAAACCATGGCAAAACTCAATCGTGGTTAAACTTCTGGGTAAAAATATTGGGTACCGAGTGCAGTACACCAGATTGAAATCGAGTTGGAAAAGGAATAGGGAGCTTTCGGTGGTGGACTTGGAGAATAACTTTTTCCTGATTCGACTACAGTCTTATAAAGATGTTGAGTATGCATTAACTGATGGGCCATGGGTCATAATGGGACATTATTTAATTGTGCAACCATGGTCTCCACAATTTGATAGTAAGGTGAATAAATTGGATACAATTAATGCGTGGATTCGGTTACCTGGAATGCCCATGCATCTTTATGATAAGCGTATTCTGAAGAAAGTTGATAACCATGGTCTCCACAGGCTTTGCATGGCTTGGCAAAGAGGGTTTCGAAGGATAATGGTGGAAGTTGATAGCAAAGCTATTACTCAAATCTTGGAGAATTCGACCACTCCTGTTAATGAGCATCATTCTCTTATCCTTGCCATTCGTGAGCTGCTCAGCAGGGACTGGGTCGTGAAAGTGAACCACATATATCGAGAAGCAAACATAGTGACAGATTTTCTGGCCTCATTTAGTTTGTCTTTTCCTTTAGGCTTGCAGTTACTTACTGTTGCTCCTCCCAATTTACAGCGCATTCTTAATAATGATATGTCTGGGATTGCCCACTCCCGTTTAGTGGTGCTTTAGCTCTTTTAGAGCCCATTATTGATTAAAAAAAAGTATTACATCTTGTAACTGAATTTTAACAACTCAATTTTTTTTTTTAGAAGAAAAATGGTTTTCATTCATTCAAAGAGTTAAATAACTCAATAACTTCTGAAGGGTACGAGTCTACCCATACAACAGTTTTACACTTCTCTAAAGCTAGCTTTGGTATAGAGTGAGCAATCACATTACATAATCTTGGTGTTTGCTGGATTTTTCATGCATTGAAGCCTTTCAAGCTACTTTGCATTTCTGTAACTAACCATTGAATCTCTGTTTTGCTACTCTTCATGTTGTTGACAAAATCTACTGCCTCATGGGAATCTGATTCTACAATGACTCTTGCCAACCCTTTTTTTATAGCTACACTCAGGCCCCACTTCATTGCCTCAGCTTCTGCAAATGTTATATCACTATGAAGCTTTGTACTCTTAACATCAACTGCGGTAACATCTTTGTTTGCATCCCTTATGATTATCCCCAAGCCTACTCGATGCTCCTCTAGGTTTATGGCAGCATCTACGTTAATTTTAACCCAACCTGAGGGTGGAGGGCTTCAGCTTGCTCGAGTTGTCATCTGGTCCCCAACCTTAAGAATTCTTCCTGGAGCTTGGATCCGTTTGAAAGAATCAACAACTGCCTCTGCTTTGGCTGTTGTCATGCATGGATCGTCTCTTTTTCCCCTGAACAAAACATGATTTCTTGCACTCCAAATTACCCAGCACAGAGCTCTCACCAGATCAGCATCATTTTTTCCCATTCTTCTCACTGCTTCATGGACAAAACTAAGAATGTCTTGGTGAGCTATATTTCCAATATCAACTGCAAATTTGGTGGTTTTCCATACTGCACGGGCTGATTTGCACTCCATCAGGGCATGGGCAGTGGTCTCTATCTTAGTTCCACATAGTTGGCAAGTTGGTTGTGGTAATGCTTTCCTCTTCCACAAGTTCTCAGCTGTTGGGAGTAAATTTTTTGCTGCCCTCCATGTAAAAATCTTTATTTTTTTTCTGGTAAAGACAATGTCCAAATGACTGACCATTGGTTTGTCTTTTGATTTGAGCAACTTGGGATGTCCGGGAATTTCTCTTTCAAAGCCACCTGATAGCCACTCTTTACAGAGTAGATCCCTTTTTTTATCGTAATGCCAAACTATTTGATCCTTCATGGGTCGGCTGGGGAGGGTAATTCTTAAAATCAGCTCGGCATCTTCTTTTCCAAAGTGTTGATTAATCAAGCCTTCATTCCACTGGTTAGCAGCATTAATCAAATTTGAGACTCTTGAATCGAAGGGTAGAGATGGAGGGAAAACTGGTTTGAAGGATGTGGGCCTTGGCATCCAGTTTCCTTTATAAACCTCGACTTGCTCTCCATTCCCGATCCTCCATCTGATCCCTTTGTGAATCACTTGTCTCCCCCACAAGATACTCCTCCAGATGAACGAAGGCTTACTTCCCAACCTTGCATTTAAGAACTGACCATTCTTGAAATACCTAGCTTGCAAGACTCTAGCCACCAGAGAGTTAGGAAATTGAATAATTCTCCAACTTTGCTTAGCTACTAGCGCCTGGTTAAAGCTTGCAAAGTCTCTGAATCTCAACCCTCCTCTTTGCTTGGCTTGACTTAATTTCTCCCATCTTGCCTAACGAATCCCTTTTTTTTCCTTATTGTCGCTCCACCAAAATTTAGCTACTACTTGTTGGATATCATTACAAGTACTTAAGGGGAGTTTGAAAACGCTCATCGCGTATGCTGGAATTGCCTGAGCCACTACCTTGATCAGAACTTCTTTGCCCTTGCTTGAGAAGAATTTATGCTACCAATTGGTGATTTTGCTGGACAACTTAAATATCCACAATTATGATTTTTATTTCCCAGTAATTATGGATTAAAAACTATAGGAGTAGATTAAAAACTATAGGACCTCACTTTTACATGCAATCACCGATTAGGAAATAACTTAAAACTTTTATTAGTTTTGATGCTTATACTTCTCCATTTTAATCATCATTTTTTTAATGATAACTCCCGCCCCGGCTCGCAACGTCGGTCCACTGATCTGAACCGGCTGGGCTCTAAATTGCGGAATCAGTCGGGCGCACCAGTCTGATGACCCGAGAGACAATTAAAGGCAGATTTTTTATACTCACCAAGAGAATTGAACCTGTTACCTCCATTTTATTCATCATTATTCACTCAAAAAAAAAGCTTTGCCAAATTCTTGTGTATGTTCTCCAATATTACCTCAATCTCAATAGTAAATCGCCGAAATGGGAACTTCAAAAGAGAAACTAGCACGCAAAATCCTCTTTGCACATCAACCTGAAGCAAGCATGTAAGCCGAAGGGATGCATCTGTAAAGAACAAAAACATTGATGTTGTAGGCTTTCTTTTCCCATGATACATGACATGGCGTCTCAGTAAATTTTCACTCGCAACACTTTTATCTGAATAAGATCCTTGCTAGGGTTAGAATCACCGTAACTAACCTTAAAAATGTATTTAACTAGAAAAACATGAATTCCTTGGCAGGTAAACTCAACAACAGTATGAACCTTAAAATGCCCAATCTAAGATCAAGAGTTCACAAATACATGAAAAATATTTTTGTTACTACAACATCTGCATTTCTGCCTTTCTTCTATCCCTTTCCAAATCAAGCAAATGCAGGACTTCCAAGTAAAATTAAAATCCATAACTGCTGCAGGCAAAGCCCTCCAGGAAGGAGCCAGTTGGCTTCCACATGCCAATGATGATACAAATGCTTTTTTCTTCCCCAAATTACAGATATAATGACACAACTGTCTAAGAATGAATTTGGACCAAGACTAACATGAGATACCACCATTAGTATGGCCTGTACCTCATGGGTCGTCTGAACCTTGGAATCCTTCTGCACATAAGGAGAAACAAATTAATTCATAAAAAAATTAGCAGTAGAGTGGGGAAAAAAAAATCAGCTTTACAATGTCTAGAAAGAGAATCAAAAGTAAAGCTTGGAGTTCCTAGGAATCAATGAAAAAATAATAGTATAATATTCTCTTGTGCATACACAATCAAACAATCCATGACAACAAATCCCATGTAGCATAAATACACCACACTCATGCAAGTTTTTCATTTCATTCACAAAAACCTACGCCTCATAATGATATTACTCTGTTACACAACACTAATAAATAATTTCACATGCAAAAGCATCCTAAAGGAAAGCAAAAACCAAAAATAGACTGGCAGACACATCACAGAAAAGGGTTAATGTGTGCCCTTAAAAGTACAAAAGTTTTCTAGTCCTTACCCATACCCATATGGAACAAAAGGAACACCAGGAATGAATGGCCTTCGACCTCGGAAACCAAACGTGTTGGGTCGCCTTCCTCGGAATTGTTTCATACCAGGAATGTTGGTTCGCTTAGCAGAGACCTGCAAATAAACCAGACCCAACATTATAATCACAAGTCGATTCATACTGTAATCAACCACCAATAATCAAATCTACAGACCTTCAATTGTCGACCATGGAGCTCTGTTTCATTTAACAAAAGAGCATTCTGAACAGCATCAATTTCAACAAACTCAACATAAGCAAATCCTTTTGGTTGACCAAACTTGTCTGTCAAAATCGTCACTCTGTTAACCGTTCCACAAGATTGAAAATGCTGCTGCACTTCCTCAGGAGTGCATGCATAGTCTACCTGAATTGCACAAATACAAAAAAACTGTAAGGCAGTAACTCTCTTTGTCTACAGTTTTGATGTTGCCCATATTGAAACAGCACAAGCGTAAAAGAGAGTACAAACTCTAATGTGAATATCTAACATTGATTAGTTATTGGACAATGATTGGTTGACTAAATTATACTATTAGAAACATTTGTAGTATCTATGTGTGTAAAATAAAAGACAATGTTGTTAGAGCTACTATTTCATATTTCAATATTAGAATTCATTTATAATCTATAATTCACAGTTCAAGTTAATTATCACTTCTTAATACAACTAAATTTGACAAACTTACCAAACAGAAACCACTAAAACTAAAATAAATCCCCTTCTTACACATAAGTTATATTGTCCAGAAACAGAAAGAAATAAGGACGGAAACCTCACATTGCCAACATAGATTGATCGGGAGTCCACCTCCTCCTTTTCAGCTTGAGTTGCAGAAGTACTCGAGGAATCTTCAAACATGCCCAAGAGGGAACAAAAAATATATATCAACAATTATATAAGCGATCTAAAGGAACAAAACATATAACTTCAAAATTTACCCAAAAAAACACACAAGAAAACCAAAATAAGGTAAGCCAACTACTTGAAATCAAGCTGTCACATACATTTTTCAAAAAAAATAAAATAAAAGTATCAAAACAGTTTAAAGATCAGTCATTTATGATATACATCAATTACGAGGAGGTCAAAGAAAACAAAACAGGATTCATATTCATCAAGATGGCTAGGTCATAAAAGCAATTCTCAACCAAACGATCAGAACCTATTAATCAGTAACCTATGCTTCTTATATTGCCAATAAAACTGGAACACGAATAAATTCAAACAAAGTAAGTCAGACTTAAGAAAGGGAGTAGCACACTTGCTCTTATTAGGTCTCCAAAATCATCTAAAATTATCACTAAAACAAGTACACGTAACACGAATCCAGATCTTAAATTCAAATTTGTTACACAATTAAACAATTAGATTACAGAAAGAAAGAAACCTTGGACGGCGCCCATCTCCTTCTCGACTTTAGCCTGCATTTCACGGAGCGCGCCGGCTTCCTCTTCAATCTCCTTCAGCCTCTTCTTCATATCCTCCAAGTCCTTTATTTTTTTTAAATTAAAAGAAATTAAATTATAAACAAAAATCAATCAGAATCCGCCAAAACACAAACACGTAAACAGAGACAAAAACGACTAAAGAAAATACCTTGGAGTTAGCGTTCGGGTCTTCTTCATTTTCATTGTCGGCATCGTGTTCGTGTTCGTGTTCGTGGTCGTGTTCGTGTTCGTCGACGTCGATGTCGGCGTCCATCTCGTCGGGGATTTCACCGCCGTAAACGTCGTGCTCTTGCTCATCGTGTTGCTCCATTTTATAATTTTCTAAATATTTTTCTTGTGTGGCTTCGGGTTTTTTGAAGGTTTTTAAGTTCTACTTTGGTTTGCGGTTTAGGGATTTAGAAGCTCCCTCTTGTTATTAGTGATCTATTCTGTGGATTGGGGACGATGGCTCTTTTGTAGTTGTAACAACCTTATGGGGGTACAACAATATTTTCATTACAAGTCTTTGGTAATTTTACAAATATTTTGGGGTACAATTGATATTTAATTGTGAAACGTTATTTTCTTTCTTTTTAACCTTTTTCTCTTGAGATAGGATTTATTGAAGCATGAAGAAAGCTCGAAGTGGTGAAAAACTTTCGTCCACGTGCGTCAATCCACAATATACAGGCGATATTTCATATGCGTTTTATGGAAATGTCGTTTAAGTGACGAGATTATAAACGACACCTCATATATTAGTGGCTAAAGATTTTTTTAATTGATAATAAAAATTATTATTCTATAATTTTTATTAAAGAATAATAATTACGCTTGAATTAATATTTAATTAAATAATTTTTTAATATTTATTCTATGATACTCAGGAAAATATATGCAAGAGAAGTTTTTGTTATATCAGGTTTGTGAATTTATTTATTAATTTTCAATTGGTATCTCTATGATAAAATTGTACTTGTAATAATTAAATATGTGAGATTTTGACACAAATTTGGGTCAAACTTATAAAAGGAGGGGCTGTAGTTAAGTTAAGGGTAAATTTCATAATTTCTCGTGAATTGATTATTTTTTAAAATGTCCCTTTACGTTTTAAGATCTCAAATTACTTTTTTTTCCTTACAAAAAATAAAAAAAAATACTGATGGATTGAAGATTTTTTTGTTTGTTTTCTTAATAAAAATTGACGGTAAATTACTATTATTTTAAAATAAAAGAATAATTTAAAAAATAATCAATTCATAAGGGAGTAATTTGAAATTAACCCTTAATTGAATTATATCAGCCTGCAAAGATTGTGCTTCTATGAAAATTGCACAGGGAGGGAAAATAGATATGCACATGGAGAAAATAAATTTAATCTAAACTTCTATAATATTGCACACCTAAACTTGTATAATTTAAACTTGTGCATCTAAACAGAGGAGAGCTGAAACAAGTAATCAATAGAAAATATCAAGCACTTGTAGCAGTGTTTGTTATCTGAGAAAATGACCGAGAGAAAATGGAAAGGAAAATCTGAGAGATGAAAGAAAAATTTTATATATTAACTGAGAATTGCGAATATGATCTACATAATGCTGCGAATACAAGGATATTTATAGTAGAGCACCTTATTATAGCAACACATTGAGCACTGCAGTTTTATTTGCCACCTCAGCATGCCACGTCATTAACACTCGACTGTGGTGCTTGACATAAGCACAAAACCAGCCATGTATGCAGGATTTCTCCACCGGAATCACCGCCCCACGGCCGCTGGGGCCGCGGCGGGTAGAGATAAAAACGAGGCTAAGGAGGATGATTGCGAAGACAAACACATGAATTCCGATGTTTGGTATCTTCACTTCAGACATATTTCTTTGTTTTCTCGATCTATTACTAGTTTGGCGATGAAGGGAAAGGGTTCGTTGGCATGCAATTTATAAGAAAATTTTAGCGATTAGCGGAATTTAATCGAGTAGTTTTTAAATAGTTTTATTTAACTGAACATCTAAATTCAAATCTTAAAGAGATTAGAAAATGAACTTGGATATGCTCTCTTCTATCTTAAAAGAATGATAAAATAATAATTCAAAAATGTATATTGAAAGAGTTTGGAATTTTCTTCTTGCGGCTAACTGTTAACAAAAGTAAACTCCATTTGTGTTGCATGAATAACAGAAATTAACGGAATATCATTAAAAATCTAACTGAGAGGACAGCATATATAAGAACCGTTGGTTTGTTTCCAACAGCCGCCTAAGGTTGACTACATTCACTTTAAGTAAAAAAGAACCAAAGTTTGAAGTATTTGGTTTTGTCAAATTTTCGGACGGTAATAATTAAGAGTATATGAGGTGCATGCTGTTTTCATTCAATCAATATTAATGTTATATCATACTAGTTTGTATTAAAAGTTTTGACATTTTTGTACATAGGACCCGTTTGGGACAGCTGCGCGGTGGCAGCGCAACTGTCCCAAACGGAACCATAATCTTACTTCACAGTTATTATTATTATTATTTATCTCAAACAACTGTAGGGTAAAATTATATTAATCACTTCTGACTAACGTTGCAAATTAACTTAATCTAGATATTTTAGAATTGTAGTTTAAAGGCACCATTGCTAGAGAATTCCGCTCTATCTGATTGAGTTATAGTCCCTCATTTTTGTGATACATATTAATTAATATTATGATTTTATCAGATCGAGATGAATATTCCATGGTCTCTACACCATATTTCTTTGATCTTCTTTACCAGCATTACTTACAAGTTCTATTAATTTCATTTGTATTTCCACCGATGGGATGTGATGGATATATATATTTTTTTCCATTTTTTGTTATGACGATGCACCATATGATATCGCAATTCCACAACTGAAACATTTTGTGTACCCGTTTAGATTTTAATTTCATCAGAGGAAGTTTCAGAAAAATGATAATATTTTGATGATTTATACATTTGGTATTTTCAAAATAATTAAGAGTGTCACCTCGTCAATGTTGTATTCGTTAATATCTAACTGTTTATTTTATCAATTTTCAACTATGTCAATCCATCTATCAACTCCGTGACAAGAACAAGTGAAGATAAACGCCAAATAACCAATAAATTAAGACAATAATTTCATTAAAAAAATAAAGGGTAATTTTCAGCTACATTATCTTCATCATAATATTGACAAAATATAATTAGTAAGAATCCCAAGGTGTCACTGAATTATAAAAAGTTTCGAAAGGGTATCATTATTTAACTACATTTTTGTTGGCTTATGAATTTATTTTATTTATTTATTTTCCATTGATATATATACACTAAAACTATTTAATGATTAAATAAGGTGAAAGTAACTTTGGTCAAAACCAATAAATGTAAGAGATTAAGAAATTATAATTAGGTAGTGTTTATATTTTAAATTGAAGTGGAAACCCTAAAATTATGAAGGTGGGGTGAGAGTAAGAGTATGTTATTTTTATTTTTTATTTTTATACTAGAATAAGAATATGAAATCGGAATCAAAATCCAGTTTATGTGATTATCTTGTCTTTGATTGGGAGTAAATAATTTTAAATTATAATTTTAACCTTATTTAAAGAATTGTAGTTTTTAATTACAAAATTAATAAAAAAAATATATTTAAAAAATAGGGTTCATGGAGTGAGATTCTTATCCCCTTAAAATATATAAGTAAAAAGTGAAGTTTGAGGAATTCACACTCCTCATTCCCACTCTAATAAGTAAACATAACATTTACAGCCACTATTTCATTATTTGTATAATAACACCCTGGTTCAATATAAATATAGTTAATACCAGATTCACCCCAAGAACAACGAATTTATTCATTATTTATATAATTATATTCTCTTTATTTACGCAAGTTGTGTTTGCTAATTGCTGAATTTGGAAAAAAAAAAGAAAAAAGAAACACTGGACCCTGTCACTCCAAGCTAAGCATATTACAGAACTCAATTAATTATTTGGTGGCTCTGGTTCTAATCCTTGGACGCTAAAGTGCAGGGGAGTACTTTTACGAAAATACTGCAACGCAAAGAAATCATGCCAAAATTTAAATGACAAGAGAGAATTTGAGAAAGAGTTCAGCAAAACAAAAGACTGCAAAAAAAATGGATGACTATAAATTGACTTAAAAAAAAAAAAAAGAAAGAAAGAGAGAAAAGTAGTTCTTATACATATGGTAATAGGGTGGGTTCGGAGACATCTCTGAACCGAAAGCATCTCCGAATC
Source organism: Citrus medica (assembly GCA_002013955.2). Taxonomy (NCBI): domain Eukaryota; kingdom Viridiplantae; phylum Streptophyta; class Magnoliopsida; order Sapindales; family Rutaceae; genus Citrus; species Citrus medica. The sequence continues at coordinate 176,509 of MKYO02024899.1, read as the reverse complement.
CGCCCCCATAATCAGATTTTCAATTTGAATTGGGAACTGCAATTACCCATCGCCATAGCTTCCCACTTTTTTTTTTTTTTAAGTTTCAATTTTCAAATGCCATCATTTAGTTGATTTCATGGATTAAATAGCTGATGTTTTGGAAGCTATCTCAGTGAAGAAACCCGGTAGACCTGAAACTAAGTTAAGAATGAATGATGTAGTTATTTAAGGTCAAAATTGCAATTACAATAAAAAAAAACACATAATAATCGGGGTGCTATTATATAAAAAAAGTGGGGTGGAATTATCATCACCCTTTTATTAGTTTCAAATCTCTTTTAATTTTTTTTAAATTTTATTTAATTTTCAGACATTTACATATGAATGCAAAAAGTAAATTTTTGTGATTTTTATTTAAATGGAAAAAGGTATGAATGCGAAATCAATATTATATTAAAAAATATTTATATAGAATATAGATATTTCTTAAACTATAAAATATAATCTCTTTTTTTGTTTTGATTTGAAATGACATAAATATCAAATAATCATATTTAAGATATTTTTATTTATAAAAATAAACAAGATAACATTTGTATTTAGATATTAAAAAAAAAGTAAACATATCATTCAGATAGTCGTATTCAGATTCATTCAGACAAAAAAAAAATTATACTAATTCAGATTTTAGGCCAAAAAAAAAACACTACCTAAATTGTTTTAAGCACCGACAGAACCTGAAGCACTCATTGTTTTAAAGAGAGGAGAACGGGGTATTCACAGTTGATTAATGATTAGATGTGAATTAAAAGCTAAATATTGGTAACAATAATTCGATAGATTTTCTAAGGAGAAATAGAGATATTTCTGTTAGCCTATATGGCTATAAATATTGATTTTGATGATAACAAACCACATGTATTTATTAAGTAAAGATTTATGAATTGTGCTTTTATAATAAGAAAATGATGTTATGGAATTAAAACATTTTGGACTAAAATGAAAGTAATTTCAAAATCTTTGATAGTGTTTTAAATTTCGGATTTGGACATATTTGGAACTATTTAAATATTTTTGGGTCATTTTATAATTTCACAAAGTTTGGGCAAAATCATAATTTCACAAAGTTTGGGCAAAATCATAATTTCAGAAAGTTTTGGGATTAACGAAGCATTACTTACAAATTCTGAAATTGGACATATTTGTAAAGTTTCATAACGTTTTGGGCCATATTATAATTTTATAAAGTTTTGGGGTCAAACTAAAAATTTCATTGTAGCAGGTTACTGTAGCATCCGGCTTACCGGTTATAAAAACCAGAAAATCGAATTCGGTGCAGAATGTATCCAGAACGAAAACGGCTTACCGGATTCCGAATCCGGCAAGCCGGTTAGGTTGAATTTTGCCTTAACGGTAACATAAATCCGGCTTACCAGATTCCATAAACGGTAAACCAAATATGCCTGGAATGTGAGTAACGGCTAGTTTTTGAGCTCAAACTATAAAAACTCAAATCCAACTCATTTTGAAGCTCTCCAACAAGCAAAAACAAAAAGCACACGAGATATCTTGAGCCTTCAAACTTGCAAACTACATACATTGAATCATTCATTGTTCTTCATCTTTGAATATCTACTCATTGAGTGAGTTTCATTGTAACTTTCATTTCTTCATTTCAATTGTAAGAATTTGAGTGTGTGAGACACTTGAGTGAAGAGATTGGGAGATAATTTCTTCGTTGTAAAGGTTTATTGACACCTCGAAGTCAATTGTAATTGGTTGAAGCCTCGGAAAGGCTTGGATAGTGAAATCCTCAAGCTTGGATTGCTTGGAGGCGTGGACGTAGGCGGTGATTGCCGAACCACGTAAAAATTCGTGTGTTTGTTTCTCTTCTCCCTTACTCTTTAATTATTGTGCCTTTATTAAACTTATTGCTTTCAATTTTTATTAAGGCATTAGATTGTTTGTTGTGTGGATTTGCTAGGATAATTTTTAAATTTTCAATTCACCCCCATCTTGGGTTGCACATGTATATTTCATTTGGTATCAGAGCAATGTGCTCTTATTTAGACTTAATCATCTAGAGTTAAAGATCAATGGCAATTCAAATTGATTCCACATTTAGGGAAGGGCAGTCCACCACTAGACCACCTTACTTTGATGGAAGCGATTACCCGTATTGAAAAACTAGGATGAGAATTTACTTGCAAGCCTTAGATTATGAGATTTGGGAAATCGTTAATGATGGTCCATTAATGCCTTTGACTAAAAATGAAGTAAGAGAAGATATTCCAAAACCTTCACGGGATTGGAATGAATTCGAAAAGAGAAAAGCTTCTCTAAATTCCAAGGCCATGAATGCCTTGTTTTGTGCACTAGATAAGAAAGAGTTTCATAGAGTGTCTAGTTGCGAAAGTGCTAATGAAATTTGGCACAAACTTGAGGTTGTCCATGAAGGCACGAACCAAGTGAAAGAATATAAAATAAGTAGGTACACTCGACAATATGAATTGTTCCAAATGGAACAAAATGAAAATGTGTACTCTACGTATACTAGATTCACGGACATAGTGAACACTCTAGGAGCCCTAGGAAAGACTTTTTCAAATAGCGAAAAAGTCAAGAAAATCATTAGGTCTCTATTAGCCTATATGGCTATAAATATTGATTTTGATGATAACAAACCACATGTATTTTAAAAGCTTTGATAATGTTTTTAAAGTTTTCGGATTTGGACTTATTTGAAATTATTTAAATGTTTTTGGGGTCATTATATAATTTCACAAAGTTTGGGCAAAGTCATAATTTCAGAAAGTTTTGGGATTAACGAAGCATTACTTAAAAATTCTGAAATTGGACCTATTTGCAAAGTTTCATAACGTTTTGGGCCGTAGTACAGTTTTATAAAGTGTTGGGGTCAAACTGTAAATTTCGGGAAATGTTTTACTGTAGCAGTTACTGTAGCAAGCGGCTTACCGGATACTGATAAACGGCAGGCCGAATTCGGGCAGTAAGCACCAGAACGAAAACGGCTTACCGGATTCCAAATCCGGCAAGCCGGTTAGGCAAAATTTTGAATTTTGCCTTAACGGTAACATAAATCCGGCTTACCGGATTCCATTAAACGGCAAACCGGATAGCCCAGAATGTGAGTAACGGCTAGTTTTCGAGCTCAAGCTATAAGAACTCAAATCCAACTCATTTTGAAGCTCTCCAACAAGCAAAAACAAAAGGCACACGTGATATCTTGAGTGTTCAAATTTGCGAAATACAAACATTGAATCTTTTCTTGTTCTTCATCATTGTATATCTACTCATTGAGTGAGTTTCATTGTAATAATCATTTGTTCATCTCATTTGTGAGAATTTGAGTGTGTGAGACACTTGAGTGAAGAGATTGGGAGATAATCTCTTTGTTGTAAAGGTTTATTGACACCTCGAAGTCAATTGTAATTGTTGAAGCCTTGGAAAGGCTTGGATAGTGAAATCCTCGAGCTTGGATCGCTTGGAGGCGTGGACGTAGGCGGGGATTGCCGAACCACGTAAAAATTCGTGTGTTTGTTTCTCTTCTCCCTTACTCTTTAATTATTGTGCTATTATTGAACTTATTGTTTTCAATTATTGTTAAGACATTAGATTGCTTGTTGTGTGGATTTGTTAGGATAGATTTTAAAAATACAATTCACCCCCCCTCTTGAGTTGCACATTTGTATTTCAATTGGTATCAGAGCGAGGTGCTCTTATTTAGATTTAACCATCTAGAGCTAAAGATCAATGGCAACTCAAAATGATTCCACATTTAGGGAAGGGCAGTCCACCTCTAGACCACCTTACTTTGATGGAAACGATTACCCATATTGGAAAACTAGGATGAGAATTTACTTGCAAGCCTTAGATTATGAGATTTGGGAAATCGTTAATGATGGTCCTTTCATGCCTTTGACTAAAAATGAAGTCGGAGAAGATATTCCAAAACCTTCACGGGATTGGAATGAATTTGAAAAGAGAAAAGCTTCTCTAAATTCCAAGGCCATGAATGCCTTATTTTGTGCACTAGATAAGAAAGAGTTTCATAGAGTGTCTAGTTGCGAAAGTGCTAATGAGATTTGGCACAAACTTGAAGTTGTCTATGAAGGCACAAACCAAGTGAAAGAATCTAAAATAAGTAGGTACACTCGACAATATGAATTGTTCCAAATGGAACAAAATGAAAATGTGTACTCTATGTATACTAGATTCACGGACATAGTGAACACTCTAGGAGCCCTAGGAAAGACTTTTTCAAATAGCGAAAAAGTCAAGAAAATCATTAGGTCTCTACCTAAGGAATGGAGACCAAAAAGGACTGCCATTGAGGAAGCCAAGGATTTAAATGTGTTACCTATTGATGATTTAATTGGCTCTCTTATTTCATATGAAGAAGATTTGGCAGCTGAAAAAGGGCATGAGGAAAAGAAGAAGAACATTGCTCTCAAGGCTTCAAAACGTGAGAGTGATGAGGAAAGCGAAATGGATGATGAGGAGCTGGCTATGTTAGCTAGAAGATTCAGAAAATTTTACAAGAAGAATAATGAGCAGAGAAAGTTCAGAGGCTACAAGAATAAGAAGGAGAAGAAGGAGCCAATCACTTGTTATGAATGCAAGAAGCCCGGACACATACGACCGGAATGTCCTCTTCTCAACAAATTCAAGAAGAAGGCTATGGTGGCTACATGGGATGATAGTGATGAGGAAACAAGTGACGATGATGAGCAACAAGAAATGACAAACTTAGCTCTCATGGCCATTGGGGAAGAATCATGTGATGAACTTGATGAGGTAAGTGTTCTTCCTACATATGATGAATTGCATGATGCTTTTAATGATTTGCATGATGAGCTAATGAAGATTGGTAAAAAGAATATAAGTCTTAAAAAGAAGATGATAGAGCTTAAGAATGAAAATGATTCATTTAGTGCAAAGATTACATGCCTAGAATTAGAAAACAAAACATTACATGATAGTATTGCATTATTTGAGAACTCTAGCACTTCACATGAGCACTTAGAGTCACACATGAATGACTTGAAAAATGAGAATGAAATGCTTAGAAAGAAGAGTAATGAATTAAATGAAATTGTGCTAAAATTTACAAATGGGCAAAAGATGTTGGACAATTTGCTAAACTCACAAAAATGTGTGTTTGACAAAAGTGGCATAGGTTATAAACCGAATTTGAAACAAAAATTTTACAAGAATTATTTTGTGAAGAATACATCTATTAACAATAAAATTGTATGTCATTATTGCAATCAAGATGGCCATATGAAAAATAGATGTGCAGTGAAGAGAAATGCATATTATGGTATGAAATGTGTTTGGGTTCCGAAAGGAACCATTGCTAACTCTCAAGGACCCAAAAAGGTTTGGGTACCTAAAGCTTGAGATTTTCTCTACAGGGCTCAAAGAAGAAGAAGAATAAGTGGTACTTGGACAGTGGCTGTTCAAGACACATGACAGGGAATTATTCTTGGTTTTCAAGCTTTACCAAGATCGAAAATGGCGGAGATGTTTCGTTTGGGGATAATTCAAAAGGAAAAATCATTGGGATTGGAAATGTCGGCAATGTATCCTCTACTCTCATTGAAAATGTGTGTTTGGTTGACAACTTGAAACACAATTTGCTTAGTATTAGTCAATTATGTGATAAAGGGTATAGAGTTATCTTTGATGAATCAAAGTGTGTTATTGAGAATGCATGTGATGGGAAAGTCTTGTTTGTAGGAAATAGATGTGTTAATGTCTATACCATTAATATAGATTGTGCATCAACAAATGAGAAATGTCTTTCCGCATTGCATGATGATGGTTGGTTATGGCATAGAAGATTAGGTCATGCAAGCATGGATTTGATTTCAAAAATCGTGAAAAATGATTTAGTAAAAGGTCTTCCAAAAATCAATTTTCAAAAAGATAGAACTTGTGAAGCATGCCAATTTGGAAAACAAATCAAAACTTCATTCAAAAGCAAAAATCATGTTTCCACTTCAAAACCACTTCAATTGCTTCATATAGATTTATTTGGACCTTCTAGACATGCTAGTTTAAGTGGTAAGTTTTATGCATGTGTAATTGTGGATGATTATTCGAGATACACATGGGTATTGTTCTTAGCTAATAAGGATGATGCCATTGATGCATTTCGAATTTTCTGTAAAAAGGTTCAAAATGAAAAAGGTTACTCCATCACTTGTATTAGAAGTGATCATGGTGGAGAATTTGAAAATCATGCATTTGAAAATTTCTGTAATGACCTTGGCATTGAACATCAATTTTCATCACCTAGGACTCCACAACAAAATGGAGTAGTAGAGAGAAAGAATAGGTCTATTCAAGAAATGGCTAGGACCATGTTGAATGAAAATTCTTTGCCTAAGTATTTTTGGGCCGAAGCCGTCAACACCGCTTGTTATGTTTTAAATCGGGTGTTGATTAGACCTAATCTCAATAAAACTCCATATGAGCTTTGGAAAGATAGAAAACCCAACATTGGTTATTTTAAAGTTTTTGGATGCAAATGTTTTGTTTTAAACACAAAAGATAATCTTGGTAAATTTGATCCAAAATCTGATGTTGGTATCTTTCTTGGTTATTCAAATTCAAGCAAAGCTTATAGAGTTTATAATAAAAGAACTTTAGTTGTGGAAGAATCTATGCATGTTACATTTGATGAGTCTAACCCCTCCTCTACGGAGAAAGTTGTTGTTGATGATAATGCAGAAGAAGAACAACAAGAAGAAGCATCAAATGGCAACCAAGAAGACACACCACCTGGAATTCAAGAGGAACATCATGAAGAAACAAATGCAGAGCAAAATGAAGGTACTTCACAAACACTCCCCAAGGAGTGGAGGTATGTGTCCTCTCATCCTAAGGATGTAATTTTAGGAGATCCCTCACGAGGTGTTACCACTAGATCATCTCTTAGAAACACATGTGAGCATGCTGCATTTATTTCTCAAATTGAGCCAAAATCCTTTGCGGATGCGGAAAATGATGAATCTTGGATTATGGCAATGCAAGAGGAGTTGAATCAATTTGAGAGAAATAATGTGTGGGAGTTAGTTCCTAATCCGGAACATCAATCCATTATAGGTACTAAATGGGTATTTAGAAACAAAATGGATGAATCCGGTGTGGTTGTAAGAAATAAAGCTAGATTAGTGGCTCAAGGTTACAACCAAGAAGAAGGAATTGATTTTGATGAAACTTTTGCACCTGTAGCAAGATTAGAATCCATTAGGATGTTGTTAGCATATGCATGTCATAAGGATTTTATTTTGTATCAAATGGATGTCAAGAGTGCTTTCTTAAATGGATACATTATGGAGGAAGTTTATGTGAAACAACCTCCTGGTTTTGAAAATGAAAAATTTCCAGATCATGTGTATAAGTTATCCAAGGCTTTGTATGGTTTAAAACAAGCACCTAGAGCTTGGTATGATAGGCTTAAAAATTTCTTGTTGGATAACGATTTTTCAATGGGAAAAGCGGACACAACTCTTTTTGTTAAGCATAAGAACCAAGACATACTTATTGTTCAAATATATGTTGATGATATTATCTTTGGTTCTACTAATGAGTTGTTGTGTAAAGATTTTTCATCATGTATGAGCCAAGAGTTTGAGATGAGTATGATGGGAGAGTTGAAGTACTTCCTTGGTCTTCAAATCAAACAAAACGAGGAAGGAATTTTCATAAACCAAGCCAAGTACGTGAAAGATCTACTCAAAAGATTTGGCTATGAAAATGGAACGGCAAAAAGCACTCCTATGAGCACTACCATCAAGCTGGACAAAGATGAGAAAGGTAAGGAAGTTGATATCAAGACTTATCGAGGTATGATCGGATCCTTACTCTACTTGACTGCTAGTAGGCCTGATATTATGTTTAGTGTTTGCTTGTGTGCTAGATTTCAATCTTGTCCTAAAGAGTCTCACATGCTTGCTGTCAAACGCATTTTTCGGTATTTAATTGGCACTATTAATCTTGGCCTTTGGTATCCTAGAGGAACTCATATTGATTTAACTTGTTATTCGGATGCTGATTTTGCTGGGTATAAGGTTGATAGAAAAAGTACTAGTGGAACATGTCACTTCCTAGGTCATTCTCTTGTCTCTTGGTTTAGTAAGAAACAAAACTCAGTTGCGCTTTCAACCACCGAGGCAGAATATATTGCCGCAGGTAGTTGTTGTGCACAAATTCTTTGGATGAAACAAACCCTTAGAGACTATGGCATTATACTTGATCAAATTCCTATCTTATGTGACAATACTAGTGCTATAAATCTTTCCAAGAATCCCATTCAACATTCTAGGACTAAGCATATAGAGATTAGACATCATTTCCTTAGAGATCATGTTCAAAAAGGGGATGTTGTAATTAAATTTGTTTCCACTGAAAATCAACTTGCGGATATCTTTACAAAACCTCTTAGCGAAGAGCATTTTATAAAGATTAGGCATGAGCTTGGAATGATGAATGTTGAATCTTAATTCATGTTTTAATTCATGGCTTGATATGATTGTTATCATATGGTTTTATGCTACATGAATTAGATAACTTGATGTGCTTGTAAATTTATGATTTTATGATTTTATATTACATGCATTAGATGGCTTATTGAAAAGTTTTAAATCTTGAAATGATTTAAAATTAATCAATTTTTAAAGCCGGAAATAAAATGGTGTGTAATACAAGTACAAAAGCTAGCATTTTTCCCTTTTCATTCTTCCGGAAAATTATTTCTCCTTATTGATCCCTCTCGGGACAAATTCCGGAAAACCGGATTTTCAATCCGGAAAACCGGATTAGCTTTGGTTGGTCTCTGGACAACATTCGGATGACCGGATTTTCAATCCGGAAAACCGAATTTGGAAGGATATTTACTGCCTCATAACCGGTCAACCGGTTATCAATAATCGGAAAACCGAATTCGCATGCATGCTTTGCTGGAGCAAAACCGGATTTCCGGTTCAAGACATCCGGAAAACCGATTATTTTTGGAGGCTCTCGAAACCGGCCAGCCGGTTAAGGAAACCGGCAAGCCGAATTGCCTCTTGCATCTCTCGGTCCATATCCGGTTTACCGGATTTCAATTTCGGAAAGCCGGTTTCGGCTTTCTCCTTTTCTGCATACTAACCGGCCTGCCGGTTAGGAAATCCGGCAAGCCGGATTCGTGCCTTTTAAATTTGCTGAAGAAGGCTGTTCTCGGGTTCACAACCGGCCTACCGGTTATCCACAACCGGCAAGCCGAATTGCTTCTTTCTACTCTCGGTTCATTTCCGGATTTTCGGATTTGTTTTTCGGAAAGCCGCTTTCGGCTTTGTTCAAATCTGTCCACAAACCGGCTTGCCGGTTAGAAAATCCGGTAAACCGAATTTGAGCTCTTTAAACACTATTCATCATCTCCTAAGTTTCGGCAATCCGTTTCCATTATCTCTCTAAAAACCGTTTCTATTCTCTCTCTTTTTCTCTCCAAAATCCTCCATTTTCTATCATTTTCACTTCGGCATTCCATATCCGTTTCCACCTCCATCACCTCCATCCTCACCACCTGAGTAGTATTTTGTGCTTGTACTTGGCCACACCTACATTTTATTTACTGCATTGTGTGTTCTTTTATTTTCGATTCTATGGATGGTTGTTATGCTCTTCGGTTTATGTATTTTTTTTGGATTGTATGGACTTGTTATGACTATCTACGTTGATGTTATGGATTTTGTGTTGCTTGATCATTATGGATTATATGGATTTTATATGGATTTTCTTATGTTGTGATTTTGATGATTGATAGGGGGAGTCTTTATTCTTTTTGATGATGAAGGGGGAGAATGATTTAATATGTGTTATGAAAATATGCATGTATCTAGGGGGAGCATATATGCAGGAGGAGTTTTTTATCAAACTATTTTCAAATCATTTTTTAATATATGCAGGGGGAGTTTTTTATTAAACTATTTTCAAATCATTTTTTAACTTGCATTGATTAAAGGGGAGCTCTTTCATAACAAAATTAAAGTTTTGAATGTGCTTTGTCATCATCAAAAAGGGGGAGATTGTTAGCCTATATGGCTATAAATATTGATTTTGATGATAACAAACCACATGTATTTTAAAAGCTTTGATAATGTTTTTAAAGTTTTCGGATTTGGACTTATTTGAAATTATTTAAATGTTTTTGGGGTCATTATATAATTTCACAAAGTTTGGGCAAAGTCATAATTTCAGAAAGTTTTGGGATTAACGAAGCATTACTTAAAAATTCTGAAATTGGACCTATTTTGATTGCCGAACCACGTAAAAATTCGTGTGTTTGTTTCTCTTCTCCCTTACTCTTTAATTATTGTGCTATTATTGAACTTATTGTTTTCAATTATTGTTAAGACATTAGATTGCTTGTTGTGTGGATTTGTTAGGATAGATTTTAAAAATACAATTCACCCCCCCTCTTGAGTTGCACATTTGTATTTCACCTCCTACCTCTGAAGATGTTACTCTTCAGCAGCTTATGGATGAGGTGCGGACACTTTCGGTGCGGCAAACTGAGCTTCAGCAGGAGCAGCAGCAGGAGCAGCAGCAGCGGCAGCTCATTCATGGCCAACGCCTCCTCTTTGAGCACTTCGGCATTCCATATCCGTTTCTACCTCCTTCACCTCCATCCTCACCACCTGAGTAGTATTTTATGCTTGTACTTGGACACACCTACATTTCATTTACTGCATTGTGTGATCTTTTATTTTCGACTCTATGGATGGTTATTATGCTTTTCGGTTTATGTATTTGTTTTGGATGATATGGATTTGTTGTGCCTATTTATGTTTGATGTTATGGATTTTTTTTTGGTTGATCATTATAGATTATATGGATTTTCTTATGCTTATGGATATATTTTTTTTACTAATGAGCTTGTGTTGCTATTTTGATGATTGATAGGGGGAGCTTTTATTCTTTTATTCTTTTATTCTTTTTTATGATAAAGGGGGAGAATGATTTAATAAGTGTTATGAAAATATGCATATATCTAGGGGGAGCATGTATGCAGGGGGAGTTTTTGATCAAACAATTTTCAAATCATTTTTTAACTTGCATTGATTAAGGGGGAGCTTTTTCATAATAAGATTAAAGTTTTTAATGTGTTTTGTCATTATAAAAAAGGGGGAGATTGTTAGCCTATATGGGTATAAATATTGATTTTGATGATAACAAACTACATGTATTTATTAAGTAAAGATTTATGAATTGTGCTTTTATAATAAGAAAATGATGTTATGGAATTAAAGTATTTTGGACTAAAATGAAAGTAATTTCAAAATCTTTGATAGTGTTTTAAATTTCGGATTTGGACCTATTTGAAACTATTTAAATATTTTTAGGTCATTTTATAATTTCACAAAGTTTGGGTGAAATCATAATTTTAAAAAGTTTTGGGATTAACGAAGCATTACTTAGAAATTCTGAAATTGGACATATTTGTAAAGTTTCATAACGTTTTGGGTTATACTACAGTTTTATAAAGCATCCGACTTACCAGTTATAAAAATCAGAAAACCGAATTCGGGGCTGAATGTATCCAGAACGAAAACGGCTTACCGGATTCTGAATCCGGCAAGCCGGTTAGGCGAAATTTTGAATTTTGCCTTAACGGTAACATAAATCCGGCTTACCGGATTCCATTAAACGGCAAACCGGATATGCCTGGAATGTGAGTAACGGCTAGTTTTTGAGCTCAAACTATAAGAACTCAAATCCAACTCATTTTGAAGCTCTCCAACAAGCAAAAACAAAAAGCACGCGAGATATCTTGAGCCTTCAAACTTGCAAACTACATACATTAAATCATTCATTGTTCTTCATCTTTGAATATCTACTCATTGAGTGAGTTTCATTGTAACTTTCATTTCTTCATTTCAATTGTAAGAATTTGAGTGTGTGAGACACTTGAGTGAAGAGATTGGGAGATAATTTCTTCGTTGTAAAGGTTTATTGACACCTCGAAGTCAATTGTAATCGGTTGAAGCCTCGGAAAGGCTTGGATAGTGAAATCCTCAAGCTTGGATTGCTTGGAGGCGTGGACGTAGGCGGGGATTGCCGAACCACGTAAAAATCCGTGTGTTTGTTTCTCTTCTCCCTTACTCTTTAATTATTGTGTCTTTATTAAACTTATTGCTTTCAATTTTTATTAAGGCATTAGATTGTTTGTTGTGTGGATTTGCTAGGATAATTTTTAAATTTCCAATTCACCCCCCCTCTTGGGTTGCATACTTATATTTCAATCTCTCCCATAATAGGTGAAAGCATCGATGTAATTTCATAGTTATTCGGTTGGGATGCATCCTGAAAATCATAAACCAGATGGCATAATAAAAAGATCTAAGATGTAGAAGATGATATCACGACTGATTCGGCTGAAAGGGAAAATTGTGAATTTGATCTACACAATGTTGAGAATACAGCAGCAAGGACATTTATAGTTTGAACTAAAATATCAGCACCTTAGTAACGAATTGAGCACTACAATTACAATAGCCTTTGCTTGTTCAGCATGCCACATGATCAATACTTAAAGGAAAATGATAAACGAACTCAAAGAAGACAAAAGGACAACAGAAACGCATGCGCCCATTGCCATTTCACGCGTTTCCTTATTCTTCTTTTACTTTTGCGTGGACCCATAATAAATAACAAAATAAAGAATTTATTTTTGGAAAGCATGTCAAATTTTAGCTTTTGACCAGATTTTCCAGTCCTTAGTTTACTCGCCTCCTTCGTTATTCCCTTCCGTTCATCTGGAAGGAAGAGGAAATTGCCCAGCCCCCCCTTTTTTTTTTCTCACCTAGCCCCATTTGCTTCGTTATCCGACGATGTCCGCTTCTTGTTATCGGACGACGACCGCTTCTTGTTCTCGCCCAGCCCAGATCTACAATGGACACGATCGACTCTGCTTCATCTACGACGGCACTACTTTGGTGGAATGATCTTCTTATGGCTCTTCAGGCTTCTAAGAGACTTCTAATTGTTGCTTGCTGCTGCAATTCTAGTGACCCATCTGTAAGCATTTATTTTTATTTTTATTTTATTTTATCTTGTGGATGATGAAATTTTGAATCTTTCTGAACTTTTAATTCAACAGTGTTGTATCGTGGTATCATTTATATGATCATCCACTTAATTGAATTAATTAAATGTGAAAAATAATCTGGGGAACGTGAATGGTAGCTAGCTACTTGACACTAGGAGATTGTGTTTTATGTGTAATTTGGATACAAATCCTTGATTATTAAAACAAATGGTACCGAAAATCTCAAAAATGGCAAAATGGGTAGCATGCGGGTGTTAGTCTCTTAACACAATTTGAATCTAGAAGCAGGAAAATATTGTATTTGTTATAATTTTTGGCTTTGAAATGCCCACTGCTGAAGAGTCCATTCAAATGGGACATATGTAGAATACAAGCAATTTCACATTCTATAGCTGCGGCTGTGTACATATCAATATATAGTTAATAAACCCATGTATTGCATATCAATATATATTATCATTAGGAGTTTCTTAACATAAATGTCTAAAATATTTATTTGTGATAATATTTGATTTGAATTTTTCCAATGTAGAATTCAAATGCCTACTCAAAGCTGTTATGTTGTTTTCAAAGGACGAAAGCCAGGGATATACAATTCTTGGCCTGAATGCCAGATGCAAGTAAATGGATTCAAAGCGAATTCTTATCAATCTTATAAATCTTTGTTGGATGCCGAAATAGCCTACAATGATTACAAAAAAGGCATGAAAATTTGCCAGAGACATCCAATATTGTGGAAACTACAAAATTTATTGTGGAAACACTCGAAAAGGGGGTGCAAACTGAAGCGTCTACATGCGACAAAGCTGTGCAAACTGATAAAGGCAAAAATGATTGTATTATTTTGCCTATATTATCTATTGTATGTTGTATTTTAGGGATAATCGTTGCTATATGTATTTTGCATAATTGACATTTTACCCGTGTTATGTGCAAATTTAAATAATTTAAATAAAATGATTGTTATGTATGAATTGTAACGTTTAACTGTAAGAAGGAATAACATTTTCCTCTAGACCCTATGCATGTTTAAAGATATTATTTGTATCAAAAGAAACAACAATAATGCAACGATACACAAGTCGCTAAATCTAACATATATAATTGATCTATCACTACAATTGCAAACTTTTAAAGTCAAATCTAACATAATTTCAAAATTTTAAAGTTCAATTTAACACAAAACATTATTCCATCACTACAATTTCAAACATTTGAAGTCAAATCTAACATAATTTTAAAATTTTAAAGTTCAATTTAACACAAAACATTATTTCATCACCACAATTTAAAGCCAAAATACAAGTCAAGTATCATGATTGTTATCTTCATCACGCTGTTGCTGCTGTAGTAATTGTTAGAAATTCTCACTTTGAGATCCTTGATAAACCATCGCAGGAGAAGAATAATGTAACTACGAAGTATACGGTGGGACTGGTTGTTATAATACACAAAAATAAACATTATATTACATTACAGAAATATTAAAATATATGTATTCATTAACGACTTGTAAACAACAACTTACTGTGTGCCAATTATAAGGAAATGGCTGATAAATATTGCTTCCACCGAATTGGGATTGGTACATAGGTACCTAATCAAATAAAAATATATGTAATTCATATAAAAATCTTAAAACTAAAATTTAAATAATTTAATTCTTACATTATAATAGCCCATAGTGCCGCATTGGTTAAGATTTTCGTAAATAGTACTTCCTTCTTGTAGCGTCTACATATGCGCAATCTTATACTTAATTACATATCCTCGAAATAAAAGAAAAAATTCACAAAATTTACCGTGGCTATGTTGCTCCCTTGTGTAGAGATTGTATTAGGCACATGATAAGATGATGGGGTATTTTCTTGTAAATCCTACAAGATTATTAAAGACAATTAAACTAAGACCAAATTAATTAGAAAATAGATCTTTATTTTTAATCATACCTTATTTTTTTGTGCGGACTTGTTCTTTTGAACAGATTTCTTACGAATTGAAGATTCTTTCCTTAGGCAAGGTGGACGACCTTTACGACGTGTCACTACTGGATCATTCAGTGGAAGTTGAACATTGTTGCTACTACAACTTACTTCGCCAATAACAGTTCTTTCCACACTCTCACTGTGAATTTGTTTGTTGCTACTACAACTTGCTCCACCAGTATTAGTTTTTCCCACACTTTTACAGCGAATTTGCTTGGGCAGATCCTTCATTGCCTTCTCAATCTAATCCAACACCATTTTATAGCTATTTTCATCATCAGAGGCTATGTCTGCAACCTCACTGAAAGCGTTACACATTTTTTCATATCTTTCTTGCTGGATGGACAAATTCTGCACACCATAACAAACTTTCAGCTTACTATAACATCTCCTCACATCTTTCTTCTACCTTGATAAAATGTATCTTTCTAGAAGTAATTCAATTGAGTTACGTATCAGCACTGCAAGGGCATGCCTGCAAAGAATCTCCTTAAACTGGAATTTTGAACAGATACAATTAACTTCACACTCAGCTTTTTCAAAAACAACCTCAAAGAAGCCTCTCCGACCTTGCCCAAATGATTCAATTATTTGATATATTGATCCCACGGAATTCGAGATATCACAATACATCAGAGTAGTCAATTCTGCTTAGAATTCTTTAAACTTGGAAATGGTATACACTTCTTCAACTTGCATCTCCATCTCATATCTTGATACACATGGTGTCCTTTTACTGAAACACTCGGCATCTGCTTGCCATTCTAATTCAATTTTCCTCCTCAATGCATTTTCATATTGCTTTACAAACTGTTTCAGATTTATTTTTGAGTTAACAAACCCATCAAAAAATGCATTCATACTTTCACTTCGCTGAGTTGTTGACATTCTTGCCCAAAAATTGTCTTTTAAATAGCATGAGACCCAACGATGCCTCTCCTCGTATAAACCATTTAACCAATCATTATCCCATAAATTATATTATGTAATCATGCAATGCCAAGCTTCCTCAAACGCATCAGAACTCAGTAAATCATAAACAGCAGAAAGAAGGAAAGATATAATACCTTCATGTTCTTTAAAAGCCCCTAACTTCTCAGGCACCTTCTTCATTATGTGCCATAAACACCATCGATGCCTAGTAGTGTCAAATGTGATGACATCTCCAAAATATTTGTAAGCTGCCTTACTCCTCGAATATGCCCAAAACACATTCTTTAATCGATCTTTTTCATCCAAATCAATGCTAAAAAAAAATCCATTACATTCTGCATGCTTTTTATGGACGTACTTTAAAAGCGTCATAGCATCTCCTTCCTCAAGCTGTAATCGCCTTGTTTTGTCAACAAAATTTCTACAATTTGTTTTTCTTAGAATGACACATTTCATACCCACCAGCTCCAACAACAATAGAATTGAAATTTTGGGCAATTCTAATTCCTGCACAATCATTCATTTCAATTCGTTTTTTAGCCCTTGCACTAATTCTGCGATTGCATGGGAAATACCTAACTTTGTCTGGACTCAATCCATGGTTGTGTTGAAGATTTAAAGTTCGAAAAACCCATTTTCCATCTTCATTTAGACAACCTCCAATTTTTGCATCACAACCATTTTTTACATTTGGTTTCGACTTCAATGCATTAGCATATTTACTTTCTGACTTGCCGCTACACCCACATGCAAATGTCGCATATTTTACAATTCCATCGGTCCTAGGAAACCCCTCTTGTTTACCATAAGCTTTGTAAAATGCAAACATTTCTTCATGATTATCAAATAACATTCCAAGAGTTGGCTCACATTTGTTCGGTTCCACAATTTCATCTACATCGTTAGCTCTTGTTTCTTGCAACTCTTCAAATGCATGCTCATTTTCCAAATTCTCCATTTCTACAAAATAATTAACATTTGTATTAAGAAACTTATATAACATTTTTGTCCAGTAATGAAAATTCCTAACAATTTAAATATATAAAACACATCCACAAATTTTTATAATTTATTCCATTATCTCCGGCAATTTAATTTAAAAATTCCTAATAATTTAAATATATAAAACACATCCAACAATTTTTATAATTTATTCCATTATCTCTGACAATTTAAATTAAAAAATCCTAACAATTAAAATATATAAAACACATCCACAAATTTTAATAATTTATTCCATTATCTCCAGCAATTTAAATTATAAAATCCTAACAACTTAAATATATAAAACACATCCGGAAATTGTTATAGTTTATTCCATTATTTTCAACAATTTAAATTAAAAAAAATCCTAACATATATAAAATACATTTAGAAATTGTTATAATTTATTCTATTATTTTCAGCCATTTAAATTAAGAAAAATCCTAACATTTATAAACACATTAAAAAATTGTTATAATTTATTCCATTATTTCAGCCATTTAAATTAAAAAAATCATAGCAATTCATAACAATTTAAATATATAAAAAGCAAAAATCTATGAATTTTTACAATTTAAATTAAATATCCTAACCATTTAAATATATAGAACACAACAAAAATTTTATTTGAATGTAATGAGAGTCACCAACTTACCAATTAATCAGTACCAATTTTATCAAGTTGCCTCTGTTTGCAGATCCAGATCTAACTTCTTCCTTGTGATAAGCGAGATGCAGAGAGGGACTTATTAAATGCAGATGGCTCACGTTGAGTAAATGAGAGGTGAGAGATGGAGAGAGAGAGGATAACAAGAAAATTTGATTGTAAAAAACGTGCTGCTATTTGAATATCTTTTCGTTACTTTTGTGGCATTATTTTAATATTTTCTTTTGATTCTTTTATTTTTTAAATGAAAAAAGTAACAACCAAAGGATGATGAATGGAGTTGAAGTAACAGATAAAAGGACCCACGTTTCTGTCGTCCCTTTATCGTCAAAGAGTTCAAATACCAGAGTTATTTCATAGTTATTCGGTTGGGATGCATCTTGAAAAACATAAACCGGATGACAAAAGAAGAAGATCTAAGATGTAGAAGATGATATCATGAGTGATTCGGCTGAAAGAGAAAATTGTGAATTTAATCTACACAATGCTGAGAATACAGCAGCAAGGACATTTATAATTTGAACTAAAATATCAGCACCTTAGTAACGAATTGAGCACTACAATTACAACAGCCTTTGCCAGCTCAGCATGCCACATGATGAATACTTAAAACTGCGACTAGCTAGAAGCCCGATAGTGGGACGCGTAATCTATGAAGGTTGAAACCACGTCCTCCAGCAGTTCGAGCAATTGACTAGTTAACATAATTAACCTAGACCTTCGCAGGAGGAGGAAGAATCCATTGATTCCCCTGAACGTAGTCAAGCACCAGGAAGGGTCTGGCCTCGGCATCACTTAGCTGCTTGGTGTATTCAACCCTCTCAGCTGGACTGGCCCCTGGTCCTGAGCACTTATATTCTCCATAGAACACAGTTCTGCATACAATTCATAGACTTTTTCTTTTAATTACCAAGAATCAATTATATAACCAATAATGTTAGGTCCCAGCATGAGTCTCAACTGATGTGGCAGCTACATGTTAAATATTAATAACTAATTTGATATGGTATTGTCGCATAAGTTGACACTCAGTTTGGGGACTCAAGTTGGGACTTTGATGCTAAAATCTCTAGTATTCTCGCTTATATAAAATTAGAATGGCAGAGGAAGGCTTACTGGCGGCGCTCTGGACGAAAATTATCCGTCCATCCAGCGCGGTTGACGACATTGCCCATGGTGGTATAAGCGTACACCACTCTAGGACTATTCTTCCATGCTCTGCCCAAGTATGTCCCATTCCCGGATCCTTCTATCGTGCAATGCACAAATGCGAATCCATTATCCTCTGATTCACTTTCCCTCGCATGTGCGGTTATCACTGTAAGCCCCGTATCCCCCATTGCACGCAACTCCGTGCTCTGCAATAACATTCGGCAAGGTTTTCGTTAATTAGGATCTTCTCATAATCTGAACCTACCTACGGAATTTCTAAAATCTCGTGTCTCTTGTATTTTTAATTAGCTAAGTAAGATAGGAGTTTTGATTAATGATTACCAAATACAACGACTTTCCACTTCCGAAAATGAAATCAACAGTGCCTTGAATGTGACAATCCTTAAAGAAATGGTTGCCCCTGTCATCACACAAGGTGTCCTGGAACCCGATGATTTTGCAGTTATAAAAGGCCGCTTTGGTGCCGGAGATCCTCAAAGCCACCGCCTGAGCTCCCTCCCTTTTGCCGTCCGGCCTTGGCGAAGAATTCTTAACAAACAATAACAAAAACATTTTATAATCCATACAAAACAATTTGTCACAAAACGTCCACTTATTCAAGAAATTAATAAATATAGACCAGCATATACACATACCGCTATAATAATATTTACAGCCATGAAGTAATCAGACTCCACAATAAGAGTTGCACTGTCAACTGTTCCATACTCCTTGGCGGTGCCCCCAAATGTCACATTCGGCATAGCATCAGGCGATCCGTAAAAAGTAATAAAGGGTTTAGATCGATCAATCTTAATCTTCTCAACATATTCCCCGGCACCAATTGATAAAATGACACGCTTGGTGTTCCCTTGAGGTATGCTATTAATGGCATCATTTATGTTCTTGAATTCGCCGCTTCCATCTTGATTCACCTTGATCACACGCTGGCCAGCCTGAGCCGTAGAGAGTGCAGGATCCAGAGTTGTTTTTCTCTCAGTGTAAGGCTTAACGTTGGCAGTAAACCAGCTCTCTATTTGTGAGTTCTCCGGTGGAATCACAGCCCCATTCTCTCAGTGTAAGGCTTAACGTTGGCAGTAAACCAGCTCTCTATTTGTGACTTCTCCGGTGGAATCACAGCCCCATCGCCGCCGCCGCCGCCGCCATTGGCAGAGTTTGCAAGCTGGTTGATGATGAAGATTATGATTGTGAAAACAGCTGCCGCACGATGAGTCATGTTTATTTGTTTTGTCTTAATTTGTTAGAATTGTTTGATCAATGAAAGAGTGTTCTGGTGTGCAATTTATAAGAATTTGTCTTGTTGTCTATTTATGAGGTTTCTATTAACAAAAGAGAAACTCTTTGGTGTTACATGAATACCGGAAATCAATTGAATGCTATAGGTCATGTGAATCAAAGGCTTATTTTGAACACTACTCGATGTACGTACGAGTGTTCGGACAGCGCCCCCACGTTCTAATATATTGACTTGTAACAAAAAACTGAAGTTTTCGGACAAGGCATATCACAAATTATTAATTAATAATACCAAACGATCATTTTCCTGAGGCTAGGGCTGAGGTTATAGCGTCCAAATTAAGATTTAAAAGTAAATTTTGGCGGCGCATAATGGACACAATGAAGGACCCTATGGAAAGGGACTGAAAATAGAAAGCTAGCTGCCAAATTCAAATCAATAATCTCTGCTGAAAGATTGGAAATTTATCAATCCTCCATTTATATACGTGTATAATGGAATTGCTCTAAAGCGAATTACACTAAATAAAGCGTACACTAGAAAGCTTTTCGTTATAATGAAAGCTTGTAGAAAGCAAAACTTATCAAACTATATATGAAGCAAAATATTAGAAATGTTAATTCATTTCTTTCTGAAATGTTTATACAAACCAATAAAATAAAATAAAAAGGATGATCATTTCCCATCAAACTCATTTGCACCGAAAAAATGCATGCATGAATGGTTCATAAATAGATACATGAGGCACAGTGTTTGTATAAAATCTACTATAGCTAACATAACTGGAACTGATGATAAATGATAGTATTCTTCTCTGACTGTGATTGAATGGATTGCCGAATTCAATTTTACTTATAAATCAAACATTTGAATATAGTTACTAAAGCGTTCACTATAATTCTCTTCGTTATAATGAAAGCTTGTAGCAAACTAGTCAAACTATACATGAAGGAAAATAAAAGAAATGCTAATTCATTTCTTTTCTCAATTGTTTAAACAAACCAATACAACAGATAAGAATGATCATTGCCCATCAAATTAATTTACACCAAAAAGTTGCATGCATGAATGGTTCATGATGAACCCAAAACCCCCATCAATCAATGGATCGTCGTGAAAAAGCACAAAGCCTTAATAAAAAAAGCGACACTTATAAATGTTGTTCCCAATTCGCATGCATGCCTTGATATTTGATCTCGAATTGAAAACTTTTAGAAAGCAAAACTAATCAAACTATATAGGAAGCAAAGTTTATCTAAGTACTTATTTTCATTTGATATCATTTCTTCATCAATTCTTTATAAATTATACAAAGGAATGAAAAAATTCCACCAAATTTACACCAAAAAAAAAATGCATGGATTGTATGAACCCAAAATTAACCCGTATCAATTACGGAGCATTTTAGCAAACCTATACATTACAAATCCAAATAGAAAAAAATTAAATCATCATCTTTGCCACGCCATTTTGTAGCCATGTGGTGTTTGCTCACCAAACCATCTTTGAGTCAGCAACTTCAATCGATCATCTCTGTGGTCACAAAACTTGTGCTCCCACCCTTCAGGCTCAATCGGCTGAAACCCTAATCCCGGAGTCCTGTCCCTTGAATTTGGGTTTGTTTTTTCTTTCCAGTCAGTAACATAGGCCGAAACCCGTCTCCGGAACTTAGCCTTAAACTCGGACCATGCTTGGTACTTGTAGTGATTCACCACACCATCATGGACGCTCATTTGTTTCCACTTAAACGTCTTCTTCAACCCAAAATGGTGTACCACATTCCCCAACGAATCATCAATGGCTTCTAACAATACAATAGACTTGTGCCGCGGTTCTTTAACCCGCCTTTGACAATTATACCCTTGCGTCACTCCTCTTACTGGATGTGATTTTTGCCCCGACGGTCCAAAATCATTGCACCTAAACGAAACTTGACCGATTGATGAAGGTTGCTGTGGTAACAAAGATTTTAACATATGCTTCGATGGCTGTGAAGCTTTGTCCCATGATGGTGAGTAGACAAATTCGTCAACGTCAACGTACAACATCCATTTGCATGAATCCTTTGCATGTATTGCACTGTGTGAGAAGCCAGCTTCTTGAGTCTTGGGCCAAAGCCAAAGCAGCGTGGTAACGTCGTAACCATCTAGGTTAAGCTCATTAACGACCGTTTGAAGACCGTCGTCGCTGCCATTGTCGTATAAAATGAATTTATCGACGCCGATTTTGGAATGATAAATCACCCATTCTTTCAAAAACTTGCCCACATTGTAGACCATTGTACATGCACAAATTTCTGACTTCTTTGGCTCTTGAGTTAATGCTATCTCGTGCCGTGGTGTGTAGTATGCCACGGAAGGGACGGTCCGGTTTTCTTTTGTTATTTGTAGACTGATTTTGATCGGCCGGCCCTGGTCCACGCCAGAAGAAGAAAGGGCCGTTAAGTCAGGGTGAGAACACCTGAAGACCTCTTGCATGGAGCTCGTAACGGGAGTTTTAACGGCACCGCGAACCACGTCATCACCGAATATGCACATTAAGTCTTGAGGGGGGCTGTTCATTCCAGAGCGGCTGTTGACTCCTTTAACGAACAAAACGACATCGCTTTCAGTAGAAATCGATTCGTAGGCCAGATTTTTCATGTTCATAAGCTCACGTTGTTCTTCTATTGGTAGAGTTTCCTTCTCCGGATGCTTGGTCAAAATGGGTTGCCAAAACGGCATTTGACGGCGAACACCGTTCGGCATAATACATTTGAACGCCGTCCGCTCAGTAAACGGCAACGCTCCCGAGAATCTTGCTGGAGAAGTCTGATTGTTCGAAAAGAGACAGTGAAAACCTTCGAGAGAATCTGAGGGCATTAACGGATTCTCGGGCGAGAGAATCACTAGAACCTCCCAGTCCGGCAAGAGAACGGAGACGGAATCGTATTTATGAACGGAGTCTTCTTCAACGGAGGACACGTGACGGCTCAGGCTAGTGACATTATACAGCTCCTCGAATCCTTGGTTGGTCACGTGATTTGACTGGACGGTGAGGTTCACCTGATAGAAGTAGAAACTAGAGCCGGAGATGGCACTGGAAACGTAAAAAGAAAAGGCGGTTAAGAGAAGAAGAGAGAAAAAGAGCCGGGAGAAGCGAGTCCTTGTACGACGCGACGTCGTATGATATTCATCATCACGTAATGAGAAAGAAACAGAGTGAGCTCTTTGATAGCCCATTGTTTCTCGTTCAGTCTTGGTGTGTGTGTGTGTGTGAGAGTGTTTATCTTCTAATATATATATGTGTTGAAGGTTTATCTGAAGGGTTTAGGAGAGCGTTAATTAGCGAATCCAGATAGAAAAGGGACAAATGTTTTTGTGAGGTAACTTCGCTTACAAGCAACTTGAGTTTCCTAAATGGGGTTTAAGATTAGATATAAGGTTAGAATTAAATTTCCTTCGTAAATCAAGTTATTAGGGCATGCATATCCAAGAAACTTGTAACTGATTAAGCGAATAGGAGACGCACATGTCTTGGATTTCCTTGCACGTCAAGGAAATTTAATTCTACTCTATATCTAATCTTAGGATGTGTCGGCATCTGATTATTAACTTAATTGTTATGTTTATTAGATTTTCCATAGGAAACGTATTGCATTTGACAGGCGATGTTTGGGTCTGATTATTATTTTACATATATTTTCTGCAATGTGATTTACAAAATTTCAATTTGTATTGCTTTGGATAAAATGAAGGAGTGTGTTATCGGCAGTTGTTTTGTTGTTTGAAGGCTTTCACTTTCCGAAGTGGAGCACAAGTTAATTTTCAGGTTTAATTATATATTTTTATTATGGCGGTAAAGTTCCCGCACGTGCTTGATTAATTAATTTCAGTGTAGTAGGGTTTGATGAAATATATGAGTATGTAGTATATGTGCTTAAATAATGTTAGTAATTTACAAATGACGATGATATCAGGGATGAAATTAAGGGTTCATGGAATTAATTAATCCGAGAAGTGTAGGCAAGGCAAGGCAAGGGAGAATTTAAGGATGTATTTACTGCAGTTGCTATGTTACATCGTCTCATCGTCTCCAACTTACAGTTGACCTAAAATTAGTTTCTTATAATTCGACCTAAAATTAGTTTCTTATAAATTTTTGATTGTTTGACAATCAACAATTGAGCCGCACAAAAAAAAATAATAATTTTGGGTTAATTAAATCACAAATAATGTAATTTAACAGGAGTACATTGTTTTAGGATCTTGCAATACCGAACATGATGACATAGTATCTATTTCTTCTTTTTTTTTATATATATAGTACTGATATAAAATTGATAATAGCAATTGGTTTATTGCTTAAACTAGATTTTATTTCATTTTTTCAGAGTGTTATTGATAAAATTCACATATTAATAAAGTGTATTAATTCATGTATATTTAGGACAATCAAGGTGTCAATAGAGTATTGATAATTTTATCAATACAAGACTGTTCAACAATTTGGACATAATTTAATCCATAAGTTTCTCGATTAAATTATGGCAATAGGATCGGGATTAATTAATTAATTAATATATACTTGTTGTTTCTCTCTCAAAACAAAAAATAAAAATAAAAATAGGAAGGAAAATTTCTTTTTGATATTTTTTTCATTTTTGTTGACATTTTTAAATGTGACTATTAATTGAAATCTTGAACTCGTGATATTTATGGTTACACGCAAATTTCATTCCTTTTGAAATTATTCGAACTTATTATCATGAGTTCCAATTTCTACCATGCATTATGTCAAAATCTCTGTAGCAGGTTCTAGCAAATTCGTCATGTTAATAATTATCAATAGAATATTAATATAATATTAAAAAGGAAAAATATCTCTTTCCATCCCCAGGATTTTATACAATAGCTCATTCCATCTATTTTTTTTAAACAATAGCTCAAAATATCTTTTCGCTAATTCACCATTGGTTTTTTGCCATTGACTAGCAACTCATCAAGGGCAAAACATGATTTTTTTATTAATGTGATACAAACATATTAAAATAAAATTTTTACATAATTAGATAGCACTACAAAATATGCAAAATTCATTAATTTATTCTTAAATGAAATAGTTTGATATAGCCACTAAATAATCATCATAAGTAATAAACCGTAATTAACACAATATTTTTAAATCACTGGAAAAAAACTCAAAAATACAACTATTTTTTGTGTGCTTGCATATGTTGAATGTCTTCTTAATCTTCAACAAATTTTTATTTTAAGCTTTACCGCCACTCTTCTTTGATCATTATTATCTCCACAAGTCCTAACCGCTATCTGCTCAAGTCTGTTCATAGTGCAATTAGAGAGTATACTTATAAGAATATGAAAATTGTGATTATTTTTTGTACTTAGATCTAGAGTTTATAGGATTTTCATGCCGAAAAAATAGAGAGGAGTGCAAAACAATTGCTTGAAATATAAGTTTTTCATCTTTTCGGTATTTATTGTTTAGTGAGATTAGATAAAAATAATTTGTAGTTATATGTCAAATTTTATTTATTTTTATAATTTTCTCTATAAAGGAAAATCCTTTTTTAACCTCAATGAATTATTAACAAATGAAATTTAACTAACGGTGAATCAATAGAAAGATATTTTGGGCTATTGTTTAAAGAATATGGATGAAATGAGTTATTGCATGAACCATAGGAATGATAAGAATTTTTTTCCTATTAAAAAAAAAAGAAACAATGATATGAATGAATGAATGAATAATATTAAAAGAAAGAGAAAAAGAAACAATGATATGAATGAATAACAAAACAATGTTTTCGATAGGAAGAATTTTACAAAATATTTTTTGTCATTTCGAATCTTACTGTACTGATATATTCTGATATGATAAGTAAGAAATTAAGCATACTAAAGCATACATTAAAAAATACATGTCACATGATTTGTCAACATTAATTTGATTAATTACATTTTGCGTCTATAAAGTTAACATTCCATTTAGAAACTGTCAAATATTCTCTGTTCAATAATTGAATGCATGTGTTAGAAACTTCGATGCAATGAACAAATACAAATATTCCGCATGACCCGCATACACACGTGGCTTGCATGCAGATAGAAGTTACTGAATCATTCAATAAATGAACAGACAGAGACACTATGCATGGAATCGTAATCTAAGGGTAGATTAAAACGCTTTCAAAATCAAATAATCAAGGATTTATTTACTTTTTTTTTCAAGAATTTCTCTAACTTGCAATGTATATCATTAACCCCTTCTATGCTAAACTTCAACAAATGCTCGTATATTATTATTATGATTATGTGGAATTTTGCCTTCACTCTAAAAAGGCACGTGAGCCAAAATTTGGCACTTTTTATTTTTTAAAAGTTCATTTCAAAGTTTTGATTACGATAAATACTTTTAATATGCTGTATAAGATAATAACATTTTTTTTAGAGAGTACAATATGAATAAGAATAAATACAATCCAATAATCTTGTCAAGATTAAATATCCAATTCAATATCTATTAAGACTTGCCTCATACATTAAAGTTGAAGTTAAGGCGAAAATATAAAATAAAATAATAATAAATCAACAAACTCTCACATTTAGGAGATTTCAACTAGGGGTGTTAAAAATATCCGCCCGGTTCGAACGCAGACCGCACCCAAACGTTGTGACCTAGATATTACTCGTCCCAAATATGAAGTTAGGTCGATCTTAGACATCACTTAATAAACCTGGAGCCCGGCCTGGAACCCAAATTTTATTTAAAAAATATATATATTATTTTAAATAATTATATTTATTTTGCCAATACCCGAACTTAGAGCCGCGTTTTACCAACCATAATTTCAACCGTCTACTTTAAAAAATGAAAGACTCAAGGCATTCCGTAAACAACTTCCTTAAACACTCTGAAAAAAACATTAAAGTATAGTTAGTTGGTAATATTTTTATTTTTATTTAAAAGAGGGTAGAGACTAGAGAGAATCAATTTTATTAAATTAATTTGGTTACCTTCCAGATAATAAAGGGGAAAAAGATACGCGTAATAAATCTGTACCATATTTTTCATTGGAAAGACGATCGATGCAAGCATTGTACATCAAAGTCAAAAAGCACACCTCTTCTCTCTCAATTCTCAAAAATCGGCATTTTCCTTTTCTTTTTTTTTTATATCATCGTCATCCATCACATCATTTTCCTAATCACCTTCCTCCAGATCCTGTAAAACCACCTAATCAAATACTACCCCATAGCGTTGACGCCCATTAACGCAAAGCACTGGTTGATAGATATTTACATAAATCTCAGACGAGAGCATTTTTTAACCATCAACCAACCAACGCCACAATGTTAATGCTCGTGGACTGTTCCAAATGCCGCACGCCGTTACAGCTCCCGCCTGGGGCCCAGTCAATCCGCTGCGCCATCTGCCAAGCCATCACCCACATCGCCGACCCTCGATCCGGCCCTGCTCCGTCTCCTGCTCCCTCCTCCTCTTCCTCTTCCTCTTATCAGCCCGGTCACGTGCCTCCTTCTGCTGTCGCTCCCTCGCCTTACAACCACGCGCCCCCCGGCCAACCTCCTCACGCGCAGGGCCGCAAGAGAGCCTTGATCGTCGGCGTTTCCTACAGGCACACCAATCATGAGCTCAAGGGTTGTATCAACGACGCCAGGTGCATGAAGTACATGCTCACCAACCGCTTTAAGTTCCCCGAATCCTCCATCGTCATGCTCACCGGTAATATATCATTTTCTTTCTCTATTTATTTATTTATTTATTTGCTGATTAACTGTGATTAGTAATTTTGATTTTGGTTATTAATTGTTATGTGGCGAATTAGCGATAATAGTTTATCATTATCGTATGGTGTATTTAATGATTTAAAAGTAAGAGGGCTGTTTGGTGGCACAAATGAATCAGATTCTCTTTTAAAATGACTGGTGTTTGTGGCATTGTTTAAATTAATAACGCAGTCTGAAAATGGGAATAGCAAAAGGTGAGCAAAAAGAGTGGTATGGGAGTAATTAAGAAAGATGCTGATTGACTAAAACGAACACCAATAATGCGCGCTGTTGATTAAAGAAGGAAATATGAACATCTGTATTGTTTTTTGGCCTATGCTTGAATCTATCTCATGTCACGTGTGGAGTTCATTAACACAAACTTTTCTTCTACTGGTCAATAACAGGAATTATTATTAATATTTCGTTTGATTAGCTGTTTTACTGTAGATATTGCAGAGTGCAATTCATTGTTCAATGCTAAATTTTAGCGCCTGAAACTTTGCCGTCTCACCTTGCCTCGAGGAATCTTCCTAATGCCGCTCAATTATTTACGATGTAATGCTGGAATGATTGTATCTATCTGTTTTTTTGTTAGTAACAGCAGGTTTTAATTGAGTTTTCATATGCATCTGCTATGATGATTCTGGCAATTACAAAAAATAAAAAATTAGTTGTAATATCAGGTTTGTTTATGAAGATGACCTCATCTGAGCTCAATTTCTTTCTGAAAACCAATTTGCAGAAGAAGATCCCGATCCCTTAAAGCGGCCTACCAAATATAACATGAGAATGGCGTTGTATTGGCTTATTCAAGGTTGTCAACCTGGAGACTCACTGCTTTTCCATTTTTCTGGTCACGGTTCACAACAGAGGAATTACAATGGTGAGGAGGTTGATGGATATGATGAAACTCTTTGTCCAGTGGATTTCGAAACCCAAGGAATGATTGTCGATGATGAGATCAACACAACTCTAGTCCGGCCTCTTCCTCGTGGGGCCAGGCTTCATGCAATTATAGATGCTTGTCATAGTGGAACCGTGTTAGACTTACCATTTCTCTGTAGGATGGACAGGTTAGTCCCTTTTTGTTACTTTAGATTGATACGAGTTTAGAAAGACCTGATAAATGAACGAAGCACAAACAAATTAAAAGTAGAGAATAGAAAAACATATGACTAAAAATCTTTCTACATTGTGAGCTTTTGTGGATTTTAGCTGCATTTTATTCTATCTCTTCATGCATTCCCCTTCGCTTAGACATGTTTTCTTTGAGGATGCAGGCAGGGGAAATATATATGGGAGGATCACCGCCCTCGATCAGGAATGTGGAAAGGGACAAGTGGTGGGGAGGCTATTTCATTTAGCGGCTGTGATGATAATCAAACATCTGCTGACACTTCGGTAATGTTTTAGTGATTCCTAGCAACCTTTCATTCAACTGGAATATAAAAAATACATATTTCAGTTGGGAACTGATGTTTAATTATTCAACCTGATGCTTTATGAACAGGCTCTGTCAAAGATCACATCAACCGGTGCGATGACTTATTCTTTCATCCAAGCTATTGAGCGTGGACATGGAGCTACATATGGGAGCATGCTGAACTCAATGAGATCTACCATCCGTAACACAGACAGTGGTAGTGAGCTTTCAGGTGCCGGTGGTCTTGTAACATCTCTGGTCACCATGCTTTTGACAGGAGGGAGTCTTAGTGGCGGGTTCAGACAGGTATTTATGTTCGTCATGTTTGTCAACTGTTATGGATATGGCTTGTCTTCTAGTTTGTTTGACAGATTTGTCTCCCGTCTATTACTTGGTTTCTTAATTGATGGTCTGGCACATACATGTCTTTAGTTGGTGGCTTCCATTCCCCTTGCACTCTTCTCTTTTCCTTTTGAACCTTTTAGTGGGTGCCATCTCCATGGATGCTGGATGACTTTTACAGGAGCTTAGCAGAATCAAAGAAGTAAAAATGAACAGAGTAATGGATAGGAGCCATATTGTACCACAAGCATACTATTAGATGCCACATTGACAGAATGATGCCATGAGGAAAATAAAAGAAGTGCGGGATAAGATCCTATTTTACTTTTGATCAATAAGCCCTCTCCCAACTTTAGAACACCCAAAATTCACTTTTGGAGTTAATATAAATGTGATAATCATAAAACTATCAAGCTGGTGCTACTCTTTCTGCAGCTAGGTTCTAGGTCTATACAAGGGCGCTGAAGGTATTTATTATCTGTTTGCTGCTAAAAATGAAAACCCTAAATGCGCTTCATGGTTACAATTTTTGTACATCCACATCTACTTCTGTTCATGTCTATGTGGACACGTTCTGTTGCTGGATCTATCATGTTGCGTCATTTCTATTCCAAGATTACTCTGAGAATTTTGGCTTAGTTGTCATAAAAAATAAGACTAGACATATCCTTGTTATTTCTTGTTTGTATGCTTGATGCTATAATCTCTGAACTTGTTCATCCTCCTGTTTGATGCAGGAACCTCAGTTGACTGCCAATGAACCGTTCGATGTCTATACAAAGCCTTTCTTCCTATAACTACTAGTAAAAGCAATATTCTTATCCAGGAGCTCGTAATTTGTTTGAAGTATGTTCTGTCAATGTGTACAGTTATTGTGAAAACTTTGATTCAATCATATATTTGTCCAATATTTATACTTTTGGTTGTTCTCTTTTCTCCCTTCCTCTGTTTTCAGAATAAGAGATGCTGATTAAATTATATATATCTCCATTATTGGACTGATCTGCGGAACAGATGTTTCAGATTTAGATTTGCTTATCTTATAATTTCCCTCGCTAACAAGTTTGAGAATTGAAAGAATTACGAACTAAAGTAGATTTATTTTTATCACGGTGGTGATAGTATGGTAAAAAACTTCCACCTTGTTCTCATCTCTGCTCCCGCACAACACCACCTCTGAGCTTTCTTTTCAATGACCACCGCTACCGCGACTCAGCTCACCTTCTCTCCTCTCCACGTTACCACCACTCCTGCAAGTTGGCCTCCGTTCCAACTCAGGGCGCCCACAAGCCCATCTGCACTTGGAAGCCCACCCCACTAATATCCATACATCCATCTTAAATTCTCAAGTCCAAAACCAATCTCAATCCATTAAACGACAGAAGGTCCAACCATCCAATATAAGTCCACAAGTCCAAAATCAAGCCCAAATCAATAATCCCTCTAATCCACCAGCCAACAACCAACCTCAAAATCAGCCCACTTCCGTCCCCACACACGCATCAGTTTTGATTTCCCAATCAAAATTTAAATAGGCCGATGAAAAAATTCTTTGCTGAAATTATGAACGGGCCCACACCTCCAACGATCCCCATCAAGACAGTCTCTTCTTACAAGGGTGAGCTGAATGTGCAGTTTTCTGTAGAGGAAGTCAAAGCAATAGCTATTCCATTCATTGATCGATGAGTTTTCTTACAATTGCCCTCGTATGGAATTAATTAGAAATTTTTTAGCTCGTGGGGATTAAAAGGAAATTTCAGATTTCTCTATTAGATAATCATCATATTTTAATTAAATTGGATGTCGAATAAGACTACACTCGCCTATGGATTAAGCAAACTTAGAATGTTAATGGAAGTGTCATGAGAATTTTTAAATGTACTACATATTTTCAGTGTTCTGAGGAGTCTCCTATCGTTTCTCTATGGATATCATTTTCATATTTGCCTATTCATTTCGTGCAATGTACGGAAGCATTATTTTCTATTGTATCAGCAATTGGTAAGCCGCTGCGAATTGACCAAGCTACTGCCTCATTAGCTCGACCTTTTGTAGCTAGAGTTATAGTAGAGCACAATGTCACTCAACCTCTGCTATAGCGGATTCAGATCGGTGTGGGCAATTCTGGTTTTTGACTGAGTGTACTGTACGAGAAAATTATATTATGCTTCTTGCAAGCACCTTGACCATGCATTTGAGACATGTTATGTGGCTAATTCAGGATTTCGCCCCTAGCGGCTAAATAGAGCTCGACATAATAGTATCGAAAAGGATAAGGAAACAAGGGTTTTACCTTCAAACACTCCACGACATAGTTCAGGCCCAAAACCAAAAAATTCGAACTTGGCCTTACAGATTGTGGACACTAGGTCTCCAATCACCCTAATGATATGGGCCTTTCCATCACTCAAGAATTTATCTATGATTCCCATGATATTAGGGCTCAGGATTTTGGAGCATGGTTTAAGCCCCTTGATCATAGTGTATCTCCTGAACAAAGCATTTGGACTTTGGATCATTAGGTATCTATAGGTTTTCAATCTTTATCAAATGATTTTGGCATAATAGTTGAGGGCTTCAAAACCCACTCTATTGATATTCCCACTCAATCTGACAAACATGTCAACGGGGATGAGAACAAGCATTTTAGGTACCTTGTGAACTACAAGTTTCATAGTTATGAAGATTGTAGTTCAGATGAGTACCTGGAGGATGATAGTTCTTTCTCGTCTGCACCAGAGAACACCAGGAGACATGATCCAAGGCCCCACTTTAGTGTTATTGAGAAACATTCTAGGAAGGACTTCAAATTACTCACCGATCACAAGTATCATAAATAATTTTCTGGCAAACCTCACTAGTTATCTATTGTTTATTGTATTTCAGTTGTTATGTTTTGCCTTAGTTGATTTACTTACCTCTTGTATTGTTTCTTTAAATAGGAGGTTTTAATTAATATTCCTCTCCATATGTATTTTATTATTTACTTATCTATGTTACATGTAGGGTTCCACGCTTATTCCTCACCTCACTGTTAGGAAAAAAAAAAAAAAAGGAAAGGGGTTAACAATTGACCACCAAAAGGTAGTCCAAACCTGTATTGAAGCAACAATCCCTTGATCCCCAAATCGGGCAGCTATTCCAGAAGCTAGATGTTGGGCGTGCTCAATCTAAAAAAAATTGTTCCAATCATGAAAAATATTGAAGCATAAATATTAGCATTTTCAAACCAAAAAAAAAAAGGTCAAACAAGTTTATTTTGCGAGCATGAGTCAAAATATCTTACATCCATATACAATTTGTTGAACCAATGGGTAAAAGCTGTATCCTCACGTTATCCCAAATTCTTATAAACTTCAAGTAACCCTTAATTGTTATTCAAAAAAGAAAAATTGATGAAACTTATTTTATCTTTTTGATGATAATTAGAAATAAGTTGAAGTTTAAAATTGAAAAAAATCTAAAACCTTATTTGAATACAGACTAAATTATTGACCAATATAATTTCGGAAGCGTACCTGAATCCATTGTTGTTGTATAGAGATTTTTTTTATTTTTAGTGATGAACTTCCAAACTAGTCTCTATCATTTTTAAAGAATTCTCACTGAAAGAATTTTGAGAATGAAAAGAGACTCATATAGAATAGGGACCATAACCTCTGTATATAAGAAAACTAATTAGGAGTTTTAATTAAAATCGTCTAGCAATTATTTTGTGTTAATTATCATTTTTGCCCCTCATAGAAGTAATAATTAAAACTCTAGTATCTATGTATTTATCTCACAACAATTATATCCTTAACCGTTTAATTAATATTAAATAAATCACTTAATTGTTGGCCAATTAAATAATACCACACATATTTTATTTGTTTCAAGTGTGGCCCCCAAAATTAATTCTTTGAGCATATTTTCAAAATTATCATTTAATGAAGAAATAATCCAAAATAATTTTGATTCGATTTAGAAGCTCTCAATTAAAAAAGCTTGATTTTTTTTTTGTGTTGAAAGGAAAAATATCAATGTATGAAATTAAGAAAAAAATGTATTAAAATATTAAATGCTCTGAAATTAAAATAAAAATTGACTGGGTGGGGACGGACAACTGGACCGCATCCATTGACGAAGAAAAAATAAACAAATTAATTTTTTTTTAAAAAAAAGACTTTGCTTTATGAGTCAACTGACCAAAAACTTCATCGACTTCTATTATATGCTGCCATGTTTCTGAGTTTTTCTCTGGAGAAACTTTCTCATATTGGTTAAAAACTCTGGAAATCATAAATTGTAAATAATTTCTGTTGTAAGAAATTCAGAAATTATGGACAAGAATAAGCGAGAGAAGAAGAAGAAGAAGAAGAAGTTGGAAGACCGTACATTTTCTTCTACCAAACAGGTTTGCCATCTCTATTAATTATTTAATTTTGCATGGCCTGTGTGAGTGTTTTTGTGAAAGTAAAATTGCTTCTTATTTGAAAATTCAAATTAATTAATGTTATTGCTATTGTATTAAATTGTTTTTATTTTCATCTTAATTTGTTCCTTTTGTAGCATTTTAGTATGCATATCGTGGTGGATCAGATCACCTTTAAAGAAATTTTTTTTTTTCCATTCTCTAAGACAAAAATGCATTTAAAAAAAAAGAGTCTGATAATTAAATTGTTTTTACAAAATTCTTTGGAAGCAATGATTTTGTTTTCCTCTTGTAGTCAATAACAACAGTTGATGTTTGGGGACGTTTTATTGGACACGAATGCTAATAGTAAACCATAAATATTTTCTCCTCGATATAAAGTACTTGGGAACCTTTTTTTTTTTCTCTTTCCTTGTCCTTTTAGTTGATGTTGTTGAACTCAGATTCAGATTTAAGCCAGATTTAAAACTTTTTTAATGAAGGTAAAATATCTAGGCTGTCTGAAATATTTAAAAATAAGTTGTGAAGTTATAATATAAGGGTTATTATTATTTTATTATTTTAAAAATTATTAAATATCAAATGATTATAATAAGTAATGTTTTTTATTATTTTTTTATTGTATTTTTATAAAAATATTATTTTTTTTATTTTTATGTTATAATCATTAGCTGGTCAGTTAATTGACTAATAAAATATTAATTTCAATCTTCATGATTAAAAAAAATTTAAAACTTATTTACAAAATAAATTTATAATAAATTTATTAAAATAAATATATAATACTAACATAATTCTTTTTGCTAGAATTATGATATATGAGTTATAAAATTATCTTATTATTATTTTTAATCATAAAGAGTAAAATTAGTATTTTGTTACTCAACTAATGAGTCAACTAACTATTGTAACGGAAAAGTAGTAAAATGATATTTGTTGTAACGGAAAAATAATAAAATGATATTTCTATAAAGATATAGTAGAAAAATGATAGAAGACAATACTTGTAGTAATTTGATATTTGATAATTTTTTAAGTAGTAAAATGATAATAATCCTATAATCTAATTATCATATATACGTGGCAAATTAAATTTTTTTTTGATGAAATCACCACCTCCTATAATAAATTCTGAAAATGTGTAGCTTCTTAAACTTTGTTTGAAAAATTTAGTTTATCCATATACAGCTCCACACGCAAAATTATCATTATTTAATTTGAAAATAAAATCAGTAAATTTAAGTAGAATTGGATAATTTTTTTTATTATCAAGTTTTTGAGATAAGATAAAAAGAAAAAACTACCCAACACCAAGGTTTGCTTAAATAGTATGAACCCTATTCTGTTCATAAATATTTACACATACTGTTCTCTTGATCATTTACCAAATTTTGGGAGTTTTGATTTCTTTTTTTAAAAATAAAATTATTATTATATATATATATATATTTTTAAATAAAATTATTATTATTGTTATCATTATTATTATATATATAGAGCAAAAATTGTTTACATTCTCATAGTTTGAAAAAAATTATTTACATTCTCATTGTAATTTAACAATAAGGTTTATCATATATATATATAACTGATTTTATTTAATACCCACAACTGCAGTTTAAAAAAGATTATCAAGCAATAAATTTATTCTATTCACTATTGATTATTTATGTAGCACAAAACTGGCTTTATTAAAGCATCTAGTATTATCATACTAATAAGGTAAGTTTGTAATATTGTAACTTTAATATTTCAAACTTGGTTGTGTTATTATTAAAGTATTTAGGACTATCAAATGCGCTTGCTAATTAGGTAAGTTTGTAATATTGTAACTTTAATATTTTAAAATAATAATTATTGGTTGTGTTATAAAGTAATTACTTATGAGGAGAATTGATTTAATGTTTGGTAAATTTTATTGAATTTTTATTTTTTCAGTTCAAGTATTGTGTCAAGGCAAACAACTAGCTGGACATATTCTTAAAAATGAATAGTATTTTCAGATATATATGTCTATATTTATTATATTTCTACATCAACATTGTATTTGTAATATTTATGTTTTGTATTTCAAATATTTGATAAACAGATAAAATTAACTAATAGTTTCATAAAAAAAGGATCTCATTTAGTTGAAAATTTTACTGATTTTCTTGTAATAATATATTTGTAATTAAATAATCTGTGGCGGTTTACATATTAAGGGTTGTATTGGCTTTTGACAATATTTACTTGGGGGCCTGAAAAATTATACTCTTGATCTTTTACTGTACTATATTGTTAATTAATGTAATTAATCCACAGGAGGGAGTCCAAAGCAATGATTTTCCAGTGCCACTTTCGAGATTAGGAGTGAAACGGAGAATTCTCCAGAAGCCGATTTCGAAGGTATGTGATATCTGTTAATTGATACGATGCCAACTATTTACATTTCTTCCCGATAAATATAGTGGGATATAAAGTAACTGAATATGTCAAAACCACCTAACAAGAGTGATAGCTTTCACAAAAGTTAGTAATTTCAAGAATTATCGTCAATGTATCTCGTAAAATTTCAAAATTAATGTTAATTTACTTGTATTAATTTTTAAAGATATTGTTAGTGATCAATAACAAAACTTTAATTCAAGTGTTTGAACTCAATATTATTGGTCGGTTGTGCGACTCACATTAGATAATAAAGAAGACTTAGATTTATAACTAAAAAAGTTCATTCATCTAATAAGTTAGTCTTTTAGAGTGGATAAATTGACATCTGACTCAGCTTCCAAACAAGTGATATTAAAATTAGATCTTAGTAGGTAAAATGTGGTGGTGAAACAGCTTAACTATATTAGATGAAAAGAACTCATAATCGAACGAGAATTTTGTTTTATGGGAACCCCAATTCTTAGCTATTGCCAATCCCCAAGATGCATTAAATTGAATGTCCACGCATGATCCACCATCTGCACTTACTATATTCACTCTCGGAAATTAAAATAGGAAAGAATCGTAACCTCCTGTCGTTGATGTAGTATGGATACCTCTACTCAATAAACTAGTCTTTTCGACCCAGTCCCAACAATTATAGTGGTATTTTAGTCAAACAATCGGGAGACAAATTTAATTGTAGTGGTTTGCTCTTAAAAGTTTGATAGTTATGACCATGTAGTCAGAACAATATGTAAAGCTTTAAGCATCCTTGGCCACGGAATCATTTAATTTTGACTATTGTATTTATTTTTTTATGAATTGTTTCTGCTTTTAGTTGTCTTTGTGGTCGCAATTGAGGATATGTTTTCTTGATCATTTAACATTGTATTAGATCGCAAGAACTAACATTTGTGGAGAATTA
The DNA here is from genome assembly GCA_002013955.2 of Citrus medica. NCBI lineage: Eukaryota > Viridiplantae > Streptophyta > Magnoliopsida > Sapindales > Rutaceae > Citrus > Citrus medica. The sequence goes on along the minus strand of MKYO02024899.1, from coordinate 139,122 downwards.
TTTTGTTGATGCAATATTCTAGACGGTTGGCAGCAAAGAATTACAAGCTGATTTTGGTTATCCGCCTTCATTACAAGCTAGAGTGCAATTTCAAAGTGGTGTTGTTGGTGATGATTATCAAGATATTGAGATAGAAGCAGCTGGTGGGAAAGTGCCTTATTCTCATGAAGGTCAAGAAATTGATGGTTCTTTAAAACAGTCCAGTAGTACTACTACTTCAACTAATGAAGATGAAAGGGAAAATGTCAGCTTAATATCTGAGGAGAGTGAAATTGTACCGGATGTGGGTTTAATTGATGATCTTAAAATTGGTCATTTCGAGGTAAGCGTGGACACATTTACTACTCTCTATAAAAAAAATTATTGATTTTTTTTATAGTGAACTGCACTGTATGGATGTCATCATAAATTTATTAGGCTTGATCTAAGCACAAATGCTGTTGTAATTTTAATTCATAAGTTTTTGGGTAGTTAGTGATTATCTAATAAAACCTTTTTTTTTCTTTTAGTTTTATCTCTTTAAGTTAGATATTCTAAATAAATGTGAAAATTTTTGTAATATGACCTGTCAACCGAACTGAGCACTATACAAAGTCAGTGGGTTTTAAATTAATTCAAAACGACACCATTATTAATTATATCAAATTTGTATCATCCATTTAATAAACCACGTATTAATTGTTTGAGTTTCAAATATTCAATAACTCATTTATAGTTAATATGATTATGACCTGTTCCACATGCATGTTCAATAATCTAATAATTGTTCTAGTGTTTGAGATTCTTGATTCGACTAACAACCTATTTGAAATCGTGTACCCAAAGTATCGTTCTATCTTAATTCGTTATCTATGGTGGTTTATTTCAGCTCCAAAGTGCAAGGCAGGATAAAAACGAGATACAACCCATTGCTAGATTTCCTGGAAATGAAAACTTCAGCTGCATAGAAATCGAAGAAGACATTATCAAAATTAACACGAGGCAGATGAAAGGAAAGGTGGTAGTATCTCCATCTCTTCCATATTATATTTTGAACTCAGCTACTAATAATAATAATAAATAAATAAATAACCTCACTTTGCTAATTGTTATGGTGTTTATTGCAGGTTGTAAGGGAAAAGCAGATTAATGATGTCCGAGCTAGTCTTGGATCCAATAAGATTGAAAAGTCCTGTAGCGGGGTACATCAAATCGAAAATGAAATAAGCAACGATGATCCCAAGGCACAAAAAAGAAATTGCGGCAATCAAAAGGTGAAAAAAAAAACAATAATATTACACTTTTATTTATACAAAATATTTTATATCTTTGTCACCAGCCAATGAATTTATATTTTAATTTCATATTTAGGTACATCTTTTTTTGTTTATTCAAATGTATTATTGTAATTAGATTATAATATATCTATATATATTATTCTTTTGTTTTGGTTTTGGTTCTGTACAGGATGCTTTGGAGTGGATCTTAATGATCGCCAGCTTTCTCCTAGAACTTCCATCTGCTTTTCTTGATCAACTTGCTTCTGTGCATAAACCCCAATATGCACTTTGTGGTATTCTAATTTCAGTTGCAGCATTGCTTATATGCGTTGTTGAGCTAATTTTTAAAGCCAGAAAAGAAAAAGTTGCATGGAAATGGAGAGGAAGATTATTGCCTTGCTTTTATCCACGACACAATCAGAAGCTTTTTGATACCTTCAAGGACAATATTATTGGTGGGGTTGTTGCTTTCTGCCAAGTCATTATCATAACAATTAACTATGCTTTTTTGAGACAAGGTGCGGGTAAGCCTATTCAAGTATGTGTGTGGCCTATCATATTCAGCTTGGGTCAAATATGCTCCAAAATTTTATAGAGCTTAGAAACGGGTCATTTCGTGGGGATGAGATTCTTCAAGACGTATTGTGCTCGGTGGATATACTAAATATTCTGGTGGATTATAATTGGGGTCCGATTATGGTGCAATTATGGTATTGTGTTATTGTTGTATTCAGCCGTTAGATGTATTTAAATGGGTGGAATTTATAAACATCCAACGGCTGAATGCAACTATAATACGGTACCACAGTTGTACCATAAATTTTTCCTTATAATTGTACTATAATAGTCCATAGATAAAAATGTCGTGTTACTTTTGGTGCTTGAGATATTTGTGCTTTGTTTATGGCAAAGAGTTACACGCTTCATTGAAAAGTAGCATACGAAAAATACGTTTTCTTTACAAAATTTTCCATCTACGTCAAGTAGACCTTTTATCCATCCACATATAATGAAGAGGCTTTGGCATCATTATATCAATTAATTGACATTCCCCAATAACTCAAATGACTTTTGGTTGACTATTTCTGCTAGTATCCAGGAACATAAATAGTTTGAAAGAAATGATGCAATTCATCTTATTGATTCAAAGTTTAGAAAGCTTCGGCGCTCAATTTCTACATGAAAATAAAATATAGAAAGAAAAGAATCATGTAAATTTTTTTAGCTAAAACAGTAAAAATTTATATAAAATAATATTGTTGGGACATAAAAAATTACTACTTCAGGGTAGTTATTTATTTATCAATAAATGAGTGTTTATTGATTTTGAAATACATTTTTTTTTTGTTTTGAGAAGAGTTTTATTGGTATTATTTACATATAAGACATCGCTGAGTTACAGCCAGTTGTAACTTACACCCCATTTAAAAAACATGTAAAAAAATAGGATCCACATGATTTTTATATAGGGTGTAAGTTACAGCTGACTATAACTTGGTAAGACTCTATTATATATTATTCTTTTGTTTTGGTTTTGGTTCTGTACAGGATGCTTTGGAGTGGATCTTAATGATCGCCAGCTTTCTCCTAGAACTTCCATCTGCTTTTCTTGATCAACTTGCTTCTGTGCATAAACCCCAATATGCACTTTGTGGTATTCTAATTTCAGTTGCAGCATTGCTTATATGCGTTGTTGAGCTAATTTTTAAAGCCAGAAAAGAAAAAGTTGCATGGAAATGGAGAGGAAGATTATTGCCTTGCTTTTATCCACGACACAATCAGAAGCTTTTTGATACCTTCAAGGACAATATTATTGGTGGGGTTGTTGCTTTCTGCCAAGTCATTATCATAACAATTAACTATGCTTTTTTGAGACAAGGTGCGGGTAAGCCTATTCAAGTATGTGTGTGGCCTATCATATTCAGCTTGGGTCAAATATGCTCCAAAATTTTATAGAGCTTAGAAACGGGTCATTTCGTGGGGATGAGATTCTTCAAGACGTATTGTGCTCGGTGGATATACTAAATATTCTGGTGGATTATAATTGGGGTCCGATTATGGTGCAATTATGGTATTGTGTTATTGTTGTATTCAGCCGTTAGATGTATTTAAATGGGTGGAATTTATAAACATCCAACGGCTGAATGCAACTATAATACGGTACCACAGTTGTACCATAAATTTTTCCTTATAATTGTACTATAATAGTCCATAGATAAAAATGTCGTGTTACTTTTGGTGCTTGAGATATTTGTGCTTTGTTTATGGCAAAGAGTTACACGCTTCATTGAAAAGTAGCATACGAAAAATACGTTTTCTTTACAAAATTTTCCATCTACGTCAAGTAGACCTTTTATCCATCCACATATAATGAAGAGGCTTTGGCATCATTATATCAATTAATTGACATTCCCCAATAACTCAAATGACTTTTGGTTGACTATTTCTGCTAGTATCCAGGAACATAAATAGTTTGAAAGAAATGATGCAATTCATCTTATTGATTCAAAGTTTAGAAAGCTTCGGCGCTCAATTTCTACATGAAAATAAAATATAGAAAGAAAAGAATCATGTAAATTTTTTTAGCTAAAACAGTAAAAATTTATATAAAATAATATTGTTGGGACATAAAAAATTACTACTTCAGGGTAGTTATTTATTTATCAATAAATGAGTGTTTATTGATTTTGAAATACATTTTTTTTTTGTTTTGAGAAGAGTTTTATTGGTATTATTTACATATAAGACATCGCTGAGTTACAGCCAGTTGTAACTTACACCCCATTTAAAAAACATGTAAAAAAATAGGATCCACATGATTTTTATATAGGGTGTAAGTTACAGCTGACTATAACTTGGTAAGACTCTAAATATAAAAGAGTATCAAAGTCAATAAACTTTTTCAATATTGTAAGATCGAGTTAGATGAAGGTAAGACTATTGAACAAGTTAGTAAATATGAAGGTATACATAAATTGCATGAAGTTATTTGTGGTCTCCACTAGAGAAATGCAATAGATATTGAGCAACTTTTCAATTATCCTAGTGAAAATGATGTAGTGATGGAACCACCTACTGATGAAGAGATTATTCGAGGGATAATATATACCTTTGTTTATGACGATCATTATCCAGATGATAGTTGTATTTTATTAGGTATTTCCACAAAAGAGGCCTTTCAAGTAATAATATGTGTAAAGAACTACTCTATACAACGTGAAAATAATATACTAAATGTAATGCATGCTCCGCAAAAAATTAAGGATAAAGCTGAATTCAATTTAGGATAAAGAAAAAATAAATAACTTTAAATGCATATTTTTACAAAGAGTTGGATTATATAATTGAAGTTATAAGAAAATTATTAATTTATAGGAAAAAAATCCTTATTTTACAAAGAGTTGGATCAGATAATTAAAGTTAAAAGAAAAAGAATCCTTATTAATTATTAATTTATAAGGAAAAAGAAAGAGTGAAATCCTGCTTAACAAATCCGAAATCCCTTGATGTTCTAAAACACATCCAAACCCTATAAGTGTCAAATTCATTGCTAATAGTACGATTTTACCTTTGGTAGTTATTTGATGTGGGGAATATGAATACCTTTATTTATTGAGTAATGCTAAAGATCTTAACAATTAAGTTCTAATTTATGTGGCAATCATTTAGTGAATGTTTAGATATTAATCTTATGAGTTATAAAATTTACTATTTAATAAATAAATGTCAAATAACAATAGGGACTCTAGCTGGGATTCAACAGTTGGAATCCCTCAATCCCAAATCATTATTGTTAATTATTTAATTAATTGAATAATTTTTTAATCATAATTTATTGAAAAGGTGTGGGAAAAAACAAAGGAATTGTCATAATTTTTCAATTAATTTTGAAAGAATTTTCACAATTAACTGAAAAACGTACACGCACGCACACCCCTCTTTTCTAGTGAAGATATTTCAAAACATTGGAAACTATACTTTTTGGTTAGTAAGTATATTGAAATATGTGTTTTTTTATTTTATTTTATTAATATCTTCACTTTAACAAAATGAAAATATTCTCACTAAAAATTTATTACACTCTCTATTTTTTGGGAGAATAATAAGTTTAGGGTGCACACGCACACATGCACACATCTTTTCCCATAATTTTTCAATTAATTAAGATTAAAAAATTATTCAATTAATTAAATAATTAAAAGTATTCTTATTCCCAGTATCAAACAATCACCATAGGTAAATAACGCTTAAGGGGGTTTGAATGTGTTTTAAAATATTGAGGGGATTTGAAAGGTTTCACTCTTTTTCCCCTAATTTATATTTTCATTGGGCTTGAAAGGATTCAAAAAAATTACTATTTTATGCATTCAAAGAAAATTATTGGTACACTAGCCCTAGTTGAGACCCGAGAATTTTATTATTTCATCAAGGTTATTAATTTATGGAGATTTCACTATAATTCATTCACTTTCATTAGGGAATTTGGAAATAAATATAATAGCAAATCTCATTATATTCTTACCATATCTATTTTAATTTTAAATCACAATGTGATCCTCATCATCCACTAAATTTTTATAATTTCTTTTAACAAAGATGTTTATAAAAGAAAATAGAGGAACAAGTGGTAATAGTCAAAATAAATTTTTAATCCTATATAATTTACTTATTTTAGGATTTGAACTTGGATAGTTAATTAAATAAAATTATGGGTGGGGTTATTTGAACCCTCTAAACTACTCATTAAACCCATTTACTTAATAAACACACTTCTAAAATTTAAAATATGCAATTTTACTTAATAGACCAATGTTAATACCTAAAATACCGTTATTAAATTAGAATATCATAATTTCTCTTATCATTTTCTTTTCTTCGTTCTTTTCTTCTTCATTTATGAACTTTCACTCATCACTTTTTTTATCCCAAATCCCAAATCCTTAATCTTTTTATTTTAATTTTTATTGGTTGTTTTCCCCCTGATATTTCTTGCGCTTGGAACAATACCTTTAAAAAAATTTAAATAAACAAACAATAAATTTAAATAAACAATTGATAATAAAATTGCATATAGATTTATAATAGATAAAAAATTTAAAGTAATTGTAATAGATCTTGCATGGGTTCTTTTCATTTTATTATATAGAAGAAAGCTTACTAACCAAGAAGAAATCAAGAGAATTCATTGTCTAATTCAAAGAATTACAAGCAATAATCTTTTATCCAAATGTATTAAAAATTCATTAAAACTTCGTTCCATTAACAAAAATATAAATGAGGAAAAAAATTAATTTGTGGCAAAAAAAAGAAAAAAATCATAGAAAGCGTGAATGCAGTATATTGAATAATGAAGAATATGAGAGAAAGTCTGTAATTTTTCATTTAATTTAATTATATAGTCTTGTCTATTATAGTAACTTTCTATATGGTATATGGACATTTTAGTAATAATTTTTTTTATTAATATTAGATATAATGAGCATTTTGATAGATTCGAATAGCCCCGCCCTAAAATTATTTTAAAATGACTGTAGAAGGCCCTTGAGCGCACTTTATAAGTTCTATGGTGAATACAAATATAATAATAGAATACAAATACAAACTAAATTAATATGAATTTATAAATTATTTGCCTAAAGTGGACTAATTGAGTATTTTTCAAGTGCTCGATCCATACGTGCTCGTCCTCCGTACTTCACCCACACCTCCTCATATCAGCCCAATTACGTACCTCGGCCCGGTGTTGCTCCCTCGCTTTTCAACCGCATGGCGCATGATCTCAAGCCCGCCTCCCCACGCGCGCGGCGGCAAAAGAGCCTTGATCGTCGGCGTTTCCTGTAAGCACACGATTCATGAGCTCGAAGGTTTTATTAATGACGCCAGGTGTACGAAGCACATGCTGATTAATCGCTTTGAGTTCCCTGAATCCTTCATTCTTATGCTTACTGGTAAAAAAATTATTTTCTTTTATTTTCTCTCTAATTAGTTTTCATTTATTTATTTTCTGATTAGTTTTGACTGATAATTTTTGTTTAGGTTAATTATTTGATTTGACTCATTCATTTATCTATTTATGTAACACATATAATAGTAAAAAAATAAGTTCTTTCTTAATAAATTTTTTAAATAGAAAAAAATTTATGTTATTTTAATTATTTTTTTAATACGCTCGATTATGGAAGAAGTAAATTTTTAATATTAAAGAGAGAAGAATAATTATATTTAAAAAGTCTTTTAAAATTCTATTCTTAATTTGGCTCTTTAAATAAAATAAAATTTTAATTTAAAGAACCTTGTGGATAATAAATATCGAAGTCAAGCTAACGGTTTAGAAAAAAAAAATTGTAAATTTGGGATAAGCAAAATAAAAGTTTTGACGGAATGCATAGATAAACATTATGATTTATTTAATTGATCTAAGATGCAATTACTAGTTCTTATGTAGCGAATTATAATGATAAGGTGTATTTCTTCTTTTTTTTAAATAAGTATAGTACAATGTTTCTAAAGATTGGGTACTTATTGATATAACTTATCTAATAATTATAAGAAGTTATTTAATCTCATAAGTCTTTTTATTTTATTTTTGTTATTATTTGTTTGTTCTTTAGCAGTGAAAATTAAATAAGTTATTTTATCTCTATTAAAAAAAGTTTAAATTTTGAGTTTTAGGAGTAGAAGTTGAAATTTTTTTAAAATATTAAAATATTTAAAATATCATTTATTTATTTAACAATCTTATTTCATTCATTTAAAAAAGATTTTTAAAACATTACCTATTAAAGTAATTTACTATTTCTAATAAAAGTTAATCAAACAAATAATTTTTTTAAGTAAAAACTCTATTGACAAAAGCGGTATATAAATAAATTTTATTTGAAAAATTATGCCAAACGGAGCTTGAGTAATGATATTTATCCTTTCCTTTTATTTAATTAACTCACACTTTTTGTTTAATTTCATTTATTTATAAGTTTACCCTTATTGAAATATAATAATTTTTACTCATCTACACTTCTCTATTTCTCTCGCAAACTCTAATTAAAAACCTCTCTCGTTTTTAGAGGTGTTCGCGGATCTGATTTTGTAATTAGACATTAATCCATATCTGATCTATGATTTTGCAGATTATAAATTTTCAATTCAATGCAATTCACAGATGGTGATTTTAATCCAAATCCTCGAATATTTAATACAAGAAGGCATCCTCAAATAACAATATATGTATAACAAAATTTTTTAAAAAATACTAATGTCATACTTACAAGTTTTTTTTAATTAAATAATTTTTTTTGAATTCGCGGATTTTATGGATTTATAGAATTTTGTGGATTTATAGAAGTAAATTCATATTCAATTCATCAACTACAAATTTTCAAATTTTCAATATAATTCCATCCACATATCAGATTTTTACGGATTATATGGATTGAACAGATCAGATTAAATTCTAAACACCCCTACTCGTTTTCTTAAATCCATCCATGAATTAATTACTAACTACTAAAACAATTCCCAATTAAAAAATGACCACTAATCAATTTCATTGATAACAAAGTAGCAAATTCAATCCTCCCGTAAAAACCCAAAAAAGCAAAATTTTAGCTGGTGATAGGTTAATCTGTTGGGGAAAAATCAAATTTAAAAAAAGAAACTTTTTAGGATTGCTCTTATACAATATATAAAAATTTGTAATCTAGAAATCGTACATTGAAAATCCGATTTGGTTTTTTTCGCTGAAGTAATTTAGGCTCCCATATCACGATCCATCACCACCACTCCTATTAGATCACGATCCGCCACCAAATAATCTTCCAGGCTATGACTCAAATTTGATTTGCACTTGACGTGTGGGTGCCTTTATCACCACTAAAGCAACTAGCACAAGGAAATTTTTCTCTCAATAATAGAGAAAAATATTTTTCTCTTATATTTATAATGTGGCATCTCTCTTTTTTGGGAGAAAATAAGTCATTTTATATCTCTATCTAGTGGAAACCCTAGGCTCCATTTTTTTAATATTATTTAATTTTATTTAATCAAGTTTGATTTAAATTAAAAATAATAAACCAAAAGTTATGTTACTTCTTTCTTGTCATAGGGGCCCACCTTAGACAAAAGTACATTATATGAAGCCTCCCACTAAATAATATATTTAGGCTTTTAATCCAAATAGCCAATTATCTTACTTATTAATCTAGTAGTGGCGCAATCAATTAAATGAGCTAACCCAAGGATCATTTGGGAACATACAACAGTGGCTATAATAATTAGGTCTGTAATTAAATTAGCCCAATTATTTAATTCCAAATCTACTCCACTAAAATATTGGAACTGGCATCTATAATTGTATGCTCGAATAATAATTTGTCTCAAGCCACATCGATTTCTTTACTGCATAATATTTTGTACCGCATCGTTAATTAAATCGATATCTTAACTGTTCAATCGATTAAATTACGTCTTATTCCTTGATACTTACTAGTTTTCTCTAATGATCATTTTCAACATACTAAATATGTTGACACACTCTGGCCAGAGAATTCTATGATCAAGTGCCGAAAACTCATCAAGAAATGTGTTGTACAAATTCTATATTGTTAATCTATAACTCCAATGCTCATAATTGCTCTCACCAAGATACCAGGTAATCTTGACCACAATTGTATGTAGTGCGCATTGGTAACTTAAATGGAATAACAATTACAATCATGAAATCATAACTAACTCAAGATTAAGATTACCGTAAAATCAATGCCTATGAGATTTAATAAGTCTGACAGTTATTTTAAGATTAATTAAATCTCATATGTGATCCAGCTCAATGTAGTCAAACTACATCAGTAAATTTATATATAATTAAGACAAATCATTCAATGAATTTACTACAGTCTAAACATAAATAGAGCGTCCAACTCTATTTATCAACTGCGAACTTAATTTATTTAATCATAAGATAACTTGTATTTATTTCTTCTGTGAATCCATATGATGATCACATAAATACATATAATATGATTAAACGGACCTTATTCAAAATATTTATGCAATTGAAAATATCTCCAATATTTTATAAATTAGAAAATAAATTAATATGCTTTAAAAGAGCATATAATCCCAACATAATCAACATAAAGTTGGATGCCTAATGTTAGAAGGGTAGAATAATCTTGACATAATGTTGACAAAATTTCAAGTTTCTTTAATTCTTTTGGCTACCCAAAAGTTTTTGCATTTATCTCATTGACCTTGATTAATTTTAATCTTAATGATTTTCAATAGTTGAATTATTCCTTCTTTCATCTCTTTTATACCCATTCTTAAATTTTTTTTAAATTTTGACTACAATTTTATAAATTTCTAATTGATTATCACATTTATATAGATCTATACATTTTAGATTAGATCCTACATTTATAATTATTTGTCTCTCTTAAGTCATGGACCAATTTTTTTTTAACATATCTATAAATACGTCAAATTTGTTTTTTCAACTAAAGATCATATCATGAAGGCTTTCATATAGAAACTGAAATCTAAATTTAATCTCCTGAATCAACAAATTCACATTATCACTATTGTTATCCATCATTTGAATTCTATTATTAACTTTGCATATGTCTTGAATTATTTCAAGAATGGAGAAAATAGATTCCATTAAGGCTATTCTATTTTCCTCTTCAAAGGGATCAAATATTTCTTAATCATCATTAAGCTTGGTCCTTTTCATATCTTCTTACAAATGTTTGCTTGTAGTTAGCATGGTTTTAACAATGGAAATTATATAAGTAGCTTAATAGTCTTGACTAAAATGTAAATTATCAATTACGTCCAAGAACTTGTTAACTGATCTTTCTATTTTTTTGAATTTAAGTTATTTTTATCACTTTCTATCTTATAAAATCTTAGAAAACAAACAAGGCCCAACATACTTTTGTTTGTTACATAAAAAGATAATTCGAGATTACTAACTAGTGTATTGTCTTTCAGAATCCTAGAATAGACGCGCTAATTGACTTCAACCATAGATAGGTCTATAGTCAGCATTGCCATAGCTCTATACATTATGCGAGATCACTTCAACAACTATTCTACATGACCGAACGCAACATACAACAGACTAGCCTAATAGGTCTAAGTGAATTTCTTATAATTATCTCTGAAAGAGTGTTTAGTAATATGAAATCTTCTTCGTTTAGCATAATTGTTGGCATGTAAGATTCTTGGTTAATTTCTAAGAAAATATGAGATATATGGAAGATAATAATTTCATTCAAAAGGTATTTTATTTATTTCATAACTGGAGTTTTTACAAAGGAAATTATGAAAGAGAAAATAAAGATATGGGTGGAGGGTTAGGCATCAGTTGTTCCCTCATTTTTACATGATTCTATCTATAAACTTGAAGAGATAAGATTATCTCTTCTTATATGACACTTTTTACATTCTTTAGTTGATGGTGGATTCCTTATAGATAAGGTGGCCTCTCCTTCTTCTATTATTGACGATAATTGTTTTCTTTTTCTATTGGTTGATAGCTTTTATATAGTTCTAAAATACTTTTTTTTTCTACTCATAGAAAAGATTATATGTTCTTTTGTGGCTTTGTAGAGTCATATTTTTTCTTTGCTTATCCTCTTGAGTGATTCATTAAGGACTTTCATCCCAATGGCCCTTTTGCTACTGAGAGCTTTAGACTCAAATAGTTCAAAATCATAGTCATCTTAGACTTGATCTAAATCAATAATTGGACTTACTTTCTTACTACTAATGCCAACTTGAATCATGTGTTGTGTCGGATACTATTTGTTATCACAATATTCAGGACAAGCAGTGAGAACTTTGATAAAAATAATCTCTTTTGTATTAAATATCCTTTTGAGGTCACTGACAGCCTCTTTAATTTTTTGTGGAAGCTCTTATAATTCCCTGTAATCACTGTTGACATAAACAAAGTTAAGGAAACCATGTTCAAACATATTTTTTAATCAATTTTTGGATCCGCTCCTTGGATAAAGTTAATCTTCGTATCTAATCCTGAATTATTTGGTATTACAGCCTGGTTAGGACGAATTTCATAGGTTGTTTTACCAAATAGGCTACTTTACCAACTCTTTCATAATCATGAGCGTAGTCATTCCTTAACGGAGATTTAACCATTGGAATAGACTGTCCACTTTTGTTATATTGAGGCGTTAAGCTTATTGAAGAGATTTTATAACTTTTTGTCATATTGAGGCATTAAGCTTATTGCAGAGATTTCTCGATTATGAGAAATTTCTCTAGATGTGTGATCTTTGAAGAACTTTGAATAATTTGTCCCTCAATTTAATCCTTGAAATGGACATTTTTTAGCATATTGCTAATATATTGTTATGAAGTTTAGAATTTTGGATGATTTTTCAAACTTTTGTCTGGGCAAAATTTTCCAAATTCTTCATGGGCATTATTTATTATGGCAATCCCATTATAAATCATTTCATTGTCTTTAAGACGCAACTCTTAACCTTTAAAGTACATCATCATTACCAAATAGCCTATTCGCTAAGATAGCCTATAGGATTTGTTCTAACCACATTATAATACCAGATCATTCAAGGTTATACCTAAGGATTAACTTTGTTCCCAGAGTCGATCCAAAATTGATAAAAGATATGTTTGAATATGATTTCCTTAATCTTGTTTATATTAAGAGTGATTGTAAGAAAATAGATCTTCCAGAAACAATTAAAGAGGTTGTTAATAATCTCAAAAGGATATCTAAGACAAAAAAAAAAGATTTTCATCAAGGTTCTCGCTGCTTATCCTGAATACTGTGATAACAAATAGTATTCAACACAACACATGATTTTGGGTTGGCATTATCAGTAAGAAAGTAAGTCCAACTATTGATCTAGATCAAGTCTATAATGTCTAAGATTTCGAACTATTTGCATCTAAAGCTCTCAGTAGTAAAAGGTTTATTGGGATGAAAGTCCTTTATGAATTACTCGAGAAGCTAAGTAAGGGCAAGGTGTAGCTCCTCACGGTCTTAAAAGAACATATAATCTTTTCTATGAGTATAAAAATAAAAATTAGTCAAGCAGGTAATATTGAAAAAGAAAAAGGCAATATATGAAAATCTTGTGGAATCGAGCTTGCCAACACACCATGACACATGCAAGGTGCTAAAGCATTAATTATCATGTGGCTATTGTACGAAGGATTAAAAAAAAAAGAATCTAACGGGGAAACATATCACTAGATAAGGAACTTATAATAGGCACGTGACATAAAGGCCAATGAAAAGATAAAAGATGTTAGCAAAAATATCATTAATTCAAAAGAAAAGATTATAAAAGGATAAAGCTTATTAGAGCCATGTAAAGGCTATAGGTCAGTAGAAAAAGAAGACAACCATTGTCTTCAATAATAGAAGGAGGAGTGATCACCTTATCTTTATAAAATCCACTATCAACTAAGAGAATGTAACAAGTGTCATGTAAAACGTGATAACCTTATCTCTTCAAGTTTATAAATAGAATCATGTAAGAAAGAAAGGGCTTAATCCTTCACCCGCATTTGTATTCTCTCTTTTGTAACCTTCTTTTGTAAAAATTTCATTTATAAAATAAATAAAACTTTTTGAGTGAAATTGTCATCTTTTATATATCTTATATAATTCTAGAAATTATCCAAGAATCTTATATGCCAACACCTATGCTAAACAAAGAAGATTTCCTAATACTAAGCACTCTTACGTAGACAACTGCAAGAAATTCACTTGGACAAATCCTATTAAGCAAGTTTGTTGTATGTTACATTGGGCGATGCGTAAATTAGCAAGTTTACTAGTCGGCACAAGTAATATAATAAAGAATAGAGTATCGTCCCACAAAGATTGTATATCTTATTAGTTACCGAAATTATTCTAACCCTAATTTATTTGAATAACCGAATAAATGAATTTAGATTAAAAATAAAATAACTAAAAATTAAATAAATATGCAGGCAATAATAGAAATCACCAAGAGATTAAGATACTAAGACATTCGATTTCACCATAACCAATCCAATTTAATCCTTCATCTATACTATTAAAATTTATTATCAATGTTGACAGTAAATTTCCCTAATCTATTCAATATCCTTTCTCGAGTAATATAAAAAATATCTTCACATATTAACCCACTATATCTCTATGTGAATTTAAATACGTAAAGATTCATTAAGTAAGCTTTATGAAAATTCTTAGAAAAACTGCATGAATCACGTTGGCACATCTCTGTCTTTCGTTCAATTCATAGCATCCATTACACAGACCAAAAATACATAAATCTCCTTTCGATCTCATTATGTATCCTCAAATCATTTAAATATTGTCCAAATATTTAAAAACATTAAGTACAATAATGAACATAATAACATAGATTTATGGAATTAAATTTTTATAATTAGACTACATCATAGGTTTAACAAAATAAATTAGTACATGAGAATATAAAGAGAATCTATAAATTTAATTGAGAATATTCAAGCAAAATAATAGAAAAAGAGAAGAGAAAGAGTAAACTCAACAAGCTTATCTCTCTCAAATCTTTGCAATCGACTTTTCCAAATTGTTGCTCTCGGATTTGCAGTGGTGGCTTCTCTTTTTTTCTTGCTCTCGGTTTTTTCTCTCTTCGCTTCTCAATTTGTGTGGCTGCCCTCCTCTCGGTTTTTTCTCTTCCTTTTTATATTATTGCTCAGCCCACGAATCCTTGCACGGAAAGAATTAAATCCAAAGCCAAGCCCCCTCTTTCATGCATGCACATAACTTGTACAATTAATTGGCCAATGATTCTTGTTAAAGACAAAGCCCATCACGTGCTTGCCATTTAAAGCCATGCCAAAATATTTGCTTCCTCGATTAATCACAGTATATGTTCTCCACGTGATTGCATGCATGTTGATTAATCAAATTAAATCTTTTTTATTTGTTCCAATTAAATATTTTTATTTTTTTCCCTTTTTATTCCATCAAGTTGATTTTTTTTTAATGTTCCGATTTAATTCTTCTTTAATTTCATATTGTACCTTAAATAACAAAAATATAAAAATTAAGGTAAAATTAACATAATAAAATATAATTTAATATAAAATTAAGTTAAGAAAATATATAAATAATATATAAATTACTAGCACATCATTGGGCTATGTGAAACAGTCACTGAAGTGATCTTGCAAGATGTGTGGAGCTTTGGTGGTGCTTACTATGGACCAATCTATGGTTGGATGCAATTAGTGATCTATTTTCGAATTTCAAGGGATAGCATACTGGTTAGTAATTTTGAACTATCTTCTTATATTTTAGCAAGAAATAGAAACAATTAGGCCTTGATTATTTTTTAAGATTCTGTAAGATAGTAAGTGATAAAAGTAACTTAAATTCATAAAAGTAGAAAGATCAGGTAACAAGTTTTTGGATGCAATTGATATTTTAGATTTTGTCAAGAATACCAAATTATTCATATAATTTTCATTATTGATACTCGATTAACTACAAGCAAACACTTGTGAAAAAGAATTAACCTTAATAATGATCAAGAAATATTTGATTCCTTTGAAGAGGAATAGAATAGCCTTAATGGAATTTATTTTATCTAGTTTTGAAATAATTCAAGACAGATGCAAAGCTAAAAATAGGATTTAAGATCGCCCATAAATAATAGGTAGCAACAATGATAATGTAAATTTGTTGATTTAGAGGGGAAATTTAGATTATGGTTTCTATGTAAAAGTCTTGATGATATGATCATTAGTAGGACAATAGATTAGATGTATATATAGATATATCAGAAGAAAAAATTTGGTCTATGTCTCAAGAGAGACAGATAATTGTAAATACAGGATCTAATCAAGAATTTATAGGTTTATATAAATAATTATAGTCAAAACTTTGAGGATAGACGTAGAAGAAATAGAAGAAGAAATGATCCAACTATTGAAAATTGTTAAGATTAAAGGTCCCTTAGATAAATATAGAAATTTTGGTAACCACAAGAATTAATGAAACTCGAAGCTTGTCATCATTATTTCAAGATTCTGTCCTTCTAGTAGTACTCTAACAAAAAAAAGGCAAAATGTAATTCTCTTATTCTGACTTAGATAATTTTAGATGGGATAAAACTGTGGTGCAACTGTGGCACCGTGCCACAGTTGCACCCAACCGTTAGATTCCCACTTATTTAAGTGGACCTCACTTATTTGAGTGGATCTAACGGTTGGTATAACTGTGGTACGGTACCACAGTTGCACTGTAGCCTGACCCTTTTAGATGATTGTATTATAGCTTTCAAGCTCAAATCATGTGGGCGCCAAATCATTTTATTTTATGACAAAAGTTACTTAACAAGATTTAACTAGCACAAGCTGGTCAAAATTTTATATTATTGCACGAATCAAAATCAATACCTTTAACAATAACAAAACCCAACATTTATTCACAAACATTTGTTGCGGATGGTGATGAATTGTTAGTGACAAAGATAGAAGGCGGTGTGGGTGAATTGGTAGTGATGGACTTGATAGTGATGAAGCTAGAGAGAGAACAAATGATAAAAGTAAATAAAATAAAATAACAACAAGAAGTATTTTTTATTTTTTTAATAAGGATAATTTTAAAAAATGAGTTATATATGTTAATTGAAAATTGGGATCGGTGAAAGAAATTGAGAATTAAATATCACCACTCTTATTTAAAGTGAAAGGTTGTTTGGCTCCACAAAATAAGGGTGGACATGAGTGGGTTGGATCAAGTTTGTGAGAATCTAACCAAATTCATAATTGATTGTGTTGAGAAAAATTCAAGAGTGGACCACTCTGAAACTATCATAAAACATCCTTGGATTAAGTTTGTGAGAATCTAACCAAATTCATAATTGATTGTGTTGAGAAAAATTCAAGAGTGGACCACTCTGAAACTCTCATAAACCCTCTCCCTTTTTAATTGCATAATTTCAATAACTGAATAATTAAGGCAGCTAATGGTTGTCGAAGCCATCAAAAATAAATATCTATTCTAAATAAATTGTGTATAATGATTGAGCAGGGTCGTGTTCACAGAGATCGTTAATTATTTAAATCATTTTAAAATGTAAAATGCAAAATGCAAAATGGAGGGATTGTTGACAATAATAAAAATCAAATTAAAATAACAAGAATGCAAATTCAAATTGTAATTCAAATTGGGAAAAGCTCTGGTTAAAGGAATTAACTCAGTTTAATTCGATTACTGATCATTGATTCAAATATAAATTATTACTACTTAAGAATAGACTAGTTATAGCTACTGAGACCCTCTAATAGTCAATCTCTCCTTAACTAGTCGATAACTAAGGTACGACCATTGGTTATTTCCCTAATAAATAGACAACCTTAGATATGATTATAAGGTTTAATCAATTGACAGCCTGAAAAACCAGAGAGACCCAAATTCTAATCAACAAACGCATACAATGGTTCATTTAAATTAGATTGTTTATTCTCATAACACAATGCACTGCTATGTTATTTGTCACAAACATTAAAATTTTCATACGATGAATCTTTTAATTGACAATAGATTAAGTTGATAATTAAATAGTGGCCAATTATCTAATTAACAAACATAATCATGACAATAATTTAGAGAATAAACAAATACCCAAAAGGCAATAAAACAATTAAAACATAAGAAAGATCTCACAGTAATGATGAATCAAAGCTTTATTAACCTTCAACAAGAATAATAGGTTTAATTCTTCATAGAGAGAAGAGAAAAATTTAGATATAGGGTTTCTTTTTCTTCTTTTTTCCTTTGTTTTTCAAGTCTCCTTCCTCTTATAGAGTTTTTTCAAAAATAAAATACTAATATCTAAAATATTATCTAAATATTAAAATCGAAATAACAAAAATAACCAAAAAGATAAAACACGTTAAAATAAAAACTGCAGATTCTTAGTTGACAGCACGCGCCCACGCCTTATCAACAAAGTTCTTCTGAAGCTCATAATTTCTTCAGGAAAACAATCATCCTCAAACATCATCTTGTAACTCAATTTTAGCACCAATCAATAGAATTGCACCTACAAAAATAAAACACAAGTAAATCACTATTATTAATTGTAAAATATCGATATTAAAGGAAGTAAACAATACAAAACTAGTGCATAAAATGCATTCTAACAACAGCGTTTGTTTTTTTGTCTGAAATCTAAATGGGTTCAAATTTTTCTAAAGTTTGAATGTGTTTGAATACGAAAATCCGAATGACATGTTTGTCTTTCTGTTTTAAATATCTAAATTTTAAGTGGCATCTTATTTATTTTTACAATAAAAAATCTCAAATTTGGTTATTTGACATTTCTGTCCTTATAAATTAAAACAAAAAATAAGATTAGATTTTATAGTTTAGGAAATATGTTATTTTACAGAGATATTTTTGGAATATAATATTTACTTGTCATTCAAACATTTTCCTATTAAGATAAAAGTCACAAAAGTTTATTTTTTCTATTCAGATGTAAATGTCTAAAAATCATATATAAATTTCAAAAAACAAACAATCATATTTTTAAAAAGGTCTTAAATTAATAAAATTTTAGACTTCAAATATTTAACAAACAACCTCTAAGTCTAATCAAACCCCCAAATCATCATCATTATTATGTCCATGAATTTTAAACTGTGAAAATTTTTTTATAACAAAAGAATTTTATTTATATATGATTTTAGAAAAAAAGAAAA
Organism: Citrus medica; assembly: GCA_002013955.2. Classification (NCBI taxonomy): domain Eukaryota; kingdom Viridiplantae; phylum Streptophyta; class Magnoliopsida; order Sapindales; family Rutaceae; genus Citrus; species Citrus medica. The sequence goes on along the minus strand of MKYO02024899.1, from coordinate 120,118 downwards.
AAGGATATTTACCCCTCTAAAGTTTGAGAAAATAATCATCAACGTTCCTAAATTTAAGAAAGAGGACACCAAGACCGCCTTTTAACTAAAATATCCTTTACCTCAATTATCTAAAAAAAAATTGACTCTAATGTTTTATAATAAATAGAAATATAACATTAAAATAAATATAATCACATATATATTTTAAAATAATTTTAATATCTAAAAAATATTTTATTTACAATCTATTAGATAGATTTTATTATATTAAAGTAAATTTTATAATAAATAGAATCATAATATTAAAATAAATGTATTAAAATTTAAATTATTTTGAATATTATGTAAAATAATAATAATTATTCTGTGAGAATTTTTTATTGTAAAATGTATTTAATGTAAATATTTATTTAAAATCCTACAATAAAAAATTATTAAAATAAATATAAAATATTTTCATATTGTTAGTCTATTGCATAGATTACATTATTTATTTTAATATAAAATATGAAAATATTGTTAGTCTATTACATTAGATTTTAATATAAAATATTATTAAAAATCCTACAATAATAAGTTTAACATTATTATTCTAGGCATTGTTTAAATGATAATGCAGTTAATCTTCTGAAAATAAGAATAGCAAAGGTGAGCAAAAAGAGCAACCTGGGAGCAATTACGAAGATAAAGAAAAGAAATAGGGAATTATGTGCTAGGCATTAAAGAAGGAAATGTGGTACATCTTTATTGTTGTTAGGGTTGGCAGAAAAGCCCGGGTCGGCCCAGGCCCGCATCGGCCCGGCCCAGGCCCGCGGGCTTTAAGCCCGGCCCGTGGCTTGAAATTATGGGTAAGGGCTCAAAGTTAATAAAACCCATAACATATGGGCTCAGTCAAAGGCCTAAATGAAAAGCCCGGACTTTATAATAAATAATANTAATATATATATATATATATATATATATATATATTAAAAAATGTATAATATATTATAAAATTGAAAAAATAATTAAACAAAATAAAAAAAAATCGGGCAAAGGGAAAGGGCAAAGGTTTTGTCACAAAATGTCAAAATTCCTAAATCGGTAAATCTCTATTAGTTTTTTTTTTATATTAGTGGTTGATTTGTACGTTGTGTACGGTATTTGTATTGTTAGTATTTTTATATTTTGTGTTGCTAATCGTGTATTAGAGAATTATATTTAAGTTTTTAGCCTATTGTAGTATTATGTATTGGTTAATTATGTTTTGAAAATTTATAATTTTATTTTTTAAAAAAAATTAAAATTTCGTAAAAGTCCGGGCTTGGCCCGCGGCCCGGCCCAGGCCCGTCAAGGCCTGGCCCGCCCAAAGCCCGCTCAACTTGGATGGGCTTTGAGAGGACTTGTTTAACATTATATGGGCCTGGTCCTGGGCTTGGCAAAGCCCGGCCCAGACCCTTAAATTGCCAACCCTAATTGTTGCTGCCTATGCTTGAATCTCTTTCTTTCACATGTGCACACATACTTTTTTTTTTAAGTTGCCAATGAAAGAAATTACTGCGATTTTTTTTAATATTTCGTTTGATTAGCTGTTGTACTATGGATACTACAGAATGCATTTCATTTTTTTTTAAAGGAATACTAACTTTCATTCAAACAAAAGAGTTGAATACATTTATAATTTCGATTGGAAAAGAACCCAATCAAACAATAGTTTCTAAGTGATCAAAAGCTAATCTAGCCAATGAGGCAATCGCATTACAAGATCTTGATGTATAATGACATTTAATCTTGCGGAGATCCTTAAGCTTGTTTTGAATCTCTGAAATGACCCAGTAAATCTCATTCTTACTACCCTTTCTGTTGTTAATTAAATCAGCCACCATTTGAGAATTAGTTTCAATAATTAAAGAGGATAACCCTGCATCCACAGCTGCTTGTAAACCCCATCTGACTGCTTCAGCTTCCGCATACGATACATTCCCATGAAACCTTGAAGTCTTGACAGCAGCAGCTATGATATTCCCCGTTGCATCTCTAATCACTGATCCCAATCCTGATAGATTTTTTTCCTTGCTTATGGCTGCATCAACGTTCACCTTGAACCAGTTTTGCGGTGGAGGAATCCAAGCTTTGGTTGTTTTCTTCTCTTTGTCAGCTCCACAAGTCAGTCCTGAAGGCTTTACTCTCTGATAAGCTTCTAACAATGCTTCTGCCTTTGCTACTGAGATCTGATAACCAGGCTTCTTTGCTTCAAATAAGAGTTTATTTCTTGCTGTCCAAATAGTCCAGCAAGTGACAGCCAGCAGCTCGAAATCTGCTTTGCTCATTTTCTTTGCTAGGTCTTGGAAGACCGTAAGCATATCTGGGCCTACCATGTCCTTAAAGCTTTCTGCCAATTTGGTGTGTTCCCAGATTTTCCGGGCTGCCTTGCATTCCACCAAAGCATGAAAAATGTTCTCAGACCGGTTACCACAAATTTGACAGAAAGGCTCATGCAGCACCTTTTTCCTCCATAAGTTCACAGCTGTTGGAAGCAAATTTTGAGTAGCTCTCCATAGAAAGATCTTGATTTTTTCTGGGATGTTGAGAGTCCAAATGACTTTCCACTCGTTGCTTCTGTTCACTGAGCTGCTTGGGGTATCTGGAACCTTCAGCTTGAGGGTTATTTCATTGTTGAATGCTAAATTTTTGGGGCCTCATACTTTGCAGGTGCTCATATTTTGGTCTCAGAAGAACCCTTGCTTTGAGGAATCTTCTTACCAATAAATTCTTAGGACTTTAATGTTGGAATGATCGTATCCATTCGTTCTTTTATTAGTAACTGCAGGTTTTAATTGAGTTCATATACATCTACTACATGATGCGGCAATTTAAAAAAAAAAAAGTTGCTGTAATAGTACAAGGCTTATTTGTGAAAAATGGCCAATTTTTATTTATTTATTTATTTTCCGAAAACCAATTTGCAGAAGAAGATCCCGATCCCTTAAAGTGGCCTACCAAATATAACATGAGAATGGCGTTGTATTGGCTTATGCAAGGCTGTCAACCTGGAGACTCACTGGTGTTCCATTTTTCTGGTCACGGTTCACAACAAAGGAATTACGCTGGTGATGAGGTTGATGGATATGATGAAACTCTTTGTCCAGTCGATTTTGAAACCCAAGGAATGATTGTCGATGATGAGATCAACGCAATTCTAGTCAGGCCTCTTCCTGGTGGGGCCAAGCCTCATGCATTATAGATGCTTGTCATAGTGGCACCATGTTAGACTTGCCATTCCTCTGTAGGATGGACAGGTTAGTTCCTTTTTATTACTCAAAATTGATCCAAGTATTGAAAGACCAGAAACATTAACAAAGCAAAAACAAATAAAACTAAAGAAATCACGTTATTCCATCTGTCCATGCACTCTCCCTTGGTTTACACATTCTTTCTTTGAGTATGTAGGCGAGGAAGATATATATGGGAGGATCATCGCACTCGATCAGGAACGTGGAAAGGAGCAAGTGGTGGGGAGGCCATTTCATTTAGTAGCTGTGATGATAATCAAACATCCGCTGACACTTCGGTAAAGTCTTTGTGATTCATATCAACCTTTCATTCAACTGAAATATAAAAAAAAAAAAAAATACATATTTTAGTCGCTAACGGACATTGAGTTTTTCAACCTGATGCTTTATGAACGGGCTCTATCAAACATCCCATCAATAGGTGCGATAACTTATTCTTTCATCCAAGCTTTGGAGCTTGGCCCTCTCCGCCACTTTTACAACACAAAATTCACTTTTGGAGTTCATAAATGTGATAATCGTAAAACTAAATGATCTGTTGCCACTCATTCTGCATCTATGGTCTAGGGATATAAGGACGCTGAAAGTATTTATTAGAGATACCAATCTGTTCACTGCCAAATATAAAGAACCTGAACGGGCTTCATGGATACAGTTTTTGTACATCCACATCTACGTTTGTTAATGTCTGTGTGGACACACGTTCTGTTGCTGGATCTATTGTAATACGTCATTTTGATCCATATTACGCTGAGAATTTTGGCTCATTCATCATAAAAAAAAATAGTGCTTGGATATATCCTTGTTATTTTTGTTTGTATGTTTGATGCTATTATCTCTGAACTTATTCACCCTTGTGTTTGGTGCAGGAACCTCAGTTGACTGCTATTGTACCGCTCGATATCTATGCAAAGCCTTTCTCCCTATAACTACTAATAAAGCAATTTTCTTATCCAGCCGCTCGTGATTTGTTTCAAGAATGCCCTGTGAATCTGTTTAGTTATTGACACTACAACGAATTTGCCCTCGAAAACACACATATCCCCATGGAAAAACTCATTTCCGAAAGACACATGCTATTTGGTGTGTTTGGGATTGAGGTGCTGTAGCTTTTAAGCTACAGCTGCTGTGAAAAAAAAACTGTAATTATAAAATAAAAATTAATAATATATAGTAAATATAAATTTTAAATAATAATTTTATCAAATTTATTAAAGATATAATAAATTTTATATTATACAAATAAAAAATTATATCAACATAACTTAAAAGATACAGCAGTTAGTGTTTACCAAACACTTTAGTGCTATAGCTTTTAAGCTACAGCTGCCCAATCTCAATCCCAAACGCACCCATTGACCATCATCGCCAGATTAAGTCACATTGAAAAAAGTGTTGTATCGATGCGTTGTTGGAGAAAGATTTTATTTTCAATGGGAATGCCGTCAGAAAGAGCACGACTCCTTGAAAATAGTTCCTGAAAAATCAAATAATTACATTTTTTTTTCAAATGCATCTTGCCGTCAGAAATACTAGATTGGCCGTCGTTATTCTTTTTGTCTAGATTCCTGTTAATTGTTTTTTCTTTTTAATGTTTGCAGTAATTTCTTACAAATATAATGAAATCTGAAGTTGTTCTATAAAGAATATATATTATAAGGTATAACATTAGGAACGAAATACACTTAACACAATTTTCTAAATGTAGCTTTATAAAATTCCAAAGAAATCGTATCTTGGTGTCGATCAAAATAAAACCATGTGTCTATTTTAGATTGAATCTTCTTCAGCAACAAGTGAGGTTGTAATTATTAACCAACAGGGATAATAATTCATGATGCTTGATTGCATATGGCAATTAAAAGTCCAAGAGCTGCAAGCTCTACAAATCTGTAATTAAACATTAATTAGAGTTTGGCTAGCTACTGTAAAATGATTTAACTCAATAGGATACTATTTAAAAAATGTAATTAAGATCAGACCTAAAATAGACGATCAATGAGAAGCAATGGGAGCAGCAGCTAAAGCTAAGGTAGCAGGTAATGGTGGTTTCCCTGCAATTTGGTGTGAGCAACAACTATAGAAGTGAAGTTCTTCTTTGCAAATTCTACAATCTACACAAACATCACTATCTAGCATAAAACTGCACTGTTAATTGCAAATTGGAATGAGAAAATTAAAAGAATAAAAACATCAACTTGATCAAGTTCAGATATCATATAGGCAGGACTCATAGTGCGGTGAAGTTTCAGGATAGATGAATAAACTTTTGACCTACGGCTAACCAATTATTCAGACCCAAATTACAGTGCATTTTAGCTAATGAATTGAATCAAATAAGAAGTTTGATTGATGCACATCACAAAGCCAAAAAAAAAAAAAAAGCTAAGGAGAGAAAGGTACCTATTGTCAACAAGGGGTTGGATTTATTGCTCATATACTGTGTATTAGCTTAAATCATTCTAATTGTTTTATGTTTTACCGGATTAATACGTGGCTAATGTTAAATATTAAAGAGTAATTTTGACATACTCACTTATTAAGTGATTAAATATTATGTTAATGAGTCTAATTTTGTTACATCCTATATAGTAATATATTATGAATAAGTATAACTTTTTAATGGATTGAGTAACTTTATACTAATACATGAGAAATCCCTGCACTCAACTATAATATTTAAGGGCTATAGCTACTTTCGAGTTGCTCTGAAGTAGAGCACGAATCACTGCAACACATGCAAAGTGATAAATAATAAAAATTTATCATAACTTTGATGATGTGATTATAAAAGGGTATTCTATCTTAAACCATTTCCAACATAGCTGGACTCATATTTAAATGACTACATCCCATTGAGAGTTTACTATTCACAAAACTGAAGTAAGAGTGTAGTGCACCTTTTATCTCTCCCCGTCGATTGTGTGTGTGTGCACGGCTGTGTGCACAGTGGTTGAACAAATCGTTCACACCTTGAGCAAAGAGAACATAAGAAGTTGCGGAAGCTAGATCAAGGTAGTAGCAATTCAGTTGAAACTCCACAACAAACTTTCAAGTTTAGATTTATGGCTAATCAAGACAAATCTTGAATTTTTCCGTTATGACGTGTTGAACGGATTTGCAAGGCCATCGGCATAATGCTCTCATTTATTTTAGCACAACAGTCCAGCAATTGTCTTTGGTGCTGTGCTAAGAGGTTTCTTGCAGCATATAGAGTTTCGAGAAAGTCCAAAGAACATACGAGGTGACTGTATGAACACTGTAAGTAGATGCAAGAAACAAGGTAAAAAGATTCAAAAATGCCACAGAAATTCCCATGTCCCAATTAGGGGTGGCAAAACGAATAAACGAATCGAATTCGAATCGAATCATAAACGAATTGGGTTAAAATTCTATGGATTTGGATTCGATTCGTTTATTAAACGAATTGAAATTTCAGGATTTGGATTCGATTCATTTATTAAACGAATATTCTGTTCAATTCGTTTAATAGAATTGATAAACGAATCGAATCAAATCCAGATTTGTTTATTATTCGTTTATCCTTTACGAATCCATAACGAATCGAATCGAATCAAGATTTGTTTACAATTCATTTAGAAAAATATAATTAACAAACAAAATTAAGCAAAAAAACACAAATTTAATATCCCACAACAAAATACAAATAATTCAAATCATACTATACAGTCATCCAAATACCAAATACCAAATCCTTAATATTACAAATAACAATAATTCAAATTCAAATTATAAAGAAATGTAATTTCTTTAATTCTCTTCATTTGTCTTTGTCACCTTGAAAACAAAAATCCTACACCAAAAAGTAAATAAAATGTTATTAACATGCTGCAATATTGATAATAGTCATTGTAAAATTTCAAAAATCAAATATATAGCAAATTTGTAGCATTTTCAAGGAAATAATAATTAAACAAGATAAAAACTTTACCTACCACACTCACACACTGTCATTTGGATCATTAATGGATGCCTCTTCAACCCTTTCAACTGCTTGAACGGCATCATCTTCATTCTCTTGAACATCCAGATGCGAATTCGATTTCGATGTATCAACTTTGAATTCCAAATTTGACATTATAACCTCAATTAAATGTGTAACAATTCTAAATTAGTTTATAAACTTAGGCTCCGTTTGGTACAGCTTATTAAATAGAGCTTATAACAGTAGAGCTTATAGCATTAGAGCTTATATTAATAGTGCTTTTGGATAAAAAGTCATTGGGTGTTTGGTTGTCAATAAAAAAAATACTTTTAAACTATTAAACTGTGTAATTTTTTTATATTATATATTTTTAGAAAAGCTCTATAACCTCTACTCCCAAAAGCTCAAATTTTGGGCTTTTGCTAGTAGAGGTAAATCGGCTTATTTAAGCTAAAAAAACTCTACTAAAAAAATAACCAAACACTATAAAATATTTAAAAAAGTACTTATACGATTAAATAAGCACTTATACCTCTTAAATAAGCCATACCAAACAGGCACTTAAAACATGATAAAACAGAAAAAAAACAATAGCAAAACAAAAGAAAAGTAGAAGAAAACAATAGCAAAACAGCAAAAAAATAATAGTAAAACAACAGCAATGCCAGCAAAACAGCAGCGGTAGCGAAACAACAGCCAAACAACAACAAAACAACAGTAAAACAGTAACAAAACAACAGTAAAACAGTAACAAAACAACAGTAAAATAGTAGTAAAACAACAATAAAACATCAGTAAAATAACAGTAAAATAGTAGTAAAACAGCAACAAAATAGTGGAAAAATAGCAAAAAAATCGTAGCAAAACAGTAGTAAAACGACAGCAAAATAGTAATAAAACAGCAACAAAATAGCAGCAAAACATCAATAAAAGGCAAAATTTCAGTGGTGTATCGTCATGGTGGGTAGTTAGCGCGGCGGGAAGTGGTATTGGGGATGAAAGCCTATCTTGTGCGCAGCTGTTGTGGTGGTGGCGCGGCTGTCGTGGCGTGAGTTCGTGCCACCAGTGGCTGCGTCGGTGAGGGTTGGGGTGTACCGTGTGGCCGGATTAGCGGCAGCGGCTAGGAGTTGCAGCAGAGGCCAACGGCTTTGATGGCTGAGGTGACGACTTCTCTTTCCCTACGCGTTAGGGTTTTTGTGTTTGTGACCTTGTGCAATCGTGTGTGAACTGTGAAGCGTGTAAAATTAGGGTTGCTTTACTTGTTAAGTTGTTATTTGCTTAAAATTACAATATTAACCTTCAAATTTTAAAAAGCTTTAAAATAAATTTAAGGATAAAAATAATTTAATTAAATGAATAATAAACGAATCGACCCGTATTCGATTCGTTTATGACCCATTTATTAAATAAATTCTAAACGAATAAACGAATCAAAATTTTCAAACCCGCATTCGATTCGTTTAATTAACGAATCGAATCGAATTCACCCATTTATTAAACAAATCAATTTTTTCAAACCCAAACCCATTTAATTCGCATCGAATCGAATCGAATAAACGAATTCTGACCCATATTGCTACCCCTAGTCCCAATTGATGTTACAAGGACTTATATGCTAAGATTTTTGGATCTAAATGCAATTGAGGTAGCATTTCAAGCCATGGTGGAGATTGACTTTAGTTAAGGGAGGCATTTGCAAATAATATACTGACACTCTACCATTTATTACACGAATTAAATTTTTTAAACCTAAACTTATTTAATATGAGTCGAATTAAATTAAATAAACGAATTCTAACCCAAATTCCCTTTATTGATTACCGAGCATATATTGTCATAGGAAATTTTATCATATTTTTGGGACAACATTTTGTACCTTTGTAAAAAAAAATAATAATAATACTTACTAACAAATATATTTATTGCCTGCAAAAATATTTGGTCGGTTGTAAGGCTTTTTGTTGTAGTGTGAGAAAACTTGATCCAGTCATGAATATACTTTTTCAATATTTTATTTTCTCTTTTTTCTCTATTTTAAGTTTTGAGAATAAAAATGCTGATTAATTATATGTATCTCCATCCTTTGGCTGATCTGCAAAAAAGATGTTTTAGATTTAGATTTGCTTATCTTATTATTTCCCTTGCTAACAAGTTTGAGAATTCAAAGAAATGTGTGATAGATTGATGGTTATCATGGTGATGATAGGATGGGACGGTAAATAAATTTTCAAGAGATTCAATCCGAAGTGCCACGTAAAATATTATAAACTGTTAAATAATGAATCATAAAATTATACGGAAAGTGCAGCATTTAATTTTTTTTTGCCTTATTTAAACTAAATATAATTACCGAAATTAGAAAAAAAAATATATGAGTACCCGCCGCTGGCAATGGTCAGCCCCACCAGGAATGATTTCAGATTTGTGTGGCCATTAAACCGGCCAGCAGCTATCTCCGAAACAACAAATAAACCCGGTTCAGTACCAAGACTCGTACCAAGTTACAACCACCGGATAAGCCCAGACAAGCAAGACAGGACACTTCTTGTTCTCATCTTAGCTCTCGTTCCCACACAACGCAACCTCTGTATTCTCACTGCCATGGCCGCCGCCGCCACCACCACTCAGCTCACCTTCTTTCCCCTTGTCCTCCGTCTCTCTGATCCACGTCGCCACCACTCCTGCAAGTTTCTCTCCCTTCCAACTCAGAGCAGTAGTAGGCTTGCCCTGAGAGTAACAACGACTACGGCTCTGGGCAGTGATATGTTGGGAGATTTTGGAGCCAGAGACCCGTTTCCGGCAGAATTAGAAAGTGGGTTTGGTGAGAAAGTGTTGGGAAATGTTGACACTGAACACAAAATACTCATTCCAAAATTGTCAGCTCTGTCACTTGCTGAGCAAGACTGCTCTCCTGCCTCTCCTTTCCAGACTCCTATGTCTGCCGATGATGCTAAGAAGTTGCTCAAGAAGGTGATTTTCCAGTTTCCAATTATTTATTAAACTATATTTAATTCACAAACGGATGCATGTAAAAATGTCATTTGTGACTTGTGAGGGGTGCTTGCGATTTTAGAATTTTAAGTTCCCGTATCTAAAATACTCGACCTGTAGAAATGTTTACCTCAATTCAGCCATTATTTAATTTTTCTGTTTGTTTTCAGTTTTCAATACTTGAACTTTCGAAAAGGAAATACAAGTGAGCTTCGGAATAGTTTATTTGTGTCTTAAAATTTGAACTGCGATATGGAAATGGCAAATTAAAAGTGAGTGTTTCCACTTTCCTGTTTGCATTCAAAGCTACGAGCTTCAGATATCTGTTCAAGAATTTTGGTCTGTGAGGCTGAGGAAATAGAATAATTTGAAGGATCCCCTTTTGGTTGCATTTCTTAGATTACACATTACTGGCTGAGTTTTAGTATGCTTGGTACTAGATAATGTGACAAAATAACCTCAATTTATTTATCAAATTAAAGGCAATGATTAAATGATTAGAGACTTTAAGGACAAGTTGGTGAATTTTAACAAATTGTTTGTGCCAGTAATCTGCATCATGTCCTATTCCAATTTATGTGATTTTCACTGGATGAAATTCCATAATGTTTCGGTTGACATCTTTATACTGGAATAAAATCAAACAATCCTCTTGCTTCTCTAACTAGCACTTAAGTGTTCTTTAATCCGACATTCTGGAAAACCAAAGGGAAGATATGGGTCCTGGTCTTGATTTGCAATTTCATTGTTAAATAAAGCAAAATCTTGGATGTGCATCAGGTCACTTCAATAATTGAAAGAATTGATGTAAGATTGTCTTTTTCCTTCTGTTACCTATGAGACTTATGTTCGTGACGGTAGGTCGTTGGCTGGAGACTTTTGGAAGAAGAAGGTGGACTTAAACTGCAGTGCTTGTGGAAATTAAGAGATTTTAAATGTGGGGTTGAACTCATCAATAGGATATACAAGGTGACAGAAGCTGCTGGACATTTTCCAAATCTCCACTTGGAGCAGCCCAATCAAGTTAGAGCTGAACTATGGACTTCTTCCATCGGTAAGCTTTTCACTTTCAGAATTTGCTCCCATTTCAGATTCTGATTATAGTTATAGCATTTTCTTTTCCCAATGGCTAAATGCCATTGATATTGTCTGTGGTCACCACCGCACAGCTGCTATTAAGCATGTTTCACTTTCACAGCATATTATGTTGCTGCTATACAGTGCTTTAAAAAGTTTTCATTTAAATGCAGGAGGCTTGAGCATGAATGATTTCATTGTAGCAGCAAAATTAGATCAGATAAGAACATCAGATCTTGCTCCCAGAAAAAGAATTTGGGCATAGGCAGAGCATACTCTTTCTCTCCCCGAAGAAACACAAAAAGTCTGTCCGCTCATGTCTTTTTCAGCACTCGATAACAGCAAACAAAGGGCTCATGTTGGGACAAGTTTATGAGAAAAGACCAATCTTTTTCTTTCCATTTTTACTCTTTGTAACTTGTGCATATGGAGTTAAGATCTCTTCATCCATCCATGTTGCGTTTCATGTCACAAATTAATATATATAGTTATTGTACTCATTGTAAGACCATTCATCCATATTCATTGTTCAGCTTGTGCTAATGAAAATAAATCTCTTTTTAAGTGAACCTGGGTCTCACCTTCATTATGGTTGAAGAAACAGTAGTTCCATCTTGCGTACCTTTTCCATTGTATAATTTTATGCATTGTAGCTTGTTAATTTAGTATGGATCAACACGGGAACCGAACACCTCTCTTTTCGAAAATTTGAGACAGTGAGCAGATTTCTAATTGTAAATATTAATCCGTCCGGGTATCACTCACTTGATCAATTTGCGAGTTAATTGAAATCTGATTTGTATCAAAGAAAAAACAAATGGTGAATTAATAGACACAACACAAGTGGAGCAAACTTGTAGAGGCGAGGGCTAAAAATGACAAGATGATAGACACATGATGGCGACATACAGTGGCATCATCCAATAGATTATTCAAGACGTCCGACAACAAGAAGAATACTACACTAAACTTATCGTGTGTTCTACACATGTAATACACACAGTAGGCAGTGCCCATTACACGTTGCACAAACTTAACTTCGTACATTGACACTTGACGGAAAGTTTGTTTCATTAACACACGATCCACATTCCACACACACTTGCCGCCGCTTCGCATTCGTCGAGAATGGCTGCAGCAGCTGCTCCTACTAGTTGGTTGACGGGCCAAGGTACCCATTCAAACCCTTTACATAATTTTTGCTCTTCTGTTTGTAAAATTGGTTTTAATGGGCGTCTAATGGCGTCTAATGGCAGGACTTGGTGGAAGGAGTCCAGGCTTCCAATTTCCATGGAGAAGTAAAGAGGTTCCTGTTCTTAATTCTTATCTTGTTTTTTGTCTAGTGTGTGAATCATTGAAAATTTTTTGTGTACTTATGATGTTCGACGATATGCTTGGTACATTAGAAGTTGCAGAGAAAATATACGGGAAAGGCTGTTTATGGCCAAATTTCTGCTAAATTTGAGCTGAAGCCTCCACCTTATCCACCGGTAAGAGTTCAATGTCTTCGATTATGATTATCATGACTTATCCTCGGTTAAGTTCATTACATTCGAGTAACACATCAAGCTATATAATTCATAGTTGTCGATTTGGTTTGTCTTCAGTTTCTCAGTTGTTTTTTTTGGGGGGTTTATGTTTCATGAAGAAATGAAAGCTTTAATTTAAGAGAATTACTTTGACGTATCTAGGAAAAAGAAAAGAGAGTTTTTTTAAAAAAACTTTTGTATGCTTATCAAATTTATACTGTCACGGCAGAATGCTTTGGAGCCACATATGAGCAAGGACACCCTGGAGTATCACTGGGGAAAGCACCACAGAGCTTATGTAGAGAACCTGAACAAGCAGATTGTTGGAACTGAGCTAGATGGAATGCCATTGGAAGACGTTATCATTGTTTCATATAACAAGGGCGACATGCTTCCTCCTTTCAACAATGCTGCACAGGTATGCTATGCATCATATTGTATTATACGTCTTGACAACAACCATTCTGTAGTTTACTTCTTGTCACATTGTATAAGTATGTGATGCGAATAAATATCAATTATAAAATCAAATGGATACTTTCTTTTTCCATTATAATTCTACTAATATTTGGCCTGATAATGCAGAGTAAATTAAATAAATGTCTCTCTTTCTCTCTGGGAGTCATTTCCCTTCCTCATTGTCAAATCCAAAGTTCCATGAATTGTAATTTAGTGCTTTTCATCTGTATTCAGGCATGGAACCATGAGTTCTTTTGGGAATCCATGAAACCAGGTGGTGGTGGAAAGCCATCTGGTGAACTTCTAGAACTGATTGAAAGGGATTTTGGTTCTTTTGATAGATTTCTCGAGGAATTCAAGTCGGCTGCAGCCACCCAGTTTGGTTCTGGTTGGGCTTGGCTGGCATGTAAGTGACCTTCCTACCTCTTGCTCTTTGTTATTGTTTTGTGAAACTTGTGCTGAAATGTTTTCTTCTTGTTTTATTTATCCAGACAAAGCCAATAGACTTAATGTGGATAATGCCGTGAATCCTTTTCCATCAGAGAAGGACAAGAAGCTTGTAGTGGTGAAGAGTCCCAATGCTGTCAATCCACTTGTCTGGGATTATTCAGTGAGTAATTTGTCACTTTGCTAAAGGATTCCCAGTTTACATTTATGTCATACTGCAGAGTTAGGAAAGCTTTTAATGTCTGTTTCGTTACTTTGTTTCTCTATGCATCTGATGTTATTCTTGTTGAACTTGCAGCCACTCCTTACTATTGATGTTTGGGAGGTAAATGTTTTCCACTGTTTTCTACTTATCGAAAAATAAATTAAATACGTAATTTTCTTTATGATACTAGTCTAATCTTAATTGATCAGTTACTAATTCTGCAATTGTATTTGTTTTGTCTCAACAGCATGCTTATTTCCTTGATTTCGAGGTGAGGCTGAGTTAATGAAATGAGCAATTAGATTTTAATTCTTCGATTAAGTTATTTGTAAAGATCATAGGTGGGATCTAACAGCTGTCTCATTGATTGCTTGTAGAATCGACGACCTAATTACATATCAGTTTTTATGGACAAGCTTGTGTCATGGGAAGTAGTAAGTAAAAGACTTGAAATTGCAAAGGCTCGAGCTACAAAGAGAGAAATGGAAGAAGAAAGGAGGAAAAAGGAAGAGGAAGAAGAAAATTCTGAAGACGAAGCTGTTGAGGTGTATGTAGATGGTGATGAGTCAGAATCCGAGTGAAACAAAACTGTTTGTCAGTAACATCAATAAGCTAGATATATTTTTTCGATTCCTTTATCTTTTCTTTCACTTGGTACTCACATTGCGATAATATAGAGCATAGAGGTTAGTTTAAGCGGCTTCTTTACTGTGCAGTGCCATCAATTTTTAGAATTTTCTGGTCGTTCCAAGTCTTCAAAACACCATTATCACTGTGAAAAATGGTATTTATAACAGACAATATCATATATATTAGGTCAGACAGGGATTGTTTAGTCGCAACAGAAATAACCTTAACGAAACCTATTGGTTCTATAAAAATATTGCTAATTGTCAAACATGAAAATTAGCAATATATTATAATGTGATTATTAGTGGTTATCAGGACTTTGACATGATTACTATTACTCGTAGGGTGCGTTTGAGATTAAAGTGTTGTAGTTTTTAAGATACAGCTGCTATGAAAAAAAATTGTAACTACGAAATAAAAGTTAAATTAAGTGACCTTCCTACCTCTTGCTCTTTGTTATTGTTTTGTGAAACTTGTGCTGAAATGTTTTCTTCTTGTTTTATTTATCCAGACAAAGCCAATAGACTTAATGTGGATAATGCCGTGAATCCTTTTCCATCAGAGAAGGACAAGAAGCTTGTAGTGGTGAAGAGTCCCAATGCTGTCAATCCACTTGTCTGGGATTATTCAGTGAGTAATTTGTCACTTTGCTAAAGGATTCCCAGTTTACATTTATGTCATACTGCAGAGTTAGGAAAGCTTTTAATGTCTGTTTCGTTACTTTGTTTCTCTATGCATCTGATGTTATTCTTGTTGAACTTGCAGCCACTCCTTACTATTGATGTTTGGGAGGTAAATGTTTTCCACTGTTTTCTACTTATCGAAAAATAAATTAAATACGTAATTTTCTTTATGATACTAGTCTAATCTTAATTGATCAGTTACTAATTCTGCAATTGTATTTGTTTTGTCTCAACAGCATGCTTATTTCCTTGATTTCGAGGTGAGGCTGAGTTAATGAAATGAGCAATTAGATTTTAATTCTTCGATTAAGTTATTTGTAAAGATCATAGGTGGGATCTAACAGCTGTCTCATTGATTGCTTGTAGAATCGACGACCTAATTACATATCAGTTTTTATGGACAAGCTTGTGTCATGGGAAGTAGTAAGTAAAAGACTTGAAATTGCAAAGGCTCGAGCTACAAAGAGAGAAATGGAAGAAGAAAGGAGGAAAAAGGAAGAGGAAGAAGAAAATTCTGAAGACGAAGCTGTTGAGGTGTATGTAGATGGTGATGAGTCAGAATCCGAGTGAAACAAAACTGTTTGTCAGTAACATCAATAAGCTAGATATATTTTTTCGATTCCTTTATCTTTTCTTTCACTTGGTACTCACATTGCGATAATATAGAGCATAGAGGTTAGTTTAAGCGGCTTCTTTACTGTGCAGTGCCATCAATTTTTAGAATTTTCTGGTCGTTCCAAGTCTTCAAAACACCATTATCACTGTGAAAAATGGTATTTATAACAGACAATATCATATATATTAGGTCAGACAGGGATTGTTTAGTCGCAACAGAAATAACCTTAACGAAACCTATTGGTTCTATAAAAATATTGCTAATTGTCAAACATGAAAATTAGCAATATATTATAATGTGATTATTAGTGGTTATCAGGACTTTGACATGATTACTATTACTCGTAGGGTGCGTTTGAGATTAAAGTGTTGTAGTTTTTAAGATACAGCTGCTATGAAAAAAAATTGTAACTACGAAATAAAAGTTAAAAATATATAATAAATATAAATTTTAAATAATAATTTTGACAAAATTATTAAAGATATAATAGATTTTTCATCATATAAGTGAAAAATCATATTAATACATCTTTCAAGTTATAACAGTTAGTGTTATACCAAATACTTTAGTGCTATAACTTTTAAGCTACAGCTGTCCAACCTCAATCTCAAACGCATCCTTAATATGTTAGCAACAAATTTGTAATTTGTGTCCAAACTTCATTTTATCATATTTTAATTACGTTACAATCTTTTAACTACAGAACCTCTTAATTAAACTTTTTGATGGCATTATTCTGGTATTCAGGCCCGAAATTAACAGACCAAATCTAATTTCAAATATATAAAAAAAATTCGATTCTATCATGTCTCCTTCTAACGTGCTCTCTTTCTCTCTGAAAGAGAACAAAAGAATGAAGTAGTTTTGGAGCTATAATGGCTTCACTTTTTCACTTATATGTCTGAGTGTCTCGTAGTGGTATCACTAGGTAATCAGAGTGGAGAGTGAATCAAAGAGAGTGAGAGAAGGAGATCGTAGCAGTGAGGTGTATTCTCAAGGCAGTTGGTAAGGAAGTAGGTATTGTGTCTACCATCCATGGACACAGAGAAGTTAATAAGAAAGTGTAAAGCTATATCTATCCAAGAAGGCAGTGAGCGCAAGCTTTCTATTAAAAGCGAAATGAAGGAAAAAGGAGGACACATAATGGGAAACTCGCTAGTAGGGAAGATTTTAATAACAAGAAGTATACATACGGAAGGAATTAGAACAGTTCTAATGCAAGCATGGAGGACAAATAAGGAGGTGGAGATTGAAAACTTGGGAAATAATGTCTTCTTGTTCAAGTTTGGCTCGGAGGGTGACAAGAGGAAAGTGATGGCTGGAGGGCCTTGGCATTTCGACAGGGCCTTGATTGTATTGGAGGAACCTAGGGGAATTGGGAATATAAGGAAACAGAAATTCACACATGCAACTTTCTGGGTTCAATTTCACAATGTCCCAATAAGGTGTATGGAGCTGGAAAGCATCCACAAGCTAGGAGAACTAATTGGAGATGTCTTGGAAGTAGAAACTGATGATGAAGGTGAATGCATTGGCCCATATACAAGAGTCAGAATCTCTATTAACATAACAAAACCTCTATAGAAAATGGTCTTCTTCAAGCTTGAAGAGGACGACGAATTGGAGCTACCAGTGTTTTATGAAAGACTCCTAGACTTCTGTTTTTGTTGTGGGCTTATAGGACACCGGTTCAAAGAGTGCGAAGCATACAAAGGGCAACCAAAGGACAAATTGCCTTGTGGAATTTATATGAGGACGTTGTCCAAAGCTGAGAAAACTAAATTGAACCAAGCGCGAGAGAAGTGGAATAGAAGATTTGAGCAGACCACCAAGGGCTACACAAATTCTGAACATCATGAAAGAAACCAGGAAAGACAAATGAGTATGGACCAAGGTGAAAATGGGTCGGAGCCACACCAATCCAATTCGGGTGAGAGTGAAAGGCAAACGATTAAGACTGGCGAACAATTAATGCTGATGGCACTGGAGCCGAGATAGTATCAAGGCAACAGTCAGTGGCAATTCAGGAAAATAGCAGCCGAAAACATAATTGACAAACCCAAGGCTGATAGGAATCAACAAGAGAAAGCGGGAACAGAGGATTTGGAGGGAAACAATGGAAAGTTAGAGCCTAATTCAGAGTCAAATCAAGTTGCAAATACAATCCGAAATTCAGACAAAGGCAACCTAAGCCTAGATGGAGTAATAGACAATGGGCCAAGTAAAATCACCCTAAGGCCCAAAAGAAGAAAATCGAAAACACAAGCTAGAAAGGCACACATCAAAGGGCACGTGAAAGAGAGACCAAGTACAGGGAAGAGGACAGGTAGTGAGTTACTAAGAGCAAGCCCAAATAAAAAAAAGCCAAAGCTCCTATGAAGCTGTAGCAGATAAAACCATTTCGTGCAATTTATTTTCTTACGGGAATAAATCTAGCATAGATGAAACAAGAGGAGAGGAACCAACTGAAATTATTGAAGTTACAGTTATATCGGCGGCGGCTGAGGACCAGCCCCACCGACAACCATGATAGTTTTAAGCTGGAACGTCTAGGGGATGGGGAATGACTGGACATTCGAAGCTCTACAAAAATTCCTCCATTTGTATAAGCGGCAATTGGTCTTCTTATATGAAACAAAGCTGTCGGTTATGCAAATGAACAATGTGGGTAAAAAGCTGAAGTTAGAAAGTTGTTTTGCTGTTAGCAGTAATGGTAAGAGTGGAGGCCTAGCCATGTTATGGAGTCAAGATATAAATGTGGACATTGCATCTTTTAGTGACCACCACATTGATGTTGAAGTAGAGGTGGAAAATGGGAAGCATATGAGATGTACATGGGTATATGGGCATCCAGAGGCGAGCCAGGAAAAATACACATGGACTTT
The DNA here is from genome assembly GCA_002013955.2 of Citrus medica. Classification (NCBI taxonomy): domain Eukaryota; kingdom Viridiplantae; phylum Streptophyta; class Magnoliopsida; order Sapindales; family Rutaceae; genus Citrus; species Citrus medica. The sequence goes on along the minus strand of MKYO02024899.1, from coordinate 101,396 downwards.
GCTTCGACGGCTGGCAGGTTTGTCTCTTCCTTGTGGCTTTGTTTTGGAGACTTCAATAAGATATTGCACTTGCATGAAAAAAAAATGGAGGAAATGATAGAGATGCCAATTGGATAAATGATTTTAGAGAGGTGATAAATGAGTATAAGTTGAGGGATTTGGGCTGTATAGGTCACCATTTTACGTGGTCTAACAAAAGATTTGGCCCGCATTTTATAGAAGAAAGGTTAGATCGATTCTTGTGTAACGATGATTGGACTCAAACCTTTCAAGATCATGCAGCAAAGAATTTAATCACATGGTGCTCAGACCACAACCCAGTGATAATGGAGGTGATAGGCAGAAATAAGGGAGTAGGCTACAGCAAGCGGACAATGTCGAGATTCCACTACGAGGATATGTGGAGTCCCTATAAAGAGTATAAAGAAATAGTAAAGCAAGAATGGGCGCAGAAAAGAGCTTGGGTGGGGGCAATCTTGCCCAAACTTTTAAGAAAGGCAGTAGAGATACGCTTGCTGAGCTGAGGTGCTGGAGTCGGAAAACTTTTAAAGGCAACAAGGAGAAGTTAGAGAAGCTAATGAATAGAATAAAGGAGATTCATGATCATGGTAGACAACATGAATGTGGAGAGGAATTGAAGAGCACAGAGACATAGATCCATCAACTCCTGCTAGATGAAGAAATTTTTTAGAAACAGATGTCTATAGCAGATTGGCTTCGAGAGGGTGATGAAAACACAAAATTTTTTCATCTTAAAGCGTCATCCAGAAAGAACAAGAATACAATTTGGGGCATAGAAAATGAGCGAGGAGATTGGACTGAGGAGAATGAAGAAGTTGAAAAAGAATTCTGCGGGTACTTCACGAAGTTGTTCAGTACTTCCAACCCCACCCAAGCCCAAATGGAAAATGCTCTAAGAGGAATAATGCTTAAAGTAACACCAGAGATGAACGAGTACCTATGCTAGCCGTTCACAAAGGAGGAGATTACAGAGGCTTTGGTCCAAATGTGCCCAACCAAAGCTCCAGGGCCTGATGGCCTACCTGCTGTCTTTTATCAAAAGCATTGGACAACAGTCAAGTAAGGAGTAGTCACCACCTACCTTCACATCATCAATACAACAGGTACCATTGCTCCCTTGAATCACACCTTTATCGCTTTAATTCCCAAGACAACTAAGCCTAGAAAAGTTACTGAATTTAGACCCATTAGCCTTTGTAATGTCATATATAGGATGGTCACCAAAACCATGGCAAATAGGCTAAAAACTATCCTCCACACCGTGATCAACTCATCTCAAAGTGCATTTATCCCCAATAGACTAATCACAGATAATATTATTGTTGGGTATGAATGCCTTTATAAAATTAGATATCGTAAAGGCAAAAAAAATGGGATAGTAGCGTTGAAACTTGATATCAGCAAAGCCTATGATAGAGTGGAGTGAGCCTTTTTGGAGCAGACAATGAACAAATTAGGCTTCGATAAGAAATAGATAAGATTAGTAATGGATTGTATTACTACTGTTTCCTTCTCTGTAATCATAAACAGGACTCCAACGAGCATGATCATCCCTCAAAGAGGCTTGAGACAAGGATGTCCCTTGTCCCCATACCTCTTTTTAATATGTACAGAAGCTTTTTCTAATATGTTGATACATGCATAGAGGAATAAGCAAATACGGGGGCTAAAATTTGGCCATCACATATCCATTTCTCACTTGTTGTTCGCAGATGACAGCTTGATCTTTTCAAGAGCATCACTCAAGGATTGTCAGCACCTAAAGGACATATTTGATAACTACTCTGCAGCCTTAGGACAGATTTTCAACTTCGAAAAGTCTATCAAGAGGGTATTCCAGCTCAACGTAGTTTTGAAGCATGAGAAATACTTGGGGCTGCCCTCTATGATCGAAAGGAATAAGAAAGATTTTTTCAATGAGGTAAAGCTTAAGGTGCAGAGTAAGGTTTCCGGATGGCAACAAAAAGGCTTCTCAAGCAGGGGAAAAGAGATTTTAATCAAAACTGTGGGAGAAGATGGAATCCAGCAGATTATTGCTAGATTTTGGTGGAGCAATAAAAAAGAGAAGAAAGGCATCTCTTGGATGAAATGGGAGAAGATGAGCCAAGCCAAAAGTAGAGGAGGCATGGGGTTTTGAGATGTTACAAGCTTTAACCAAGCCTTACTAGCAAAGCAAGGATGGAGGCTGATTCAAAACCAAAGCTCGCTGGCAGCTAGAGTGCTCAAGGCAAGATACTTCAGAGAAACTGACTTCTTGAATACCCCAATAGGGTTAAACCCATTGTACATTTGAAGGAGTATAATGTGGAGAAGGCAAGTGATACTAAAAGGGTATAGGTGGAGAATTGGCAGTGGAAAAAACATTTCAGTCTTCAGAAACAATTGAATCCCAAGACCATCTACTTTCAAGCCTATCTTCACACCAAATTTGCCACCCGAAGCCACAGTTGCAGTGCTGATAGATAATGAAACAAGTGGAAGCCAGACCTGATCCAGAGCATGTTCTTAAGGGAAGATGCAGACGCAATCCTAAACATCCCACTACCAAGAAGGAAAAGAAAAGATCAGGTGATATGACACTACGACAAAAAAGGAGAATATTCAATCAAGAGTGGTTATCAAGTGGCCCTTAACATGAAATTCCTGAATCCGCCAGGATGCTCAAGGAGTAACGGCAGTAAATAGAGCATTATTTGGAAGCTTTATCTCCCTAAGAAGATAAAGATCTTTGTTTGGAAGGCAACGAAAAAATTATTGCCGACAGTTGAGAACCTATGCAAATGTGGAATTGCCCAGGAGGCTCACTGCATGTGATGTGGAAATAGAGTGGAAAATATTTTGCACGTGCTGGTGAATGCAAAGTAGCAAAAAAGGTCTGGCAACGTTCCCCTGTGGTAGATGCAGTCCATGAAATAGATAGCTCAGACCTCTTTGGAGAGCTTACAAAACTTCAGAGGAGCTTAAGTAATGTCGATTTTGAATTGCTCTTGGTTCTGTTATGGATTATCTGGTATGCTAGAAACAAGTTTGTGTTCGAAGGAATGAAGATAGACCCAGGAATTTCAGTAGCAAAGGCTGAAGCAGTAAAGGAGGCATATTAAAGAACCTAATTCCCAGATATGCTAATGGGAAAAAATTCGCTAAGGCAGGAACAAAACAAATGGGCTACCCCTCCATCAGGATGGGTAAAAATCAATGTTGATGCAGCCATTGATGCTAAGAGCCAATGTTCTAGATTAGGGGCTGTAATTAGAGACCCCTCAGGAAAATGCTTAGCTGCAGCTGTTAAATCGGTCACTTTCAAGGGTGATGTTATGTTTGCAGAAGCAGAAGTTATTGAATAGGACATTTATCTTGCAAAGGAAGAAGGCATGCAAGCTGTAATTCTAGAAACCGACTCTAAAGCATCAGCTCATCTGATTAACAACAATGGGAACAACATGACAAAAGTCCACTGGATCATCTCAAATATTCAAAGCTTAATGAGCCAGTTTAGTCATTTTGTGGCAAAGTTTGTTCCCAGGTCTTGTAACACCTAGGCTCATAAGTTAGTGAAAATAGCACTAGGTAAAACTGATTCTTTTGTTTGGAAGGGAAACTTCCCTCCAGAGATTGAGCATGTAGTATCTCTTCTCGAGTAATGGAAGCTTTATTTTCCTCTAAAAAAAATTAAAATGATTCCAAAGGACATGACTCAACTCTTTCTCAAAATAATTGTAGTGCAATCTATATTTAAGTGTCTTTTATTTTTCTAAAAATAATAAAAGAAATTGCCACCTAAAATAAGAGCTTTGCCTCTCAAGAGTCAAGAAGAATTAATAATTTCATTATAGATTCAAAGCATGATTTTTTTCGTCACCTCTGTATGTAATCCAAGTATGGGCTGTTGTCCTATGAACAACAAATAATTCATGGATTTTTAATTGGCTGGCTCATTTCTTAGAAAAAGAAAGAAATTATTTTGGTAACATGATGATTTCTTGTTAACAGAGAAATTATTTTGGTAACATGATGATTTCTTGTTAACAGAAGGAGACTTAGAAGAAATTGACCAAATTTTTTTGCAACACTTGTAAATACTTCTTGCTGGAAACCCTAGATAATCCAAATTTAGATGTCCTGAAGATTATAGAGTGCAATAAAACAAAGGAAGTTTGTGCTAAAGCTTTAGATTGGTTGTGCATTGTAGCTGAGCAAGTGTCTATATGAGGCTCATTATGATAACCATGTTAACAAGTTTTCAAAAATGTTTAGAGAAGGAGCTTCTATCAAGTTTGGGTCGAGAAATTTAGCAATTCCTTTAGAAGTTTCCTACAAATTTCTCAGAGCGAATCTGGGTTTGTAATGTCCATTTTAGTTCCTCAAGGAACAAAAGTATAAGGTTGGAGAATTTTAGCTAAGGCAGTAGATAAGTTGGGTCGGGGTGATTCTAGAAAATCTGTTAACAAAAGTGCAAGGTATAGAAAAGATAATCCAGAAGCTTGGTCAAATAGGCTTATCAAAACAGAAGAAATGAAGAGTTTCGCTTTTAGTAAAGGTAACAAATATTCAAAATAGCTTGTATATAGAGTATGGAGCCGTGCTATTGTGTGCTTTAGGGAGCACAATTGGGACCCGTGGTAGAAGATCCCAAAGAGTTTAAGTACAATGGTGAATTTGAAGATTGTTCTTAAACCTTATCAGTATAATAAATCAATCTTTTTGTGTTAGTCTAAGAAGTAGAAGATTAAGGTGAATTGGTAATTTAATGCTGGAGGGGCATATCAGAGAAATATAATGTCTTTCTTATCTAAGAGAGGCTATAATCAAAGTTAAAAAGGGTGAACAAGGTTTTATTCCAACATTTTTTGTTGTCGAAGAAAATAGGTCCAAGTGGAAAGCCAAGCTAAGAGTAACCAGAAAAAGAATAAACAATTCATATCTGTCCTCTATTGTTGCAAGGTTGAAGAAGGTAAGAAAAGGTGGATTCGTGGTAGTAAGGAAAAACAAAGTGCATACAATGTATGTGAAGCTAGAGATGAGCATTAAGCTTCTTTTGTACAAATATCCTTTGATAAAGTGGATAAGATTGGGAAATCCATTGTTTTTAATCCATGTTAGAATTTTCAAATTTTAAAATGTTCAGAGCTTGCTAAAAAAGATAAAGGGTACAGGCTTGAGTTGGGTGTCGAGTCCAAAACCCAAATGGATTTCAACCTAAGAGACTTCAAAGTGGGCATGACAAGGTTAGTTCTCAAATTTTTTTAAAGTGCATCCCTGTTCTCTCTAATCCTAGGCCTCAATCCTAAGAATACATTTTTTTTAAACATTCATCTTCCTTGAAATGCTAGATTGACCCAAAGAGAGAGAAAAAAAATCTAAATTTTTTAGAGTTAAATCCCAAAAATCCAATCCAAAAAAAGATAGATTCCCTAATAATATTAAATCTAAAAAGTCTTGTTTTTAGTTTTCTAATTCAAATAAGGATGACAGGAAAATTGAATAGAAAATTATGGAGTATGACTCAATGGATATAGAAATTGCTGATGGGGTTAGTTTTAAAGCTGAATTTCATAGGCTTACTTTGACAAAGATGGACATATATGGCTAAATGTCTTATGATTTTTATGTTTCTTGAGGTGAAGAACTCTATAGAGGAGGATGTTGTGGGTAGAGTTAATGACATGCAAAATCACTTATGTGTATATTCAAGTAATGAGGAAGTGTCTGAGTAAGAATAAAATAGGTTGTTAAGGTTTGTTAAGGCACAATAAGAAGCTGATGAGGATGACGGTTATCGAAATGAGCTAATTGCCTTATTCTCTGATAACAATGACAGACTTCCTATATCTAGTAAAGGTAGTGAAAGTGAAAATCAAGACCAACTACAGAAAACCATCTTGGTAGTGAAAGTGAAATGATCATATCAAAGAAAGGAGACTAAGAGGCTAGTGTTGGGAATAAAGTTCCTAATTAGAATAATCCTCATGATTTTTATAATAAAGACTTATGGTGAAATTTTCAATCCTTCTTAGAGGAGATAAATTTGTCATTGGTTCCCATGAAAAAAAGAAGAAGTAATGTTGGCAAATCCTCAAGGAGCAGGAAAACTAAAGGGGTTAGAGAGCTGTGTAATTTAAAGTTTAGCATTAATTACGAGAAGTGTATTAAGAATAAAGGTAAGAAAGGAATTTTAGATGATTTATGAAGATTCTATCTTGAAATGTAAAAGGTTTGTGGAATGTTAGAAAAAGAGGGATGATAATAGAGACCTTGAAGAAAATAAGACTAGACATTGTAGTGATTTAAGAAACTAAGAAGTAAATTTTTTTATAGGACATATGTAACTAGTATTTGGGGTTTTAAATTTAAAGAGTGGGGTTTTTTTTTCCCCTTCTTTGGGGAGGTTAGGAGGTATGGTTATGGTTTGGAATACAAAATCAATAGAATTGTCGGATTATCTTATGAGAGATTTTTTCGTTATCTGTTAAGATTAAGAAGGGCAACAATGTTGAGTATTGGTTTTTAGAGTTTATATTCTTGGCCAACCGAGAAATAAAATGGCTTTTTTTTTGGAAATTAGCTGGTATTTATGGTGTGTATAGTCCTAATTAGTGTGTCGGTGGAGATTTTAATGTGGTTAAATTCTCTTATGAGAAATCAAATAAGGGCAAAGAGACTAGTAGTATGAAGATGTTTAATGAGTTCATTAGAGAATCTAAGTTGACAGATCCAGAGTTAATTAATGCCTCTTTTACTCGGTAAAATATAAAGGAAGGAGGTTGTGTGTTGTAAGCTAGGCAAATTTTTGTTTTCCAATGGGTGGAAGGGATTTTTCATTGTTTTAGACAAGAAGCTTTAGTGAGAATAACTTCATATCATTGGCTGATTTTGATGGACTCTAACTTCAAAAAATGGGGTCCTATGCCTTTAAGATTTGAAAAAGTATGATTGTTGTATTAGACATTTAGGAATAACTTTAAAAAATAGTGCAAAAAATCTCAAGTTTATGGATAGGAGTTAGTAGTGTCGTTAGGGTCACTAAATTTAAAACCTTACTACTAGTATAAATAATTAGTACAGAGCGAGTAAGGATCGATTCAACAGAAACTATGCTAATTGTATTTATTAGCAACTCTAAAATAGGGCTTCAAATAAAATAATAATAATAGAAATAATTAATATAAATTAGTCTAACTAAAGAAAATGTCAATTATAAATAAAATGGGGGTTTTTGAATTTTTAACTAGATTGCAAGAAATAAAGAAATTAAACTATGAAAAAAAATTTAATAAAAACTCTAATTAAAGGAGAAAGCAATAATAATGATGAAAACTTTAGTTAAAGGATCATTCGCCGTCACCAAACATGCATATAATATATCAATTCTATCATTAATTTATATTGAAACTATCAACCATAGATAACAACAAGCTATGTTCGTCTCAATCTTTCCTTAGTGTGTCGTTAGACAAAACAAATTCTTCACCTAATCTCTAACCATTACATAATTTAAAACAAGCTTTTTAAATTTAAGATAATGGAAGCGTTAAGTAGAGAAAGATATTAGGTTGATCCAGACAATAAACACACAAGCTCGAATTATTTAACCTATGTTATGTTCTCTAATTAAAATCATTGATTCCAACCTGCTATTTATGATCAAAATCTCAAGACAATTACGGATCAAGAATTTTAATCTAGCAATAGAATTTATTCAAGTCCTATCTAATTGGCCACTCAAATAAGACGAGAATAAAATCATAAATATTAATTATAGAAGAACATAAACAATCTCAATTAAATAAATTAAATGATAGAATTTAAATTAATCATATGACATGTTTAGGGCTTTAAATTCACACTCAACCAAATAGAAAATCTAGGCTAACATAATTAAATTGGGAATAAGAAAATTAATAAAACCAATCATGGAGATTAATTCAAGCGGCTGCCTTTTTCTTCAATTCCTTCCGGCTGCTAATTTTTTTTCTTCTCCTTTCCAGCTGCAAATTGTTCAATTTCTCTTGCTGCCGATTCTCCCCCTCGTGTTGCTTCCGCTTGGCCCTTATATAATGCTTCAATTGTGGCTTTTAAAAATCCTTGCATGGAAAGAATTAAATCCAAGCCAAAACTGCCACTTTCATAATGTGCTTGCCATTTAAATTGTCATGCAAAATATTTACTTCCTTTTTCGTCTTCATTCACAAACTTTTTTGATTGGTCATGTTCAAAGCCAAAAGGCTTTATTCTTTTTTTCCTCTCACGTGCCGGATGGCAATCTCCTTTTTCCAATTTTACCTCCATGTGATGGCTTAGCTTGTAATTGGCTTGCCTTCCCTTTTTACTTCCATTTTCCAATTTTAGCTCCATGTGCAAAATTAATTTTGCTTGGCCCGTACAAGTTCTAATTGAAAAATATTTTTTATTTCTCTAATTCTTGATCTCTTGTGCATTTTTGTCTCCCAAACTTCAATTCTTTTCCTATTCTGATTCTCTCAATTAGATTTCTTTCCTGAATGCTCCAATTTAATTTCTTTTTAATCCCAGAAAATACCTAAAATAACAAAATAAAAAAACTAAGATAAAAATTAACACAATAAAAATATAATTTACTAAATTAAAAATTAATTAAAATAACTAGAATATTTAAGACCAAAATAAGAAAAAGATAGAGAAATTAATAGCAAAATATATGAAAAATATACACTTATTAGGAGTGATATAAATTTATGAAAAAGCTTGATTTGTTGAAAAGATGTATCAATGGGTAGAACAAATAGATTTTTGGGAATGTGAAAGAGCAAAAACAAAGGCTATATACTAGGCTTCTAGATTTAAACTTAATGGAGGAATAATAAAGGTTGAACAGATAGAGGTGAGAGGAGAGATGTGAAACCAAACAACAGTTGGAATACATAGTTTTTAAAGAAGAGTTTATGCAAAGACAAAAGGCTAAAGTTGAAGATTGATAATAATTTTCACTAGATTTTAAAAGGAAGATTAGGCAGAAATAATATCACTAGATTGAAGATTGATGATAATTCCATTATACAAGATGAGGTTGCATTGAGAATCAAATTTTAGAGTTTTTCCAACAACTTTTCTTAAAAGATGATTAAGGTTTGGAATTGAAGGGTTAGAATGGTGTCCTATTTCAGTCACCAAAGCATCTTTGATGGAGAGAACTTTTGACGAGGAGGAAATTAAGATTGCTATTTGAACTTGTTGCTTATATAAATCTCCTAGTCCTAATAGGCATTTGTTGGCAGTGTATTAAGATTATTGGGATGTTCTTAATCAAGACCTGTTAGCAGTTTTTAGGGAATTTTACAAGTCTGGTGTTGTGAACTCTTCTACTAACTCTACCTGTATTTGCCTTATTCCAAAGAAGAAAAAGCCTTCAAAATTGAATGAGTTTAGACCCATAAGTTTAGTGACAAGTCTTTATAAGATCATTTCTAAATTCCTTTCCCTTAGATTAAAAAAGGTGTTAGAAGAGACCATTTCTTACTCTCAAGGTGCTTTTGTGAGGGATCGATAGATCTTGGATGCAATTTTAATTACTAGTGAAGCTATGGAGTAGCATAGAAAATGCAAAAGACCTGGTCTTTTTTTCAAATTTGAGAAAGCTTATGGTCACATTGATTGACACTTTTTAGATTTTGTGTTGGAAGCTAACGGTCTCAGGTAAAGGTGGAGAAATTGGATGAGGGGCTGCTTAAATTCTATTAGTTTTTCTATCTTCTTGAATGGAAGACCTAGAGTAAGATTTATGCTTCTAGAGGTCTTCAACAAGGGGACCATTTCTCTCCTTTCTTATTCACAATTGTGTTTGATGTACTTAGCATATTAATGGACAAGGCTCAAGAATCCACGCTAGCTAAGGGTTTCTCAATTGGTGAATATAAATTTTGGTTTCTCATCTCATCTCCAATTTGCTAATGATAAAATTTTCTTCCATTCTGATGATGTAGGAAATTTCATAATCTTCTCAAAATTATGGATTTCTTTTGTGCAGTTTCCAGCTTGAAAATTAATTTGAGGAATAGTTCAGTTGTAGGCATAAATTTCTAGGATTAAAAGTTAATTGACTTGGCTTCTTCAGTTGGGTGTGAGATTGGGAATTGGCCTTTAAAATACTTAGGATTACCTCTTGAGGGGAACCCCATGAAAGTTGATTTTATCCTCCAATCTTAGAGAAAGTTGAGAAGAGATTAGATGGGTGGAAGAAAGCGTGACTTTCCAAAGAAGGAAGGCCAACTCTTATCCAGTTTGTTATAGCCAGCCTTCCTACTTATTTTATGTCTTTATTTCAAATTCTTGTGTCAGTGGCTATAGAAAAAGTTATGAGGGATTTTTTTGTGGGAAGCCATAAGGGATGGTAAAAAATATCATTTGGCAAGTTAAAAGGTAGTTTCTTAATAGCAATCCAAAGGACGACTAGGGTTAGGAAATATTATTAACAAAAATAAAGCCTTGCTAGGGAAGTGGTTATGGAGATTTCCTTTAGAAGTTAATTCTCTTTGGTATTGTGTTATAAAAAGTAAGCATGGGTTGTGTAAAAATAGTTGGGATGAAGTTGATGTTGTTAGGGGGAGTATTAGATGTCCTTGGGTGTTTATTTTAAAAGGAAAAACATATTTTTTTATCCAATTTTAAGCTGATAGTGGCTAATGGGCAGAGAGTTAGGGCCTCTTTGGTACCGTTTTCAAACCTTTATTTTCGTTTTTGTTTTATAAATACAATTGAAAACATGTTTGGTGGGCTAAACTCAGAAATAAATTATAAAACAAAAAATTCGGATTCAATTTTCCAGTTGTAAAGTTGAGAACGTGTTTAATGTGTTTTCAAATGAATTTACAGTTCACACTAAAGAACAAACTACAGAACAAATCTCAAACATCTCTGGCTCGTATTCTCTTCATTAACAACTCCTAAAGTCTCCGATCTAAACTCTCCGCACTCATTATCAATATCTTCATCCTCTTTCTCTAGATCTACAACACATATCTCTCTCTCTAACTCGATCTGCCAGTCCGTTGCTGCTGCTGGTCGATCTCGGCTGTTGCAGCTACTGTCTTCACTTGGTCTTTGCTCCAGCTACTTCCAGTCAGTTGCTGCTGCTGCTGCGCTTCCAGTTCGTTGCTGCTGCTGCTAGATCTCGGCTGTTGCAGCTGTTGTCTTCACTTGGTATTTGCTCCAGCTACTTCTAGTCCATTGCTGTTGCTACTAGATCTCGGCTGTTGCAACTGCATTCTTCACTTGCTCTTTGCTCCAGCTACGCGTGCTTTCTGCAATCTGCTCTTCCACTCACTTGCTGCAACCACGTACTGGTATATTTCTTTCTTTTTTTTTCTATTTGGTTGAATTTTGAGTGTAATTCGAATTTGTTTAGCTTGGACCCATATCATGTTCAATTCAGCAAATTGGATTCAATTGGGCAAATTAGATGTTGTTATGTTCAATTAGTTTTCTAGGCAAATTAATTGGGTGTAGTTTTTTATTATCTTGTGTATTGGTGTTTGCTCTGGTTTTATTTTCTTTGGATGTACCCATCTTTGATAATGGACAATATATCAAATAATTGAAGCCTAGCACTTATTATCCATGGAGCAAGTTACTCCGACTAGCTTACTGAGCCTTATCTTTATTTCATATTTGAAATTGAAATTCATTTGGCAATTGCCTAATGCTGTGGGCCCAAGTGTAGCCCCACAGGAAGATTCAAGAGGCCAACAAAGGGACTGATCAGTCGAAAATTGGGAGAAAATTAGCTACAACTTCATGGAAAAATCAGAAATTCTTTTAAGATGTTATTGAACTATTTTGAGTTGTTGGAATTTTTGCTTTACAGAACTTGATAGGTATAGATATTCAGAGACTTGTTTGTGAAATACAAGATTTTGTATTGGAAGGTTGCACCCAATATATACAATTGAACTTGGTGTAACTTTCTGGTGAATTTTGGCAGCTTCCAATCCTTCTGAGTTTGAATTTCCTCTTGAATATATCGATCTGCATTTTATTGACATTTGTTGCAAGCAATTACTTTGATTTTTTTTATTCATTTTATGAAGTTGTGATTATTAGAATTTGGGATAGGGCTTGTAATAAGGTTTGGACTGTCAAATTTGGAATAACATTGCACATTTGAAAGCTGTCTTTTTCTACACAAACATGCAGACATGCACATACACACCATAATCTTTCGAGTAACATTCATTTTGTAATCTATGACATGTTGCTGAAATTACTTTCATGTTATGTTGAATTTGATTAATATTTGATATGTGTTATTTTTTTTTAAAATTTTTCAAGATATGGATCCACATGATGTTGATGTTGAGGATAAGGCCGATTGGTACAAGAGATGGAATTAAAAAACAAGTGTCGCAGAGATGAATGCTACAAGAGATGGAAATGCAGCTTTTATGTGGCATGATTACATACGTAATGCATAATGTGTATCATGTAGTTTTTTTATAATTATTTTGTTTAAATCATGTGTTGTAATATATATCTTAATTATATGGTGTAAAAACAATGACAATTTCAAACTTTTTTTAATTAATGTTAATTCTTAAACTTTATTATCATGTAATTTTTTTATTTAAATTTGGTTAAATTATTTTTGTTGTATTTGTGTGTATTAACTAAATAATTATTTTATAACTATAAATATAATGTAAATGATTAGTAAAAACTGTTCTCGAAAAAAGCATTACCAAACGCATATTCTCTGTTTTTATCATTTTCAACTGTGTCTACCAAATGCATATTACTATTTTCAGTTTTAAAATATAGGATACAGAAAATGATACCAGACGCATATTTAAATTCGAAATACAGCAACTGCAAACATCATTTTCATTTTAATTTTTATTCTCAGAAAATACAAATTCAAAAATAATACCAAACGGACCCTTAGATTTTAAGAGGATTGTTGGATTAGGGAGGTTGCCCTTTGTGATCTGTCCCCTCGATTATAAAGGCTTTCTTGAGGTCGTGATTGCTGTACAACTAGCCTGTTTAAGCATTCTATTATGCAATAGAGTTGGGATTTTACGTTCCTTAGAAACTTAAATGATAGAGAATCTTAACAATGTGTTGAGATGCTTGGGATCCTATATGGGTTTTTTTAATGATCTGAAAAAGGTACGAGAGTTTAGAATTTAGATAAATGAAGATGTTTTTCCACTAAATCTTACTTTTGTAGTCTCATAGATAACCCTAATGCTCCCTCATTTTCTCCATTTCACCTAATTTGGAAAGCTAAAGTCCCTGCTAAGGTGAAATGATGGTTTGGTCTGTTGCTAATAGAAAAATCAAAATGAATGACATAGTTCAAAAAAGAAGACTTAATGTGGCTTTATTTTCATAATGATGTGTTGCTTGTAAAAATGTATAAGAGAATGTCAATGATCTATTTATACATTACAATGCTGCTTACTTTTTATGGTCTAACTTGTTTGAGAAAAAAAAAAGAGAAAAAAAGGGAGAACCTAAAGATGTATCATGTTCCTACCTCTTATTGGAAAGTGTTTCTAGCTTAAAAAGGAGAAAAAAAAACAAGGGTTTTATGGGACTATGTAGTCTTGGCTATTTTTTAGGTCATGTGGAACGAAAAAAACTAAAGAATCTTTGATAATAAAGATAGGGAAGATCCTTCACACTTATGGGATAATTCCCTCTGGGCATCTATTGTTGTTGAATTCAAAGACATTTCTTTCTTTTTTATTTTGTTTAATTGTTTCTATATCTTAAGAGGTATGCATTCTTAGTAAGCTGGTGTTTCTAGGTTTTGGGATTTTTTTTATCTTTGTAGTTTTTTAAGTGTTTTGTTTAGGACATCTCTTCCTTATTATTGTGGATTTGTAATCCCACCAATCCTTATACATATTTCATATAGTTTAATATATAATCTTTTGTTTCTTAGCAAAAGAAAAAATTTACCATTCATTTAGTAAATTGCATCAAGGGCATTTTAGTAATATAAATCAAAGTAACTGATATTTTAGTAAAAGAAAGATTACACAAAGTGTTTATTAGAGATTTTCTTTTACTAGTTCCTGCCATTTGTGTCTACTCTTTCACCATTTTTTTTAATTCTAATCACAAATTGATCCGTAAGCTTTTGATATCTTTATGAGAAGTTCAGCTATTAAAAATAAATAATATTGACAAATTTCTTTATGAGAGTTGTCAATTAACTAGTTGCACTAATATTGACCTCCAAAGTTGTTTAATTGAATGTTTTTCAAATAATTTTATTTGATTGGTAGTCCGAATTCAAATCTTAATTGATTTAAGATTTTGGCAACACTTCTATCTTAATATATATATATATATATATATATATATATATATATATATATATATATATATATATATATATATATATATAAAAAAAACTTAAATTGGGTACAATAAGAAGCTGAAATTTTATTTTATTTGTATCTTTCTCGCTTTTATTGTGTTTATATTTTCCATTAATATTGTATGATTTAATTAAACGGTTGAATATGTATGATTTAACTGAAGTGCTGAATATTAACCACGAAATAAAAATCATTTTTTAATTTAAACTCCCGTGGACTTTTAAATTTCTCAAACTAAGTATTTGTTAATAAAAGAACATTAATATTAAGCATCCTAATGCTTGAGTCATTTGAGGCCTAGTAATAATTGTTATGCGTCACTCTTCTATTTGATGATAAAATTTAATAATCTATGAAATTATCATTCTTCAATACAATAGATGAATACCTCATAAATTGAGATTCAATTATATATATATATATATATATATATAAAAGAAAAATTGTACTTACATTGGATTCATTTCAAAAAATTGTACTCACAACAGCATCCATACTACCTCGGTATCCAAGTATAGGCATAGTTATTATGATACATAGAAATAGTGCTGGGCAATAAACAATTATGTAAATAATATTAAAGTTCGAGAACAAATTTACAAGGTTATAATTAATAATCAATTTAAAGTGATATATTAACCTAAGTTGTTTGACTTTAAATGAGAGACAAATTTTCATCCTTATTTCATTGTATACACTCAGTGGGGCAAAACACCTACTATAAAAGTTTAAATGAAATGAAAATTGTAGAATGATAATAATATGTAAACGTTCAATTAGTCTTTATATTTTGGGTTAAGTTTCCCATTTAATTTTTATATTTTGAAAAATACTCCAGGACACCATTACTATTAATTATGTTATGTTTTTATCCTTTTCTTTTTTTAGATTTCACAATAATAAAAACTGTAAATTTATTGTTATGATTATATTTTTAGGGTTAATTTTCTTTAATTTTCATTGATGTCCTTAATATCATTGCAAGGGTATCATTTTAAAGATAAAGAAAATGTTAGGGTAGGAGAGTCACGTAATTAACAATAGAGATGTCATATACTATTTTGAAAAATATGAAGATTAAACAAATACTTAATTCAAAATATAAAAACTAAATTAGCATTTGTTGTATTGAATATATCAAGTAGTTTTATTTTCGTTAAAGGAAAAAGGATTGATAGACCCAACGTTTAGAAAATGAACATGTTCAAAGTCAATATATTGACTTGTAAGTTAGAGGGAGGTAATGATAATTATAAGTTGAAGATAATTTTTTTTATTAAAATTAACGGAATCTATAATGATATTGGGGTTTAAATATCTTTTTTTAAAATATTAGGGAGTTTTATGAATTTTTGGGGCGCATCAATCCCTTTTCCTTCATTAAATCAACCAACTTTTTTCTAATTTTTTTTATTTAACTGTAAAGTAAACGGTCTTTCTCTGTTTTTGGTCTAGGGTCAATGATTTGGAATGATAGGTGGGAAGTCAAATCACTCAATTAAAACAATTACTATGATCCCGGATGAGATTAATAAATAAGTAAACAAAAATGTTCTAAATGTTGCTTCACCTTTGATAAAAATGAAGTCTAATAGCTTGTAACAAAATCAGCCTTCCAAATCATCTTAGTAGAGACGACTTAGAAACAGAGGGTTTTGTAATATTTCAATTCAGTAAAAAGAGCAGTGACACCGCCACTGATGGATTCTATAATCACAAAAGAATTATTTTTAAATATCTGCCCTAAAGTTTGGGTAATTACACTTAAATGGTGAGTTTTCTTGTATCCTCGCTTATCTCCTCTACCATCAATGTAGATGCTTGTATATACAAATTCAGGCGTGTGATAATTTATCACCCCTTTCCCTGACGCTAGCTCCAATGCCATTGATCCTCTTGGCATACAAGCTAAACCCAAAATCCACTTTCAACCTGCCCGACATCGGCCCCTTTAGTGGTACTGGCGGTAGGTACATCGATGACCATGAATTCACCGTCGAATCCTTTTTGGATTTTTGAACTTCAAATTTCTTATCGGTTTCACTTCAGTATTGGCTTTGAAGTTTGGATAAGCGGTTTTCAAACTTGCTGTTCGTATAGGGTTGGCTTGAGTTAAGTTCTACTGGGGTTTCAAAATTGGCGACGCATGTGGTGAATGTGAAGTTATAGGTATAGGTGGAGGGTTTAGGCACGTGGAGGTTTAAGAGTGAGGTGGCTCGTGATGAGGGAACAAATTAAGAGAGAGTGTTTGTTCTGAAAAGAGTACAAAATTTATACGAGATGAAAATAATAAGAAGTTACCTTGTGGTGAGTTTTTATATTTTATAATAAAAACAATTGTCCCGTATTTTGATAGTATGCTATTTTCTGTACTAATTATAGTGCACCTATCAATATGAGAGAAAATTGATGGAGGGATCAAGAATAAAATGCAAGGAAAACAAGATATTATGAACAAAACATAATTGATATGAATTCAGGATAATTATTAGTAATTTATATGATATTTTTGTTAAAATGGTTGTACATCCATTACATTCGCTCTATTTATTTTTATCTCAAAAATATACTATAAAAGTAAATATAGTTAAAAAATAAAAGCATTTTAATCCAAAAGGGTATTTTGGTCAATTTGTAAATTCACTAACAGTCAGCGAATATTTATGCTAATGGTGGGGGAGGTAAGTGAGGATATCAGAAAACCTACCATCTAAATGTAATTATTCCAAAAAACAAGGGTACTTAAAAATAACCCAGTCACGAAAGTTCCTTAATGTTCGAAAGTGGTCGTTCATATATTTTTTAAATTTTACTGTCATCCGTGTCTATTCTTTCGTTATTTGTTTTTTTTTTATATCTTAAATATAAATATTTACAATTAAAAAGTTTTAATAATTATTTAAGACTGAAGAATGGATGTTTAAACGAAATTGTGTGCTTCTGTGTTCTTGTAAAATATTTTACTAAATCCAACCATAAAACATTTTAGTAGAGAAAAGAAAAAAACAGTAATAATAAAAAAATAATAAAGAAAAGGGAATTCGCATCCATTTATTGACACTCGTTAAAATGTACTTGCCTTATCGTGTGCAGTACACACGCGGTGCCCATTGCACTAACTTCGTAGTACCACAACACAAATCAAGAGCCAACCCAGTACACACACACTGTTGTTCAGGCTTTGCTTTCATCTGCTATTACCAAAGCTGTAATATATAAGGCATGGCATCGGCGGCAGCAGCAGCTTCATCTACTCCAACAATTTGGTTAACTGGCCAAGGTTAGGTAGCTACGATAAAGCTAGCCATTTCAGACCCTTTACTCTGTTTTTGCTAATCCATTAGTAATAATGTTGATTTTAATGGATGTTTAATTACAGGACTTGGTGGAAGGAGTACGCGATTGCCTTTTCATTGGAGAAACAAAAAGGTTTTTGTTATCTTATCTAGTTTAATCAATTTTAGTGCTGTCAAATATAGCACTTTTGTTTGAGTTTTTGCAATTATCTAGTAATTAAATGATTTTTGAAACATAATTTTGGTGTAGATTCTCAGGTGTTTAAATGATTATCCAAACAGACAGTAAGCTAGTGTGTGTGATTCATCACAAACTTTGTGTGTGGTGACCGAAATGTTTAGTTGTGTTATTTACTTATGTTGTGACGTTATGTACATGATCAGATGGAGCAGAGAAAGACTGGTGGCCAAATTTCTGCGACATTTGAGTTGAAGCCTCCACCTTATCCACTGGTAAAGATTTCTCTATTTATTATCACAACTTAGCATTCAGTTGCGAGAGAAACTTACATGGGACAGGTGCACCACGTTATCTCTGTGTGTACATCCAATAATTTTACGCACTCATTAGTTTTGAATTTATCCGATTGTATTTGAGTTTTCTTTTGTCAAGGCTTATTAAAATTATATGTGGCATGGCAGAATGCTCTGGAGCCACATATGAGCAAGGACACCCTGGAATTCCACTGGGGAAAGCACCACAGAGCTTATGTGGATAACCTCAACAAGCAAATTGTTGGAACTGAGCTTGGTGATGGAAAGTCATTGGAAGATGTCGTTATTGCTTCTTACAACAAGGGTGACTTGCTTCCAGCTTTCAATAATGCTGGACAGGTATGTATATGTGTGTGTGTGTGTGGGAACATTGAATCATTATATACATATATCCACTTTGTGAAAGTTTTAGTACTTCTAAATTAATGAATGATGGCTGATAATAATAACTTGTTCGAATGGTACACTTGCATTTATTTTGTCACGGGTGTATACATCTAAGTAGTCTGAAGATAACGCAGTAAACTAATTAAAGTCATCTTAATTCCAAAAGTTCCACAAGTTGTAATTTAAGACTTTCAATCTGTTTTTAGGTGTGGAACCATGACTTCTTCTGGGAATCCATGAAACCGGGTGGTGGCGGAAAGCCGTCTGGTGAACTTCTAGGACTGATTGAAAGGGATTTTGGATCTTTTGAAAAATTTCTTGAGGAATTCAAGGCGGCTGCAGCCACTCAGTTTGGTTCTGGTTGGGCCTGGCTTGTATGTAAGTGACCCTCTTACCTCTTACCTCTTACCTTGCTTTTTGATATTGTTTTGTGCAACTCGTGTTGAAATGTTGCTCTGTTGTTTAATTATTTAATTTATAGACAAAGCCAATAATAGAGCTGATGTGGCTAATGCGGTGAATCCTCTTCCATCGGAGAAGGACAAGAGCCTTTTAGTGGTGAAGACTCCCAATGCTGTCAATCCTCTTGTCTGGGATTACTCCGTGAGTAGTTCTTTGACTTGCTAAAGGATTCCCAATTTACATTTATATCATTCCAACTGGGATAAATGACAGCAGCACTCTTATGATTTGATAAAATGGTTATGCGTGCCCTTTTTTTTCAGAAATGGTCACATATACCTGTTTTTGGGATACGTAGAACCCATTTTGTCTTTAGAAATTGTCACATAGACCGCAAGGTTTGTCCAATAAGGGGGTTCGTGTATCTCAAAGGGAATTTATATGACCAAATCTGAAAATAAGTGCCTCTTCGCAACCATTTTGCCAATTCATGGGTGTTGTGGTCCATTTCCGCACAATAGGAAAGTTTGTATTTGCCTATTCTGTTATTTTGATTCTCTATATACGCAACTGATGATGAAATTATTGTTGCACTTGCAGCCGCTCCTTACTATTGATGTGTGGGAGGTAAATATATACCATTGTGTTCTACTTATTGAGAAATAAATTAATTTAAGTAGATAAGTTTCTTTACCAGACTAATCTAGTCTTAATTAACTGGTTACTAATTGACTATACTTTTGGATTCATTTTGTCTCAACAGCATGCTTATTACCTCGACTTTCAGGTAAAATTTTAGTTAAGTTATGGTGACGATAGATTTATTTTTGTAACAAGGGGTTATATCTTACACCTGTCTCATCATTGTTTGCATGTAGAATCGACGACCTGATTACATATCAGTTTTCATGGACAAGCTTGTATCATGGGAATCAGTAAGTAAAAGACTGGAAACAGCTACCTAGATTGAAATGGAAGAATGATGAAGGAAGATGAAGAGAAAATAAATAATAAGCTGCTTGGTAGCAACACTATGTTGTGCTGATGATACTTTGCTGAACAATAAAAATAGTTAGGTCTTTGGTACACACTACTTTGTGATTAGTAATCTCTATTGTCAGAGTGTTGGTTTCTTCTTATAACAATCAGCGTATGATAAAACCTATCAAAGTATATGTATGATTTACTTTTTGAAAATAGTTTTTGGATGACTAATAATACTTTCAGGCCTGTTTAGTATGTTGAATACTATTATCTTGGACTATAAATTATATTTTTAATAATCAATCAATAATTTTATTTTTTGATTATTAGTTATTTATATTTTTTAATTAAAATATTTTATATTTCTATAGACAGTACATATCAATATAATATTAATATTGATAAATTAATAAATATACTTGAACTGTATATTTATCCCAACAAGGGAGTTGTGGGATAAATTTTCTTAAGCGTATGAGGTTATTTGGCGGCCAAGATAAGTTTAAGGGTGGGGTTATTTGTATTTTAGAAATTATTTTGAGTACTTTATTATTTTTTTGATCAATTCAATAAATTTGAAAATTTAAGTTTTATTTTATATACTTTTTAAAATATTAAAAAAAAATTACTTAAGTCAATTCACCGAAATTATGTTCTTCCGATGTGTACAATGAAATGAATAAGAAAGAAGGAAAAGAATTCAGTGATCACAAAAACCTAGGGATGGCAATGGGGAGGGGAGGGGATCAATCTCCTTGTACTCATCCCTAATATTTTGATCAAAATTATTTAAAAGAATTTTCATCTTCTCCCCGAATAATAACAGGGGATCTCTGAAGGTCCCTGATCCCCGAATAATTAATACATTTTTTTATTTTCGATTTTGAGATCATATTAAAATAAAAAAATTCAAATAAAAGTAAATTTCGAAATATATCTTACATTAATATCCATTACAAAAGTCACATACATTAAATTAGTAAGTAACACAGCATGCAAGGGATACAAACTATCATGAACAAATTAATAACGTAATACAAAACTGTTACAAATAAAATCAAATTTAGATTCAAAATTAACTTTTCAATGGTGGCGTGGGCACTTTATAAATGTGGACTATTCCCTTTACAACACAATAGTTAAGTCGAAGCAAATCAAGAGTAAATATTAGATTAGATTAGATATTAAAATTGTGATTTGTTATGGGCAATTATAACATCTAAAAATAAATAAAAAATAGATTTAAGATAAATAAAAAATAGATTTAAGTTTAAAATATTTAATGAATATTAAAATTAAAACAAAAGTTTTGGGCTAATAGAATCTTTAATGTTCTAAATAAAAATTTAGGACTTTAATTAGTTAATTAGGCCTAAAAGTTTAATAATATAAATATTTTGATATTTTTTATTTTTACCAATACTTATAATTTTATAATTCAAATTTTATTATTTATTTACTAGTAATTTTAAAAATTAAAAATTAAAATGGAGAAATTGGTAGGGGATGGGGATTCCACCTCATCCTCGTCCCCTCCCCGAATAAGAAATTGGGTAAAAAAATTTCTCCGTCCCTTCCCTGAATAAGAAATTGGGTATGAAGTTATTTCCATACCCTCCCCAAATAATGAAAATCCCCAAGGGTACCCGTCCCCGTAGAAATTTTTGCCATCCCTACAAAAACCTGGCTTTTTCACCATCATGCGAGAGATTTAATTTAACCATGCTCATGCTTATTTTGAATTCATAAAACCATAGCAATAGATCTTTTTAGGAAGGAATGATTGATAGATCTCTTGCAAAAATTTTCATAAATAGTGGGATGTGTCTATTAGTTTCCTCTAATATTTTAGGATTTTTAAAAAAAATTATTATGGTTATTTTTTAAGATGTACTAGTAATTACAAAAATGAAGAAAGGCAGTGACAAGATGATTATAGATACAAACCTTTTAAGTCAAATTTTTTGTTTTAAATTTTTAGCTTTGTTCACGTTGTATACACTAACGTAAAAACACAAAATTATTATGACAAAATTTGTCACCAAAATTATGCTTTTAAGACAAAAAAAAGTAATATATGTTTAAAAAAATAGTGATATATGAAACTTTTTTTTTAATGTTTGTTTGGCAATAGTAATGTATGACTAGCGTCTCATGTGGCCAGCACCATTTGCATTACAGTTATGATTAATTAACGATTAAGTAGTCACCACCTGCAAATCTTCATTCTCTTTCACCTCCTTAATTCTCCTTCATTTTTTTTCACCATTCTTAATTTTTTTCTTGTTTCAATTATAAAATTAAAATCTCCCACTTTCTGCATTAGATGATATTGGTTTGGTGAAGCAGGTTTCTTGCACTTTGGTTTACAACTTGGTAGTAAGTTGTTATAATTTATTTATAAGGAAGGAAGATTTTCCATTCCACTTTAATTGTAATCTTTGATGTTTTTAATAATATAATTTATAATAATTTCCATTAAAAAAAGAAGAAGAAGAAGGTAATATATGACTAATCAAGGCATTGTGCAAGAAAAGAATTCATACTAATTGTGTTAAGGATATCAAAATAAACTTAGTCTAAGTTATACATAATTTTTCTTTTTTTTTTACATCAATTTTACACCTTCAGATTCCATTCTTTACAATGGCTGAGATTTGTTAAGGTTAGTGACATGGCTTTTATTACTAATTAACCTTTACTGCCTTTTCTCTCTCTTCTCCAAAATTTCTCTCATTTTACTAAGCAACTTTTTGACGACACGTTGTTGATGCTGAAATCAGCTCGCCCTTTACCCGACCAGATCTTTACACTAACGTTTATGAATTCAGTAGTGAGGATGTCAATTTCTTCTTGCTTCAACGATCACTCTAGTCACTGAAGTTGGAATTGTCCTTTCTTCTCCCACTAAGCCTGCATTCACAAAAGTGGATCAGAGACGTCGGTGGTTTTCCCGGCGTAAA
Organism: Citrus medica; assembly: GCA_002013955.2. NCBI lineage: Eukaryota > Viridiplantae > Streptophyta > Magnoliopsida > Sapindales > Rutaceae > Citrus > Citrus medica. Next base: position 78,488 of record MKYO02024899.1, on the reverse strand, counting down.
CCCTCCGATATCTAAGTTAGCACAAGGTGTTTACAGGAATACATTAAATTCGATAAGTTGATTATCACTGGCTCACAATTTGTATTAAAAAATAGTTTGGTTTCAATTTGACAAAGCTTTCACTTCTCTCAATTTTTCTGTCCCTTTTTCTTCATTGGTTTCTTCCTCCTTTATAGCTGTTGTCCCACCTTTCCGTTTCTCCTTCATCCCCCCTTATCTCGGGTAGTGGTAGCCACTCATGGAACTCCAACTACTACAATGTGGGTAAACGTGGGACACCGTGTCTCCCTCAACGGTTCTGGGCATAGCGCAACTATCGTAATTTCGTGAGATCATGTTTCCGCTCTTTGGGGAATGGGTATTTGCTTGGTACTTGTCTCTGGTCGGTACGTTCCTCTGGCTGATACTCATATTTGGTTGGCCCTTAGTTCGTTGAAGACTCATTATCAGTGTTCTACTCGTACCATTTGGCTGAGGTGATCCATGCCGGGGTGGGAATGATGGCACGGCTGAGCTAGTGCTCTTATTTACTTAACATCAGTCCCCCAGTTTCTGGTCTTGCGAGTGAAATGAGTCGAGAGTAGAAACTGATAATCGAATCTTACCAATTTTGGGAACTACTCATCTGGTCCTCGCGTTATTGTGGTGGCTCTGAGGTTCCATCTCTTGTCTGAGGAGATTTTTTATCAGACTATGTGCCTTTATGAATATATCTCGTATATATTTGGGCTTATGTCACATCAGGCATTTCATAACGGTTAATGACGTGGCGCTTCCCGACTCTTCGTATTTGAAATTTAAAACGACTGACTATCCATCCTCGATATACGGTGAATGAGTTGGCACCCCTATCACTCAAACGCTTCTATTTCCCCCTTTTCGTTTCAAATCCCCAAGCTAAAGTCATCATCATTTTGTTATTCGCTTCTCTGTCGTAAGACAACTCCTTCGAACTTCGTTCACACTTGTCGCGTTTGGGATCTCCATTTTCTGGGTCTTTTCTCCGTCACAGCAACACCATAATTGCCAGTCTATTCCAAGTATAGCCTTCAACCCCTTCTCTGGTTGTTGTTGATTGGGTTTTGTATTGTGGGTTCTGTGTTTGTCCCTTTTTGTATCCATACTCTTAGATATTTGTGCTTTCCCTTTTTAAACTTCGGTATGTCCAACCAAAAAGGAAAAAAGAATTGTAGTCGAGAGCGATGAAGAGATAGATGATTCATATCCCCATTTGGTTGGACCCAGTGACCTTCTACACTCCTCTCGCAGTGTAGGTCCCTCCTGTCACAGGGATACCCCTGAACACCCTCGTCCCATGGCCACTTTGCCCTCCCCTGAGTTAGAGCTTGTAGGAAACAGAGGTGGCCCCGCGTCGGGCGGGTGAGAATCACAGTTCTGGTGGGGTTGAGGTCCCTGAAGAAGTAAGTGATGGTGAGGGGAGCAGTTCCGAGCCGAGCAAACCCCCTAAGAAAAGGAACCTTGGCCATAAGGTGGAGGCAGATTCTTACCCTATTGACTACATAGCTTGTGCCACCACCCCAACCGATCTGTTCAAGCTTAGGAATCTCTACAACATTCCTGAGGAGGTTCTCCTTGTAGTTCCTGGGAAAAGTGATGTTCCTAATCGGCCTTCGAAGGGGTATGTGATGATGTACCTGGAGAGTTTTAAGCTAGGAGCTCGGCTGCCCCTTCAGCGTTACTTTGCCAAGATACTAGGTGGTATGCATCTGGCCCAGGTCAGCTACACCCAAACGAGTGTTCTCTCGGCTATATGTGTTATGGGAGCGGTGTGGATCAAAGGAGCCCTCTCTTGTTGAAGTAAAATATTTATACCAACTGAGGAGTAACCCGAAAGAAGCAGGCTGGTACTATTTCATGTCGAGTTCTGCGAAGAGGAAGTCAATTACCGGCTTCCCCTTCTCGTGTAAAAATTAGAAGAATAAATTCTTCTTTGCTGGAGGAAGTTGGTGTCCATCAGCTCGTTTGCTTGGTGGTGATATTTACCTTCCAACGCATTTTGTCACCCCAGGTCATTCATTTTCTGCCTATATTCTTTCTCAAATTGTGACTTATTGGGTTCTTTAACCTTATTTTCTCTTTCAGAATCGTGGGGTTTAATTAAGGAACTTGAAGACCGACCTTTGCTCCAGGTGGAAACTGCTCTGGTAAACGCATCTACTTGCCAAGATCTTCTGTCACCAACAAACCTGGTCGGTTCGGGTTTAGTGGACGTAGCTGCCGGAATGGATAACAAGATCCTCAGCACTATGACCAGAAAGCGTGCTCGGGCTCCGAGCAACTCCAGCAACCCTCCTCCTCCGAAGAAAGCTAATGTTGGTCAACCTAAGGCTTCTGTTCCTACTCTGCCCCCTCTTCCTCCTCGAAAAAATGGCAGGGAGAATGTGAGTGATAAAAGTCCTGAGGTCAGCATCCAGTCCGGGGACCAGTCTTTTCCTCTTCCATCTTGGGATCAAGGTGACTACCTGAGCCCGTACCAGAGGGATTACGGCAAATCGGTGGGGCCCAAAATGGTGAAGGACATCAAGAGTATGAACCTCTTCGAGTTAGCTGGATCCGTTCAAAGAGTCTCCTTCAAGCTGGCCACCCTGGTTTCGTGCTACAAGAACAGGTCCATTCGCCATGAGAGGAGGCTCCAAGCTGATAACCAGGACTTGAAGAAAAAGGCTGAGTCTGCCAACCGCTCGAAGGAAAAGTTGCTTGATCTGCACAAGCAAATCATGGACCTGGAGGAAAAAATGGCCATGGCCGAATCCATCTCTGTCAAGCTTGTGGGTGAGTTGAGTGATCTGAAGTCTGATCTCCAAGCCACTCAGAGTGAGCGGGATACCTTGAAGACCGCTCTTGAGGGAGAAATCAAATCTCAAAATGAGCAGTTGGCCGAGGCGAAAGGTAAATCTACTGATGTGGATGATCAGCTGGATGTAGAGTATAACTCTGGGGTCGGTTTCTGCTACAAGTGCATCATGTTTGTGCTGAAGGAAGAATATCCAGAACTTAACATGAGCAAGCTTGAAGTTTGAGTGCAGAAATATATGGTCGAGGTTGACCAGGGGGACAAGGAATAGGGGGACCAGGATCAGGTTGAGGCTTCCTTAGGATGGGTGCAGGTGGAAGAAACAGGAGATCGTGATCCTGAGGTAGGTCAAGGGTCAATGCCTCCTTCTTCCGATGTTGTTGATCCTCCTCTTCCAGAGTTTGCTGAAGCTGCTGGACCTCGTAGCCTTTAGACTTATTTTTGTATAAATCCCGAACTTTCATTTGTTTGCCACTATTTGAACGTTTATAAATTGTGGACACTTTCTATTGGTATTCTTGTCTGGTTTTTGCTCATGGATTGCTTCTACAAATTAACTTGACAATTTATTTGACTTTGCCTGCTGGTTCTTTGGTGGACCGAGCAGGAATAGGCATTCACTGGCCTTCGTAGAATTTCACAAAATTTCCTGTTGGGTCTTCGTTGTCCGAGCAGGAGTAGGCACTCGCTTACCTTAGTAGAATTTCGTAAAACATCCTACTGATCCTTTCGGCGACCAAGCAGGAATAGACACTTACTTGCTTTAGTAAGATTTTTGTAAAATTGACTGCTGGTCTTTCGTTGACCGAGCAGGAATAGGCACTTGCTTGCTTTAGTAAATTTCGTAACAGGCACTTACTTGCCTTAATGAAAATTTCGTAAAATAGTCTGCTGATCTTTTCGGCGACCAAGCAGGAATAGACATTTGCTTGCCTTAGTAAGATTTTCGTAAAATTGTCTGCTGGTCTTTCGTTGACCAAGCAGAAATAGGCACTTGCTTGCTTTAGTAAAATTTCATAAACTTGTCTGCTGGTCTTTCGTTGACCGAGCAGGAACAGACACTTACTTGCCTTAATAAAAATTTCGTAAAATGGTCTGCTGGTCTTTCGTTGACCGAGCAGGAACAGACACTTACTTACCTTAATGAAAATTTTGTAAAATGGCCTGCTGGTCTTCTGTTGACCGAGCAAGAACATGCACTTACTTGCCTTAGTGTAAATTTTGTAAAATCGCCTACTGGTTTTTCGTCGACCGAGCGGGAATATGCACTTACTTGCCTTAGTGAAAATTTCGTAAAATCGTCTGCTGGTCTTTTGTCGACCGAGCAAGAATAGACACTTACTTACTTTAGTGAAAATTTCATAAAATTACCTGCTGGTCTTTCGTTGACCGAGCAGGAATATGCACTTACTTGCCTTAGTGAAAATCTCGTAAAATTGCATGTTGGTCTTTCGTTGACCGAGCAGGGACAGACACTTATTTGCCTTCGTAGAATTTAATGGGCTTGCTAGCAGAGAGATTTCATGCTGAATTCATCTTTATTGAAACTTGAATGCATTACAGAAATGCGGAATATATGCATGTGCAACTGGTCATCATGCATTTAACAGAAATAACCTATCAAAATGAAGACTTAGCAGAGCACTTTGCTTACTGGAAATATTTCTTCAGGTGCTCGGCGTTCCATGACCTCTTCACGTCTCGTCCGTCTGGGTACGCTAGCTAATAAGCTCCTGGTCCCGTCGCTCGTATCACCCTGTACGGGCCTTCCCATTTTGGGCCGAGAGCGCCATGGTTAGGATTCCTAGTGTTTTGGTTCACCCTCCTAAGTACCCAATCTCCTGCTCGGAACTGCCTCACGCATACGTTCTTGTTGTAGTAACGCATGACTCTTTGCTGACACTGGGCCACTTTCTACGAGGCCCCTTCCCTTTTCTCTTCCAACAGGTCCAGGCTCAAGTAGATCTGCTCGTCGTTTTGCTCATCGTTGAAGTATTCTGTCCGATGTGTCCCCACTCCAATTTCTGCCGGGATTACCGCCTCATGACCAAAAGCTAAAGCAAACGGGGTTTCCCCTGTGGCGGTTTTGTGAGTTGTGTGGTAAGCCCACAACACTCCTGGTAGCTCGTCCACCCAAGCTCCATTCTTCTCTCCCAGTCTTGTTTTCAAGAGTTTTTTTATTACTTTGTTGGCTGCCTCCACCTGTCCGTTTGCCTGGGGGTGTGCGGGGGTGCAGAACTTCAGGTCCACCCACAAGTTTCGGCAAAATTCTTTAAAGTTGTTGTTGTCAAATTGTCTCTCATTGTTTGTAATGATGGCATAGAGGATCCCGTATCTGCAGATGATATTCTTCTAAATAAAATATGTCGTCTTTCTCTCCGTGATTTGGCTGAGGACTTCCACTTCTACCCACTTGGTGAAGTAGTCTATTGCTACAATTGTATGTGTTGCCGCTCCTCGGCCCTTAGGTAACGGACCAATCAGGTCGATTCTCCATTGGGCAAAAGGCCATGAAGATGTCATAGCGGTCAACTTTTCTGGGGGTTGTGCAGGAACCTCTGAGAAACTTTGGCAGATTTTACAGTTCTTTGTCATCCTTTTCGCATCCTGGTGCATTGTTGGCCAGAAGTATCCTTGTTGGAGTGCCTTGAAGGCTAAAGTTCTCACCCCCGAGTGATTGCCACATATTCCTTCATGAATTTCCCTTAGTACATAATCAGCTTCCTCGTTATCCAAACATCTCAAAAGGGGCAAGATGAATCCTCGGCGGTAGAGCACCTCATCGAGTAGCGTGTACCTTGCTGCTCGGCATTTTAATTTCCTTGCTTGCCTCTTGTCCTCTGGTAAAATACAATCGCGGATGTATGAGAGAATTGAGTCCATCCAGGATTCTTCAGTTCTTACTCTCATTACCTCTACTTCCTCCCGTATACTTGGCAAGGTCTTCACCTTTAGTGGAACTGACTTAGGTAATTTTGGATCGGCAGTTGCAACTATTCTAGCCAACATATCTGCTCGGTAATTCTCATTTCGAGATATCTGTTTTACCTCTACCTCTTTGAAAAGTCCAACCATCTGCTTTGCCTTCTTTAAATAAAGCCACATCTTCTCTTTCCTTGTTTGGAACTGATCACTGAGTTAATTGCAGACTAATTGGGAATCTGCTCGGATTTCTACCCTTTCTGCTCTTAGGGCGTGTGCAAGTCCAAGCCCAGTGATAAAGGCTTCGTATTCAGCTTGGTTGTTCGTGAGCTGGAATTCGAATTTCACTGCATACGTTATTTCGGTCCCTTCTGGGCTTCGTATTACAATACCTGCTCCGGACTCTTGTTCACTACATGACCCGTCAACCATTACCAGCCACACCCCCTCTGGTTTCTCCAGCTCTATTAGTTGTTCCTCTCGAACTTCTTCCCCTGTTTCAGCACGGTCCACCATAAAATCGGCCAGAGCTTGGGTTTTGATTGCTCCACGGGGCTTAAAGGATGGGTCAAATTCGCTCAGCTCCACGGACCATTTTACCAAGCGACCAGAAGCATATAGTTTTCGGAGCATTTGCCAAAGGGGCTGGTCAGTCATCACAACTATTGAGTGGGCCTGGAAATATGGTCGGAGTTTGCGTGCTGCCGTTATTAGAGCCAGCGCCCATTTCTCCATCAGTGGATACCTGGTTTCTGCGTCTACCAGGGCCTTGCTTGTGTAGTATACTGGGTGTTTCTTTCCTTCTTCTTCCCTGATTAATACTGAGCTGGTAGCCCATTTAGAGATTGCCAAGTACAAAAACAACTGGTCACCCTCTCTCAGAGTTGATAGTAACGGGGCGCGGGTCAGGTATTCCTTCAGCTGTCCAAACGCTTCTTCACATTCTGATGTCTACTCCATCTTTCCCCCTTTCCTTATGGTTTGGAAGAAAGGGTGACATTTATCTGTGGCCTGCGAGATGAATCGGTTTAATGCTGCCAATTTCCCTGTAAGGCTTTGCACTTCCTTAACTATTCGTGGGGACCTCATTTCTGTCACCGCCCGTATTTTTTTCGGGTTGGCCTCGATCCCTCGGTGGCTTACCGGGAATCCTAAGAACTTGCCCGAGCTGACCCCGAATGCACATTTGTCTGGGTTCAGCTTCATTTCGTACTTCCTTAGCAATTCAAAAGTCTATTCCAAGTGCTTCACATAATCCCTCGGTTCTTTGGACTTTGTGATCATATCATCCACATATACCTCTATAGTTTGACCAATCAAAAGGTTTGAAGATCTTGTTCACCAACCTTTGATAGGTAGCTCCTGCATTTTTTAGGCCGAAAAGCATTACCCTGTAACAAAACAAACACATGTTAGTTATAAAGGCGGTGTTTTCCTCATCCTACTCGTCCATGAGTATCTAGTTGTATCCGGAGAAGGCATACATGAAACTGAGCAGGCTGTGACCCGCTGTTGAGTCTACCAACTGATCTATTTTTGTTAATGGAAAACTATCCTTTGGGCATGCCTTATTGAGGTCCGTGAAATCTACACACATTCTCCATTTCCCGTTTGCCTTCTTTACCAGTACTACATTGTAAATCCGCTCCGGGTACTTGGCTTCCCTTATAAATCCTGCTTTAAGCAGCTTTTTCACCTCAACATTTATGGTCTCGTACCTTTCCTAGTTAAAGCACCTCATTTTCTGCCTTACCGGTCTTGCTCCTTCCTGATCGCCAACTTGTGGCAGGCTACTATGCGATCAATTCCTAGGATATCCTCATGAGACCAGGTAAATATGTCTGCATGGGACTGTAGACACTTCACCAGCTCACCTTTTATTGTCTCACCCAATCTTGACCCGATCTTAATCACTCTGCTCGGGTTACTCTTACTCACAAAGACATCTTTCAGATTCTCAACAGGTTCCTGGCGACCCTTTTTAAAATCTCCTCGGTTATCTAGTGAGGTAACCTGCAATGCCTCTTTGGCGGCTGTAGATAGCAGTTCCTTGCCATTCTCTGGTCGCCTTTTACTACGCCAACAACTCCATTTACTCTGTACTTTAATGCCATATAATACGTAGATATAACGCATTCGCTTATCCTCATGAACGGTCTCCCCAGTATCATCTGGTAAGGGCTTTTTTCTTGTACCACGATAAAGTCCAATACCATCGTTCTTTCAAACGGCTTTGACCCCACAGTAATCGGGATTTCGTTGACCCCCATGGGGGTTAACCGTCCCCATCCAAATCCCTTCAAGGATGTATTCGTCTGTTCCAGCTTTAATCCATGGGGGTTAACCGTCCCCATCCAAATCCCTTCAAGGATGTATTCGTCCGTTCCAGCTTCAGGTCTGAAATTCCCATATCATCTAGGGCTGACTTAAACAGAATGTCAACCGAGCTGCCCGTATCCACCAGTATTCGCCACAATTCTATACTAGCCGCCATTACCTTAATCACCAGTGCATCCTCATGAGGATATAAAATACCCTCTTCGTCGTCCTCTGTCCACATAATGGGAACTTGACGCACTTTTACCCTCTTGGCTGCTGGCAAATTAAAAATCACCTCTTTGCCGGTCATGGCCTATCTCTCATAGTTCTTTCGTGCCCTGTTCGAATCCCCGACCAATGTTGGCCCTCCTGTTATCACACGGATAGTGGGCTTTTCATGTTCCAAGCCTCTTTCAACTCCTTCATCCCGCATATACTGTGATTCAATGACGGGGGACACTCCATCCACGTACTCATCCAAGTACCGGTTCCTCACCAAATCCTCCACCTGAATCTTTACATCACGGCATTGGCTGATAGTGTGGCCGTGAGTGTCGTGGAATTTGCAGAACCTGCTCTTATCACGTCAGTGAGCAGATTTTATTATAGGGGCCGGAGGGTATAGCAGGCCTCGTCCTTCGATCCTCTCATACAATTCCTCTATGGAGATTTTTAGTGAGGTGTATTATCTATACAACGAGCTCTGATCAACCAATTGAACTGCTCAGCTATCATGGATATCGCTCCGGGCTGGTATCGTTGGTAGCTGATCTAATCATCCAACCCTGGAGTTAGTTGTATGTAGTGCTCTGGGAGTGTCGTGATAAGGATGGGCAGCCATCTACTTGAATTCTCATTGCCGTTTCGGGAATGGGGGGCGCAGAGGTTGAGCCCGACTGTATTGGGACTGTTGTGGTCTCTGAGCTATAGGGTAGGGGTAGGACCGAGCTGATAATCCGCCCAATACTGAGGATTCTCCAGCTTGCTTTCCCGATCCGATCCCGTTCGGGGTTCTCTGTTCCTTTCGTCTCAGTTCTTCCAGCTGTTCACTTTTTATCCTTGCCGATTTCTCCTCTTCGATTTCTATATCTCGCCTCGCCTGTTCATACCCCGCCGAGTAATTATGCACTAGGGGGCTTCTTAAGTTGTACCACAATCATCCTATTCTTACACCTTCTTTTAATCCCCTCAACGTCTGCAGGTGATTAAAAGCTCTCAGATCCAATACGGCTCGGTGATATCATTTTACAAAATCCCGAAGGGATTCATGCTCCTCTTGTTTCATCCCCATCAGTTCCATCATGTCGTCCTCTGAGGCCACTGCTCCTCGGAACTGTTCGACCAGCTCTTGGTACATCTGCTCGTACCCTTTTATACTTCATCAGGGCAGCTTGCAGTACCATTCTCGAGCTCATCCCTCCAGTGTCAACGGGAAAATCCTGCACCTCTGAGTTGGTGTCAGCCCCTGCACACTCGTCATGTCGTTGAAACGTTCAATATGCACTAGCGGGTCACTTCGTCCAGAGTATTTGAGGTCGGGAAAGCAAAAATCTCTTGGGATTACAGTACCCATGATCTCGATTGATAACAGAGACTCTTCATCTAGCATTATCCTCCAACTTGGGGGCTTTCTCTTGCCCTGTATTTCCTCTATCACCTACGCCAATCTGTGCACCTCTCCCTCTAATTCTACAGCACAGTCAGGATCACGCACAGTTATTTAGTCACGTTCCTGCTTGGCGTTCTGCAACCGCTGTCTGAGCTCTCCTTCATCAACACTGGCCCCTCGGCCATCAATTTCTAGTACATGTCCGGGACAAGGTTGGTCTCTCCCCTCATCCACACACTCTCCTGGAACCCGACCATTACTTCTATGGGGATGCACCCCATTAGGTTGGTTCGCCGGAGGAGGGATTTCCTCGACTCTACGCCTCCAGAGGCTGGGTTATGCTCCAACTTCATCTCTCCCTACGGGGGTTTCATAATCCCTTCTCCGCTCATCCCTCAACTCATACAATATGGTCGTGAGAGTCTCCATTTGTTTCTCCATCCGCTCCAGTCGATCTTGCATCATCCTCTCTCGAGCTTCATTCGTAATTTCCCAGAGAGTGATTGTCTCAACAATTTCATTGACATCCCTCAAAGCATCCTTCCTTGACACATCCATATCCCACCGTTCGATGCTTCTCTAGTAATTACCAATTTAGTAGTAGCTTCTTATCCAGCTCCCCACAGACGGCGCCAAAATGTTGATGCTGAAATCTGCTCGCCCTTTGCCCTACCAGATTTTTACACCAACATTTATGTATTCAGTAGTGAGGAAGTCAATTTCTTCTTGCTTCAACGATCACTCTAGTCACTGAAGTTGGAATTGTCCTTCATTCTCTCACTAAGCCTACATTAACAAAAGTGGATCAGAGATACCGGTGGTTTTCCCGGCGTAAACCCTCCGATACCTAAGTTAGCACAAGGTGTTTATGGGAATACGGTGCAATTTAGATTCGATAAGTTGATTATCACTTGCTCACAATTTGTATTAAAAAATGGTTTGGTTTCAATTTGGCAGAGCTTTCCATCCGATGCCTAAGTTAGCACAAGGTGTTTACGGGAAAACGGTGTAATTTAGATTTGATAAGTTGATTATCACTGGCTTACAATTTGTATTAAAAAATGGTCTGGTTTCAATTTGGCAGAGCTTTCCCTTCTCTCAATTTTTATGTCCTTTTTCTTCATTGGTTTCTTCCTCCTTTATAGCTGTTGTCCCACCTTTCCGTTTCTCTTTCATCCCCCCTTATCTCGGGTAGTGGCAGCCACTCATGAAACTCCAACTGCTACATTGTGGGTAAACGTGGGACACCGAGTCTCCCTCAACGGTTTTGGGCATAGCGCAACTATAGTGATTGCGTGAGATTGTGTTTCCGCTCTTTGGTGAATGGGTATCTGCTCGGTACTTGTCTCTGGTCGGTACGTTCCTCTGGCTGATACTCATCTATGGTTGGCTCTTAGTTCGTTGAAGACTCATTATCAGTGTTCTGCTCGTACCATTTGGCTGAGGTGATCCATGCCGGGGTGGGAATGATGGCACAGCTGAGCTGATGCTCGTATTTACTTAACACACGTCATTTTACTATCAAAATTCTTTGTTTGGGATCCCTCTATGTTACATTCATGTAATTTAAAATTTTCTCATATAAATAGTGAGTGGTGTGGGGCACACTCACTATTCATGTGAAAAGGTTATAAGTTACATAAATGTAACTTAGCATTAGCCCTTCGTCAATTATTATTTTCATTGAATGTTTTAATTTTTATAAATTTATACTAAAACTATTAACTTCGTTAAAAAATTACTATTGTTATAAGGATATTTTAAGAATTTTAATATATTAAGTCAAAAGTAATACAATATTTTATATTTAAAAAATAATTAATTTATAAAAAGTAATCTCTTTTTATATAATTTAATTTTTTTAAGTTTAGAATATTAAATTGTGCTTACATAGTTCAGGATCAAATAAATTTTTATTAAAATTTATGTTACGAATTTTGTTATTTTTAACAATTTGATGATCAAAAGATAAAAATTGGAAAGATATGTGAAAAAAGGAAAATTTTAGTAGAAAAATAAAATGTTAAAAAAAAATAAGGTGGTAAAATGATAATATCTCTTTTATTGGACGTTGTGTGACTTTCTTTCTCATATTTTATATTTAAAATTTCATTCACTCTGAAAACTTCGTGAATGATGAAGAAGCAAATTGATTTACACTTAAAAAAGAAAAAAAAAACATTCGAGTGGGTTTAATTTCGGCCAAGATTTAATATTTGGATCATAAGGCGATACAATTACTAATTGTTTGTTTGAGAAATAGAGGAAGCTTGATATGTTCATGAGATTTTGTTCGGTTTTTCAACTCTAAATAGTTGCAGTTTTTGAAGGATTAAAAAGTTCAATTAATTTATTTTTTCAGTTTGAAAATAAAGAAAGGGTAGATACAATGAAGAGCATTACAACCTTTAAACATATCATATTATCATTACAAACTACTATATACAACTGTAAGGCGAAATAGAAAACGTGTTGTTTTCTCCTATTTATGTACAATTAATCAATGAAAAAGTGCACAAACACCAGGCTTCCATTTATTTCAATTTCATCATCTAATGAGAGACGTCTTCAGAGACACAAGACCAGCAAGATGTGAAACAGAATCCTCATCACCAGATGGTCCAAAAGCCTCCCAAAAGCGGACAGTCTCATCCGCGCCAGCTGTTGCCACAGTTAGGCCATCAGGACTCTGCAACGCGTTGATATGGAGAAGTTAGTTAGATTCAGTTATTTTAAGAATACAGTCCGCCGGATTCTAAAGTCAAAAGTTCTTGCAAGTCAAACCTGGGAAAGATCGAGGATTCTGGAGTTTGAAGACTGTAACTCTCCCACTTCGGTCATGTTGGGGTATTTCCACAAGCATAGTTTGTTTCCATCTCCGCTTGCACTGAAGCCATGGCCACTTAGTACCTCTTTGTGATGCCTGTTCCACTCCAGTCCACAAATCTGCACGAAACATCATTGCCATAAGGAAAGTAAAGTGAAATTCCAAGCTGGACAGGTATATACGGGTGATTTAATTTCCATCTGACAAATAATTTTTGTTTTTGGTATATGAAAAACTGATAGGACCGAGGAGTGAAATATTTCACTTGCCTGTGCTTTTGCATCTATGCTGTGGATGCATGTTCCTTTTTGTACATTCCATATCTTAATACACCCATCTTCCTTGCCCCCACCAGTGGCGAGTACATTAACCTGATGAGGGCTCCAGGCAAGGGCTTTTACTCCACCGCAATGGTCAGTGAATCGGTGCAAAGATTTGGATGAACTCATTTTAGAACGTTCCCATATGCGTACAACATTGTCGTCACCACCACTCGCCAGTAGATTGCCTTCATTAGACCATTTCAGTCCGCACACTTCTCCGGAGTGTGCTTTTATGCGAGAGGTCACATTATTTGATGCTCTGACTGCAAGTGCATGGAACGGAAAAAAAAGTCACTATGGGAATGATTAATAATTAGAAAAACTATGAAGTAAGGGAATCTGGTTTAGATTTCCAGGAAGAAATGATGAAATTCAAGTACCATCGTGATTAATGATGGATTTGTCTTTGCTGCCTGATGTTAATATGTGACCGTTCCAATGGTTCCATGATGAAGTTGCTACTCTTCTATGATGACCCTCCAGGTTTCTAACCTGTATGTAAGAATGAAATTATGCTTACAATCAACTTGTTCAGAGACCAGCATAGCTGATTCAATAAGATTAGAGAAAGAAGAAGAGAGAAAACTAGAGGATTACAAGTTTTGAAGTCTCAGCACCCCAGAGTTGAAGTTTGGAATCCATATATCCCACGGCCAAAGTTTTGGCATCATGAGACCATGATACACTTGTAGGGTAATCATCCTCCCCAGGAACTTGCAACAACTTTTTTACCTTCCCATTCTCCCATTTCCAGAGAAAGAGCGCCGGACCCAAAGCAACAGCAAGAACATTATTTCTCCCCCAATCTATGACTTTTGAATAATAGTCTTCCATTAGATATGGTGCATCCAGGATCCGAGCTTCTCTCTGCACACACCATGAAGTTAATATTGTTAGGTGCAGAACCATAAACTACATATAATCTTTGCAAGTTAGACAACTTTCTTCGTTTTCTGTCTATATGAAATAATGACTTAAGTTTGATTTGAAATCAAAGCATGCTTATCCCAATCCGCAATTCATGTCCAGTGGACAATCTTGAGTTTGCATCTCATTTTCCAAAAAAATACACGGGACAAATTATTCAAAAATTATATTCACATACTAAACTTCACAAGTCATTCTAAAGTATTCATGAATAGGAAAGTATCACAGTGCTATAATGTTTAACAGATACAAGTCTCCAAAGCAGGCCGCATATAGCTATATGAATACAAGCATGTTCACACACAACCACTGCTACTTCTGTAAACTAGTCTTTCACTAATAGCTAATGTGATTAGAACAGTTGAGTACCTTGGGCAAGCGTCGAGGTCAGGATGTTTTGGTAATACTATTTCTCAAGGCCTCAGCGTCCTCCTTTCTTAGCTCATCTATGAGACGATTCGACTTTCTACTTGATTTTTGGGTTCCCCTAAACACCAACATCCTAAATGGTCTCCCTTCCGAATCCAGAGTCAACTTCTCTTCAATTTTCTTTCTGTACTCATCCTATTACAAAGAGAAAACAGAACTCGTTAACCTAATTGTAAAATTTCAGACAATTCAACATACAGATCATGCCTCATTTCAAGAAAATCCTATAATCCGAAACCCCAATGAACCAAATTTCAACATATTCTTAACGACCCAACAAAGGAAAGATAACAAGATCAAAGTGACACGAGAACCAATATCTAATTTAAGAAAAACCCATAAACCTAGGTCATGAATTCGAAATTTCAAAAAAAAAATCACCAACAAAAACCCCAAAACAACAGAAAAAATAAGTAAATTTTTAAAAACAAATCAATGAGAAAGAAAAAACTTACACTGAAACTGGGATTGTGATAATGTTTGGTTGTGTGGGTCAGTAAACCGTGAGCTTAATCGAGATTCATCAAACTTCGGTTGGGTATAAACCGATCTCCCTTTTAACATGTACCCAAAAAAAAAAAGATTAGTTAAAAAATACAAAATTTAGAAAATTCAATCAACAAGAGGAAAATGAAGATAAAAAACGAAAATAAATAAAACGGTAATTTTTTGGTACCGGAGAATTGAACGCAGAGGAGTTGCTTAGTGGCCTAATGGGAGAGTACCAGTCGGTTTCAACGAGTCTACTCGGTCTTGTTGAAGAATCCATTGACAGATTTCACAATGTTAACTGTGTGAAACAGAGAGATTAAAAAAAACTCAAGCCTTTGTGGTTTTTAAGGTTGCGTGAAGAACAAGTCAGAAATTTGATAATCTTGTTCAGCGAAGGATTTGCTATCTACCGCCAAAACACCCCGCGACCGTTGTCATTTATAGCCGCCAAAGTATCGGGTCGGATCGGGTTAGGGTTATGGATTATGTTCGGATTTAGGGTATTTATGTCTAGTTTTTTAATTTGAACGCAAAAAAAAAAAAAACAATAATTGCAGTTTAAAGTTTTAGCGACCAACTTTTGTAGGAAATAGTTTTTTTTTTTTATAAAAGTGTTTCTAAGAAAAATATTTAATGAGAAAATACCTTGATTTCTTTATCAAAAAAACAAATATTTTTAATTTCTTGTGGAAAATATGTTGCTATTTTATTTAAAAAATATTTTAGGGTTTAAAAATTAAAAAAAACTTTTAATTTTTTTAAGAAAATGATTTTTTTTTGACAAATTATCACTGCACCACCTTTATTTTACTTTATTTTCATCTCACATCATAAAATTTTAACATGTTCTCTGCACCACATTTTTTTTAAAATTTGTATCAATTAGTCACTTTTACACCAACACTATTAAATAATTTAAACGAAATGATAATTTTATCCCTAAATAAATTAAAAGTTCATTTTATCTTATAAAAATTTTGAAAAATAAAAAATTATAATTATAAAATACTACTAAATTTAATATAAATAAATAAATCTCAAATAGAGGTGCTCAACTAATTTTTATTAAATTTAGATTTTGTAAAATTTTAATACTAATTTTTATTAAAAAAATTAATTTTGAAAATTTTTAATAAAAATAACTAATTTATTTATTAAAAAATAAATTCTAAAATTTTAATAATCTAGGGGATTTTTATTAAATCCCAAAATTTTGCAGTTATTTTTATAAATTATAATTTTTTATTAAAATAATTTTTATTAAAAATAAAAATCTAATTTTAGGATTTATTTTTTTACTAAATTTAGGGTTATTTTTATAATTATATTTTTTTTTTATTTTTCAAAGCTTTTATAAGATAAAATGATCTTTTAATTTATTTAGAGGTAAAATTATCATTTCGTTTAAATTATTTAACGGTGTTAGCGCAAAAGTAACTAATTGATAAAAATTTAAAAAGAAATGTGGTGCAAAGAACATGTTAGAAATTTGTGGTGGTTGGATGAACATAAACCAAAACAAATGTGGTGCAGTGATAATTTCTCTTTCTTTTTTCATAAATTACATATATTACTTTCTATATAACAATTACAAAATAATAAATCGGTTTTTCATTCTTAAAAGAAAAAAGTTTAAAAGCTAATATTCTATTGGTTACATTTGGAGCTAGCAAATTGAGTACAGTCTGATTACCCAACACGAATATGACACGAATAAATGGGTATGGATGGTTAACATTTGACACGATCACTAAATTAGGTTGGGTCCTGATTGACACGATTGTCTTATGTGTCAAGTTAAGATTAATGCTCTTGACCTATTTATTTGATCAATGACACAATTATATTTTCTATTTTAAATTAATTTGTAATTCTTATCATCTAAACTCAACTATTGGACATAATTTTCTCTTTTTATTTTTTATTCCTTTTGTAAGGATAAACATATACACATTATTTCATTTATAAAATGTTATTTTGATTTAGAACTTCAATAGTATAAATGTATAAAATATTAGTAGACATATATATTTTCTAATATCGATATATAATATTATTTAAATATATATAATTAAAACTTCAATGGTATAGAATGCGTAACATTTTAGTAAATAAGTGTGTGTGTGTGTATAATGTAAATTTTGTTAAATATATAGATATTAAGCGGATTATTGAGCAACCTATTCATTTTTTTTTATGTCGGGTTAGAATTTCAATATTTTGATACGATTATTAAATAGGTCGTGGTTGAATCAATTTAAATTTGTCATGATACGAAACTAACACGGTATAAATATGTACCAGTGAGTCGTCTTGTCTGCTTTAGTTACATTTAAATGTTTTCTTTTTAATTCTAAAATTTTTGCTAGTTGATTCTTGAACTAATAGAATTACTTGAAGTGGCATTGAGAATTCGAACCTTACTCGCACGGGTGAGGAGAGAGTTTGTCCATTGTATTAATCCAACTATTATTTCATACATTTAAGCCATCAGGAAAAAACACACTAAAAATTTAAGAAGACCTATTCTAATCAGTTATGTAAATGGTGGCCAATTTGTGGCTGCACAGAATCTCCTAATCTCTCCTTGCATGCCAGTGAGAACTTCAATGGCTCCCATTTTCACCATTGCAGCACCAAACTGTATGGGAAAGTCTAAGGCATTGGCTATGCTCATCACAGTGGCTCTTGTCAATGGGTGTAATGCCAATTCTTGATCGATTTCGAGCACTCCTCTGTT
Source organism: Citrus medica (assembly GCA_002013955.2). NCBI lineage: Eukaryota > Viridiplantae > Streptophyta > Magnoliopsida > Sapindales > Rutaceae > Citrus > Citrus medica. The sequence goes on along the minus strand of MKYO02024899.1, from coordinate 61,085 downwards.
CAGCATTAACTGTCTGTAGTAAGAGTTGTCCAGGAATGGAATTTGAAATGGATTTTGATCAAGATCAACCGTGTTGTTTGCCGTTGTTGTTGTTGTGTCTAGAGGGCACCGCGCTCTCAGCTTATTCGCGAGGAATGAATCCATTGTGGGGTCGGGTCTGCCTGTGCTTCTGAAATTGTAGAGACGATCTTTGAAGATTGAGCAATGTGCTACTCCTACAGAGTGACCTCCTAAAGCAATCATAAAATGCAATGGAAATTATGAACACAAGAATTTTCAAGTGCTTTCATGGAAAAAAGTGTTTTCAGCTAAATACCCATCAGAAGAACCATGTCGGTAAGATTGAGGCCTTTGTTAGCAAACACGGCCATAGTCTGAGGGATCGAAGCTGAAGGACCTGGGATAGAAATGGACACATTCTGAGCTAGAGACACTAAACCATCTCTTCTTCCTGTTTCCACCTCATATCTTCCTCCGCCGCCCTGCAGTTCAATTGTCAATTACCGAAGTAATGTTGAGTTTGATTGAATATATAAGCAGATATGGCATGCGCAGAGAGAAAGTTTTAAGTACCAAGAAAACAGCATCTCTAGCAGCAATGGCAATGAGATCAGCACAGGAAACGACACCAGGACAAAATCTTTCAACAGCAGCCTTTGCTTCGTCTATGATATCATAACCCCTTATGGTCAGATTTGGAATTGCTGTTTTCTCGCTGTTGGTGGCATCTATCAGAATTGATGCGTCGCAACCCTTTCTCATCATCATTCCCACAGATTGTGTTTTATCAGTGCTTAAATATCAAGATAATTGTACAGATTTATTAAACTCCTAGCCAGCAACCCAGTTCCAAATGTATGTAGACCATTTAATGAATTTCTATTCAGTATGTCTAATTCGTTGTATAATAAAAGTATAGACAAGAAACATTTGCAATTAAAGAACATAAAAGAAAAAAAAGAATGAAACATGCGCGGTGTGCACACAAAGAATGTTTACCAACCAATGCAGCGTCAATGTTTCTTGCTTCATACAAGTTTTAAGGACTTGATAAAATTGATTAACTATGCGTGTTTGTTGGTGCATGGAATGCAAACAATGCAGTTCTAAACTTAAGCAAGAATATATGCTTGGGAAAATGGAAGCTTACATTGACAAAGCAATCATGAAACTGCAAGCGTATGAGGGCAGCCACGACAGTGGGATCTCTGATGAACCTGGCTGTGACAACACCGGCTACTATCATCTCAACATCAGCAATCCCACATTTTCCTCTGTAAAATCCTACCTGTAATGCACCATGGCTCAATCCTGCGATGTTTGCTAATAAACACAGCCTGAGAATCAACAAAGCCACAGCCTGCTTCACCTTCTTCATCTTCCAAATATGATCTACTCTCTCACTTATCTTTTTCCAAGGGATGGAAGAAGAAATCAAGATCCAATTGTTTACCTTTGAATTAAACAGATTCAAAGAGACGATGCAATTTGTGAGAAACCATTTCTTCAAGTGTCTCTTATATTGTTTTAGTGCATTAGAGAATTTTGGAGTCAATTGTCTTTCTCATTTCCTTGTTTGTTTATGTTATACTCTACTATACATGCATGCCTTGGGGTATGGTGCTCTTGCGGTCTTTGATTTTATATATAGCAAGCTCTACCGTTGCAAAGCCATACTGCCACGGACTTAAAAAATCCACAAAACAATTATACAACTGTTCACATCAAGTTCGGCTCCCCATGATCCAGGGTAAAAAAAAGCTTTCACGATATCACATTTGCTATAACAACTAGAGTTTGATATGGCAGCACATAACTTTTTACAATGCTAAGCAGCCTCTTCTTCTAGCAAGCCAGAAGAAAAAGATAAATAAAACAAGAATGATTCTGCCAATTCCTAACTTCGAAAATTCAACCTATGAAAGTAAAAGATTCAGATGGCCGCCACTGCCACTAGGCCTCTGGGGAGTATTGAGTACACACTTGAGGGAGGGCGGCACAAAAAAGAGTTGAAGAGAATGCTCTACAAGAACTACAACTGCTGGTATATACAATTCACCCTAAATTACAGCATCGGCAAAACTATACAAGTCGGAGGATGAACTCGGATTACCACCAGCAATAGATGAATGATTTATCAGACCTGCAAAACGATCTAGAGATGGTGACGGTCGATATAAGCCATCAAACACTATAGTTGCAGGTAGCCCAGTAAAGCTTTGCCCAATTACTCTGTCATCGTAAACTGCATCTCCAGCTCTGTGCCATCCATATGAGGAGCCATTGGCATGCATCATTTGGCCATACTTGTCAACTGCTGTCTCTCCATGAACACCATTAAATGAACCAGTAGGGCGGGTAGTAATTCCAGGGGACATGCTAACTTCAACACCAACAGCATTCACCCTGCTTCCAGCTCCAACTGCCGGGCCAAGAGCATCAGGCAGAGCCCCGGTATTGTATACGTGCGATGCAGCTGAGACAGCAGCATGGCTAATATAACCACCAAAACCACCATCAAACAAATTTGGTGTCAAACCACCATATGACCTCTTCTCATCTGCATAATTAGCAGCCCTGGGATCATTCACTTGGAAGACATGGGGAGATGTCATCAGGCAAGAGGCATTCGGAGTTGATCCCTTGGCGGTAAACCGACAACGTTTCATTTCTTGACCGTTCCATTTATTGGAGGACTCAATTTCACCCACTTTTCTCTTTGGCATTATCTTATTTTCCATTATTTGTTTGTTCCAATCAGCAATATCTTTCTCCAACTTGATTATCTTATCCTTGATTTGCCATCCAGGAAGCAGCTTGGCCGGATCAATTTTTTTATCTTCCAAACACTTGATAACAGATTGCAGAGCAGCTAAATGCTTTTCATTTGCTTCTTTCTTCTGTGAAAGAGCATCACAAGAAACCACCATTAATCAAAATATAGATAAAAATAAAAATATTACAGTAGACTAAGAAATAGACTAATACCAACAAAACAGGTGCATCCCGCTTTGTCCTCTTCCATGCATCCTTAGACTCACGTAAGAATGAAATCAAAATTTTATGAGGAGAGAACTTATCCTCAATCCCAAAGGTATACACAATATCTACAGCTTCGACATGCATTCCATGCTTCTTCATATTCTCTACTATTTCTGTCATAGAAAAGAATTACAAAACATGGTTAGATAAATCATCAACGAGTCAATCCATTTCCATAGCCAGAAAACTAAAAGGCAAAAAAGATGATGAATATGATAAAGTACAACTGCAGCTAAGAATAGTTTGCTACAGCTAAGCCAAAAGGCAGCATCCACCAGCCTTCATAAATAAGATGCCATGTATCAACAAGCACAGTCAAACATGTTACAAATGCCAGCTGAAATTAATATGAGCCAACAATTTCACTCTAATTAACAGGAAGTCGAAATAGAGAAAAAGCCCAATGAACTTAGGTATAATAATGACAGCAGGTTCGACTTAAATCGAAAACAAACACACACAAACATATACAGAAAACTTCTCTTATCCGGTTTCAATTCAATTAAGCAGGAGCATTAATTGCTTATGCACTAGCTCTTTTACTTTCTTTTTTTACCATATATACTTATTCTCTATCAAGAAAAAAAGTTTTTGAATTTTAGTTAATGAACAAAAATGAGATTCTTGAACGCAAAACCATATGTAATAGATTGAATGCAAAAAATGAAAATAACAACGTAAATTAGAGTGATGCATAAACCATCCATGATAATCAACTGCATCCTTTAAACTAAAAACCAATCACCATGCCATTACACACTGTCACGTGAAAGAAAAGCAACAAGATCAACAGGTTATTTTTTCCAAACAAAAAAATAAAGATGAACAAATTGCCATGTTTTGTCCCTAAACCCAGGTTGTTAGTACTTCATGGTCCCAATGCTGGTAATAAATTCCCAAAGTGGTGAGGTAAAGGCCAGAACTTTGTTTCATCAATTTGGAAACCAAAATGTGATTAGTGTGAGAGTTCTTTTGAAGACTGCTTTACAATTCTTACGATATAAATCTTTAGATCCCAGACTAGTGGTCCTAATGGAATGGCAGACATAAAAACTCAACAATGTTAAGGTAGTGAGGCTACATACAAAACACCCATGATTGTTCATATTCAATTATCAATAATATAGGAGAGAAGAATCATAAAATAAAAACGAATTTTGTAGTATCTGAACTTGATTAGTCGAGCAAGAACAACAACTGCAGCAGTTAAAAAGAAACACATCAACACCTGATCTTCCTTTAAATGTTTGTGAAATATAACAGAGAAGCATTTGATGCAGCTAAATTTAATTAATTGCTGCCTGAGGTTTTTTTCTAAAAAGTTGATTGGGCAGCTTTTTTCTATTAGTAAATAAGTTGGGCTAATTAAATCCTCGCCTTTGAAACAATCTGACGGTGAGTATTGAGAATCTGTGTACTTTTGTTTATCGATAGAATTGATAATCGAAGCTTTCTGACTATATATATAAAAACACACACTAATAAAACTGAAAGACAGTCGCAGAATTCCTGTTCCCCCATTAAGGAAACATTGGCCATCCCAATTAAGAAGGTTGAGAATTTACAGGTAGATAAATGAATCTTGACCGGATAAATAAATGTTGACCGAAAACAGACAAAATCACAAGTGGAATCTAGCAACGCATTTCCTATTAAGAAACAAACACGCACACATACACCCAAAAAAAAAAAAGAATTAAAAAAATACTGTACCCCCAATGCAGCCAACCTAAAATCAATCTTGCATGATTTTAAATGAAGAAAACCCATTGCAGAGTAGGGACGATTGACAGGATTTACATATACATATAGATATCCATATCCGCATACATGGACATATACATATGCATATACATATACATATACATATCAGTATACATGTACACACACACACACACACACACACATCCTCACTATGTTAAAATGAGGATGCCACTTACAGACAAAAAACACTGTTTCCAATCCATTAAAATCTGTGTTTTTTGTATTTTAGTGACATCCTCACTTTAACAAAGTGAAAATGTCCTCACTAGAGAAGGACTCTCTCTCTCTCTCTCTCTCGATATATATATATACATATAAATATATAGATATATAGATATATATATTATGTAGCCTAACGGCAACCCTATCTCCTCCCCATCCATGTAAGCAGAGTTCAAAACTCAGACCTCCTGTTTCCAACACAGGAGATTTTACCACCTCAACTAGATGGCCCACAATTACCATGAAGGCAGACTTGTGAAATAGTTGGTTTCTAGGAGTGTGAATAAATAAAGCATGATAGCCAAAATACAAGAATAGAAGTACTCATAACCAGAAGAAAAACGGCCTTTGCTATAGAGATGCGATAATGTGGGAATATAACAAAAATCCACTGTGGCTTCTGGTCTCTCTTCATATACTTCTAAAACTATTTGTCGCCTTGAATAATATTCATGCCCTACGACAATCATTGTATAAGAGCTTAAATTTCCCTCAATCTTCTTCCAAGTAAAGCAATGCTATTTTCTGTGCCTTCAATTAAAAATTCTCCATCCTGAAGAAAACTAAAAATGTGATCTTCAATAATTAGAATTGACTAAAATGAGTTAACCCTTCTAACAGAAAACTTTAGAAGAGAGAATCATAGAGCAACCTTTATTGGTTCAACAATCTGAGTAAAAAGAAAAATGAAATATCCTTGCAATTGAATTCGTCGTGAACCTGATAACAGCCACTTTAATTACCACAGGCTTTCCGTATTCGGAGAAGCTAATGTCTCGTTCCCAACTATGATTCTGTAATGTTTTATCTTCTGTATAAGGTATTCAGTGCTGCAACATAACCTATTAATTGATAAGAAACCTATACTGCCTACGTCAGCAACAGAATTTTGCGAAAAAAAGGACTCGTTTAATTTATACAATTATCAAAAACCTGACTTCCACATTAAAATTATGCTCTCTTCCAAGAAGAATGTACGTGTTCATTCTACTAATAATCATAAACTCAATAAATAACAACAACAATGATAAGTAACACATACACTCAATATGTAGCAATAACAATGATATAAATTCACCACAATGCAAAGGCAGCAACAACAACAAGAAGCAACCTAAGTGAGATAATAAGGAGAAAAGACCTGGAATCTTCTGGACAAGAACACGGGATCCTTTAAGCAAATGCCCAATCTCCTTCACATTGCCAAACCTAATCAAATCCCTGATATCATCATTCTTAAAACCTTTAGGAATCCCAAAACAAGCAATAAACAGAAGCAAGCCTCTGGCGTCAATCTCACAAGCTTTACTCACACCGCCTTCACTAATCAGCCTCTTTTTCCATGCAATCGCATTATTCTCGGCCTCTTGTTTCACCGGCTTCTCAATCTCAATCTCCTTTTCGCTCTCTCCGATCACGATAAGGAAAAGCTCCAACATCAGAACCGAAGCTTGCCGCGACGTGATCATAGGAGAATTCTTCGTGTACGCTCGGATTCCTTGGAGGAAGAACCTCCCAACGCAATCTAGCACCAGCTTCGCCGGCTTCGGCGCCGATTTGAGCGCCGAAATCGCTTCGTCTCGACGGACGCTCTGGATCTCCGATAAGTTCGAGACCACGTACTTCCTTAATCCGCGGCTGTACATCGTCTCGCAGAGAGAATGGAGCTCCGACCGCCGCTGCGAGGACTTTTTACTGTCGTTCTCAACGGTTTCCGTTGGTGCTTTCGACGCCGTAACTTCATCCGTTAGAATCCGAGGAATCTGGTTGTGGCGCGTTGTCGTCTCGGGAACAACTGACGGCGCCGTTAATTCTAATGATTCCGCGTTTCCATTATTGAATTTGGTGTCCATGGTGTCCATAGCTTCCCCAATAAAATCGACAAGCTTTTGCAATTCTTCGTATCTTTTATTGAATTCGAGAATTTTAGGGGCGAGGCCACTGAGTTCGTTGACGGATTTCATCAACTCAGACTCATTCAGCTGAGCCATGGATATACCCCCTGCAATTTTAAGATTTTCCAGGCAAAAAAGGACACTAGTGTCTACGCAGCGCTTTGATCTTTTACCGTTTCCTTCCTCTATACTATATATATATAGGGAATTTCCGTTTTTTTTTTAAAGCTTTTTTTGTCTTATTATTTATTTACACTTTAAACTTTTGGCGGATACACGTGTAATAATATCTTTAGCACATCAGAAAATCCTTAGTGCCGCAAAACTAATGTGTATCGCGCGCCGTGTTACGTGTGAACCTGCCCAATAATATTTTGACACATATTATAATTTTTTTTTCTTTTAAATGCTAATCATTCTGAAAAGAAAAGAATAATTTAATTGGAACTTTTACATAATTATTCATTGTTTGTGCCATGACCATGGTCGATGCTGTGCTCTGTAATCTGAGTACTAACAAAATGGTCAAATTTTATTGTTAACTTTATGTCTAAATGATTTTACTAATTTTATAGTTTTTTTTTTAATCCGGACCATCTGATGACGTTCATACTGTAGGTATAGTTCTCAATTATTTTGTTATTTAACAATTCCCTGCTTACTCAGGAACCAATAACCTAAAATCAGGTGGGTCCTGTCAATATCGATTTAACTGTTTAAAAATTAAAAGGAGAGCAGTATATACTGCGATGTATTTGTCTGAAGCAATGGTTCAAAGAGTTCAAAGAATAATTTACAAGCTTTGCTTGTATATACAACTTGGAATTAATCAATCATCTATACTACCAACAAATTTAACCACATTATCAAGTTAAGCAGTATAGTCAGTCGTACACAGAATAAGATTAGAAGATGGATGTTGTATCCGACAATTTAGCACTATTATCAGATCGGTTCCTAACATACGGTTTCCCGGAGGCATCCAAGTCAATAATGGCTGTGTCACCAGGCTTGTAATCTCCAGCGAGAACTGCTTCGCTTAATAGATCTTCGATTATTGAAGTAACTGCTCTCCGAAGAGGCCTGGCGCCATAAGCCTGGTCATAACCTTGCTGGCATATGAAATCTTTAATTGAATCGGACACCTCCAGTCCAATTCCTAGAGATATAAGCCTCGCCTTCACCTCTTGCAGCATCAAACTCAAAATCTCAAGTATCTGAAAACAAACAGCATTTGTCACTTCCCATTTTGAAGGGGTAGGTTCACTCAAATATATCAAAGTTTTTCCAATTCAGGTTGTTAATTGAAACTTTGGATACTCAGTAGCCTTAAAATAATCATTTAAATGCAGATAACAAAATTTAATGGATGAGGGTAACAACTTATTCACTCATGATTGTGCTTAAATCAATGGAAGTTGACAAACCTGAGCCTTTTCAAGGGACCGAAAGACGACCACTTCATCTATCCTATTAAGTAACTCTGGACGAAAATATGCCTTAAGCTCCTCAACTACGAGTGTCTTCATTCCAGCATATGAAGTTGACTCATTATCTTCAAGCAAGAACCCAATAGAGCCATGTCTGCCCTTTGCAATTGTCGTAGATCCCACATTTGAAGTCATGACTATCAATGCATTCTTGAAAGATACTCTCCGACCCTGTTAACCCAATACAGGGTTAGAGACTTGACAGTTGATAATAATCAAGGAACAAAATAATTCACTAGGAAAAAATTTGTTTTAAGATATTTTTCTACAATTTCTGATACAAGTGTGAACACCATCCACTAACATGAGAATCAGTTAGGTGGCCATCTTCAAACACTTGGAGGAGGATGTTAAATATATCTGGATGTGCTTTCTCTATTTCATCTAGCAACAACAACGTAAATGGCCGTCTTCTAATAGCTTCCGTAAGAAGACCTCCCTCTTCATACCCAACATAACCTGGGGGTGATCCAATCAATTTGCTCACTGTATGCCGCTCCATATATTCACTCATGTCCAATCTTAGCATGGATGACTCCTGCAATATAACACCAAGAGAAACCACAGAATATTACCAATTCAGTGGAATAAAAGAATTCTATGCGAACCACAGGCTTATACACGGATGCAAATGACTATTAATTTACGTCGCACCTAGGAAATGACATTAAACATAATCATGACATCACCTTTGAAGGCCCCAATATTTCAATTTCTCATTTGTAGAGTAACAATTACCTGTTATTTATCTCAAAAATATTTTTGTAATACTTAATGTTCTACAAGATTTTTCAAATTATCTCAAACAACTAAATTGCCCCATGCAGTTCATACCTTACTATTATCTAACTACATATAAATATATATGGAAAAGATGTTTCGTTCTATTTCCAAAATATTTCCACGATCCTCACCAAGCATGGACTTTCCCAATGAATGTTGCTTCAATTGTGAACAAAAAAATAAGACAGGCCATCTAGTTTAACAAATCAAATTCAACATATTTGACGTGAAAGAGCTACTTTTACTGAATTGAATGGGGAGGGAAAAAATAGGTAATGAATCCTTACCGACCCAAAATAGCATGCTGCCAAAGATTTTGCCAACTCAGTTTTTCCAACACCCGTTGGGCCACAAAAGAGCATTGCAGCTGTTGGCCTGTTAGGATCCTTCAGGCCAACCCGGGATCTCTTAACAGCTCGAGAAATGGCGGCAACAGCCTCATCTTGACCAATAACTCGCTTTTTAAGCTGCTCTTCGAGACCCACTAGCAGCATTCTTTCATCGGCAGTGATCTGCTGAACTGGGATCCCAGACCAAAGTGAAGCAACTGCTGCAATATCATCAGGTCCCACGACTGCAGGTCTGACAATAACCACAGAAGGAAATACCGTAAGAAATGAAACCAAATTCTGAGGATTGTAAGTTCATACACAGTTTTAGGATAAAATTCATACTCATCATCATCTGAAGCAGAAGGCAAAGAGGATTCTACAACAATTTCACTAGTATCACCCATGCTGGCAACAACATCATCATATTTCAACCTACTTCCCTGGACCTGCTTACAGTAAAAAAATGAAACTGGGGTTATCAGTAGATCAGAAATTCAAATATAACTAAGAGGCAATGTCATTACCACTTCATGCATGGCCTGAACAGTTCTAATTTCTTGCCAATAGTCATCTGGTGGCTTCGAAAGTATACAAGTTTGCTGTTCTTTTTTCCTCTTAAATAACTCAATATGAGCTCTACTTCCAGCCTCATCAACGAGATCAATGGCTTTATCAGGAAGATACCTGTCAGAAATATACCTTGCTGACAGGTGCACAGCAGCATTTATTGCTTCTAGCGTGAATTTGCAGTTGTGATGGGCCTCATATTTCTCACGCAGACCCAAGAGTATCCTAACTGCATCCTCCTGAAATTATTGTCACATAATGTCAATAAGAATAAGGCAAAACATAAAGAAATAAAAGTAAACGGAGAGACTTCACAAATAAAAATAAATATACATATCGACAATAACCTGGCTTGGTTCACTAATCAATACAGGCTGGAATCTCCGGGCTAATGCTTTGTCCTTCTCAAATTGGGTCCTGTATTCATCTTGAGTTGTGGATGCAATACACTGCAAGCAATGGGATGTTAATGCGCCAAGTACAATGTAAAGATTTGGGAAATGAATAAAAAAAAGGGTAAATGAGAACAGTTGAGTTACTAAGAAATGTACATATCACTCTGATAAAATAGATTCAAGTAGACCTCGCAATAGAATTCAAAAATCTTATTGAAAATAAGAAGTCCGATTAAAGGGTGTCACTTTCAAACCTCACAACTTTAAAGTGCAGAAAAAGAACATGCATCAGCAACTGCAACTTTTTATAACAAAAACCCAAGGGCTTTTGCATTCCAATCCCCAAGAAGTCAAGAAATTTGATTTCTGAGGTTTGAATCAGTACTTTTTTTTATTTTGTATTGAGAAGCATTGGCTAAAAGATTTGCTTGATGGAGATCATTCCTGCGGACTCAAATCAAGAACTTGACCCAAGGATTCCAGATTGCAAGCGTATACTCTTTGTTTCTCAGTCAGCTCCGACTATCCAATCCTAGATAATCATATCTTTAATTGCATTCAACTATAATCTTTGGTCCTACTCTTTTTATCTCTGATATTCCCAATAATGGCTAAATTTTAGGGCCAATACAGGTATATATGAATTTTGTAATTCACATGCATACATGCACATAGATTAGATATTAGAGTGTCACTTATAAATAGAAGAGAAAAACACAATTAAAGATAAACAATCACCTGAAGTTCACCCCTCCCAAGTGATGGCTTCAATAGATTGGAAATGTCAAGACCAGTACCCTTGTTTCCTCGTCCCACTGTGCCCGAACCAATAAGTGTGTGAACTTCATCAATGAAAAGAATGACATCACCTGCAATACAAGTATATCAAGAGTGAACAGAAAAAAGGAGCTCATTCTGGATGATAAGAGATGGCTCAAAGTTATTTGAAAAAATGCAATCACCTGATTTCTGTATCTCACTTATTAAGGTAGTAACACGAGCCTCTAATTCACCCCTTTCCTTTGCACCAGCCATTAATAATCCCATATCCAAGGACATTATACGTTTTGACTGTGGACAGAATAATGAAACTGATCAAATTTGTAAGATATATAGTATTCTTACAAGGCATATAAACATTTTGACCATAACAAGAGTCCAATACAATCACCCATTAAGATCCTCACCAAGAGAAAAACAGGAACCTCTGCCTGTACAATACGAATTGCTAGTCCTTCGGCAATTGCAGTTTTGCCAACCCCACTTTCACCAAGAAGAATAGGGTTATTTTTGGTTCTGCGGCAAAGAATTTGAATGATTCTCTGAATTTCAGTCTCTCGGCCAATAACAGGATCAATTAGTTCTTCACTAGCACGAGCTGTGAGGTCCACACAGAACTGTTCCAATGCACTCCCTAATAAAGAAATCCAATTATCACAAAACATCCCTTGCCTTTCTCATAATTAAGAAACTAGAGAAAGAATCAGTAAGATCAGCATTTATACCTCTTGTTCTCCCAGGTGATTTTAAAGCAGCAGTTTTTCCAGAAATGGAATTTTCACGCACCCCTTTGGCCAAAGATGGCTCTCTTCCTTCCTTGGCAAGCTCCCCTTGAAGCCTTGAAACCGCGACAGCTGCCAAGTGATTTACATCCACCCCTAACCTAAAACCAAAACAAGACAGGCTCGATCAATAATAAATTACCCCAAGAAGTGTCTGCAACCCTGAATTCCATGAAGTAGTAAAAATGCAGCATCTCATTCACCGGCTAGCATAAAGAAAGAATTTAGGAATACAAACAACCCAAAATTCAATTAACAATCTTCTTCAGATATCTCTATCCAAAAATCAACCTCCTTTAGCATGAAAGAATGGCATTATTAGAGTCCACAAATTTCAACATAAAAGCTCTTGCAATCTAATCTGCATGCATGAATCAATAACAGTTTCAAAAAGTACCTCTTGAGAACCCGACCTGCACTGCCATCATCAACAGTAAACAAACCGAGAGCAATGTGTTCTGGGGCAATAAAATTATAGCCCCTGCTTCTCGAATACTCCACAGCAGCCTCAAAAACACGTTTCGTGCTAATAGAAAACGGCATTTTCGTAGCTGAAGAAAACGGCTTTCCTTGAGCAGCAGCAACATCAGTGTCTTGATTATTAGTACTATGCCAAATGGAGACCACGGCTTCTCTGGCCTTATCAATGGTGATCCCCGATTCAAGAAACCCATTTGGATGCCGATCTTCAGCTATCAGACCCAGCAACAAATGCTGAGTAAAAACCATGTCTTTCCCCAACGATTTTGCTTCTCTTTGAGAAAAAATCACGGCTTTCACAGCTCGCTCAGTGAATCGCTCGAAAACTGAAGAAATTGGAATGATCTTTCTTCTTTTTCTCGCGCATATGGGATTGCAATTATTGTTATTACTAGTATAATTGGAGTGAAAAAACTGGACTTTGTGTGAGATCATTGAAATATTGAAAAATGAGGACATGGGATTTACATATTGCAGCGGCGGAAGACGATGACGTGGCGGCGGTGGTTGGTTGGCGAATAGGCACCGTGAATTAACTGAGAGAGGTGAACAAGTTGACACTTCCATATTTTTTGACAATACTTCAAAATGAAAAGGGAAAATTAAATGATTTTGGTTTCAACTTTCGAGTTTTATTATTAGAAGAGAAAGAAAAAAGGAAACGAAACTTTTCTTTTGCTTGTGGAAATGAAAGAGAAAGAGGGAGGAAGGAATCAAAGGAAAGGCATGGAGTGCAAGAAGAGTCAAACCTGAAGCTGAAGGATGACAATTTACAAATTAAGCCACGTTGTAATTACTAATTTTGGCTGCGCAAAAGTCTGCAGTCAAATTTAACTTCACATGGAAATTAAGCCAATCATGGAGGCTTAGTTAGCCCCGCACGGAAGTGCAACTGAAGGTTCGATAAACGTTAGGTAGCTCTAGCCCCGAAACAGAACAAAACTAAATTAACGTTTTTTGGTTAGTCTTTACAATGAAAACATCCGGTACTTTTATACTTTGTTGTTTCATTTCACATCGTTTCTCTATAGGCGTGCCACAATTGGGCTAAAATGATTAGGTTGAATTCTTACAATGTTTGGCTTTGAGGTTCTGGGTATGTAGGGGCTTAGCTGGGATGGCTTACCAATAATCGTTGCATGAGCAAGTGCCACCTTCAAAATGATGGAACCGATTTGCATCTCTAACAATGATCTTCCTTTGATAAATATATGAGATAAACCTGAAGGCTGAGTGGCAATCATTGCAAACACGAAGATTTTTTGTTACTTGAATTACTGCTTCGGGGGTAAGATTCATAATTCCAAAAGCCACAGCCAGTTTCTCACTGTGGTAATACAGCATGTGTTCCCTGTCTTCGTCTTCAACATCATGTAGAGCGCATGATAGGTCCGGCACGTATCCTGCCATCTTTATCTCAACTGCCATGCTCTCTACTTTCTTGTAAACTTCTTTCCAGTATGGATTTACTCGGTCAGCTGTGTGGAAGCCTTGAATGTCTTTACCATACTCAATGACGCTGAAAGCAGCAGGTTTCTTCAACCCCTTATTTTTCATATCTTCTCTCAGCTTCCCTACTTCTCGCCATTTGTTTGATGCAGCGTATATATTTGACATTAGCACAAAATATCCAGTATGTTCAGGCTCGAGCTGGAAGAGATAATTGGCTGCAATTTCACCTAATTCAGTATTACCATGGATTCTACAAGCTAAAAGCAATGCGCCCCATACACTATCATTGGGCGGCAATGGCATCTGTTTGATCATGTCAAAAGCTTCATAGAGACACCCAGCTCGGCCGAGCATATCAACCATGCAAGCATAGTGTTTCACCTCTGGTTTCACAGATAACTTTGTCATATCCGCAAAACACTTTCTACCCTCATCAATTAGGCCTGCATGACTACAAGCTGAAAGAATGGAAGTGAAAGTGATGTGATCTGGCTTAACCCCTTCCTCTAGCATCTGTGAAAAGAATTCCAATGCTTTTCTCCCGTGGCCATGCATGCCATACCCTGCAATCAGGACATTCCACGAGCTCACATTTCGTTCACTCGGATGGATGTCATTAAACATATTCTCAGCTGTATCTAGATCTCCACACTTGGCATACATATCCATCACGGCATTCCTAAGAGTTGCATCAATTTTCATATTGCTATTTATAATATAACCGTGGAATTTCCTTCCAAGTTGACGAGAACCCAAGTATGCACAGGCAGACACCAAAATCAATGCCGTCACAGGATTAGGTTTACAATCAGAATTTTGCATTTCATCAAAAAGTAACAAAGCTTCACTTGCTTGGCCATTTTGAATGTACCCGGAAAGCATCGAATTCCATGAGATAAGATCTCTTTTCTCCATCATATCAAAAACCAAACGTGCTTTTTCAACATTCCCACATCTAGCATACATAGCAACAATCGAGTTCTGGATACATAAATCCTCAAGAAATGCATTGCAGATGGCATAGCCATGAACTGCTTGCGCCTTCAAGACATCTCCTAACTGACCAATAGCTGAGGCAACACTCACTATAGTAACAGAATCGGACAAAAGACCCTCTTGCTGCGTCTTTTGGAACAATATAAGTGCCTCTTCAGGTTTCTCAGCCTGTTCATAGGCTGTAATCATCACAGTCCATGAAACCAAATCCCTCACAGACATTTCATCGAAAACTTTGCAGCCATCATCAGTTTGGCCACATTTGGCATACATGTCAACAAGAGCAGCCTGCACATACGAATCCGAAAGGAATCCAGTTCTTAAAATATCTCCATGAACAACTTTCCCTTCAAGAATCAGAGAATTTGATGCACATGCTTTAAGTACAAACGGGAAAGTATAGCTGTTCGAAGAAATGCCACTTCTACGCATGGTAGAATACAACTCCAGCGTTTCAACACAGTGACCGTTATTAGCATAGGCACGAATCATAGTGTTCCAAAGAAAAGAGTTAGACTTGTCGTTATGAATGCTATTGAAAAGTGACCGAGCAGTGTTTGGTTCTCCATATGTGGTGTATTTGATAATGATCTTGGCGCCCAAATGAAGGGCTTGGTTGATGAGCCCTGAAGTTGTAAGGGAGGAGTGTATCTGTCTGAGTGAGGCCAAGAAATTGCAGGACTTCAGGAGTTGATCGTAAAATCCCTCGGTTGATGGCCCCAGCCGTCGCATTCCCTCTGCATTATAGGCAATAATATATAATAATTCTGCTCTTCAACCAGCAAAATCAGTGGCTTATGCACACAGAAGGGATGAATTTGAACATGACATGCTAGGCACGTGCTATAAATATAACATGTTTTATTTTTTGAATTTTTGGCACATAGTAAAAATTTGTGCACCACTACAAGAATTTTTTTAATTTATGTACACGATATAAAACAATCTGGGGTTGGCAAACCCTGGTAATTCTACATCAATGTAACACAAACGTCCTGGATGTAAAACAAATACATAAGACTTGGTACATCTACAATGTTGTTCATGAACTCTGTGATGAGTCAACCTCGCTCCAGAGCTTATCAGCGTAAGCCTTTTCCTCTTCCTTCTCTTCTCCAACATAATCAGCTGCTTCTAGTTCCTCCTCTTCATCTGGGATCTCCATCATTTCTTCCGCAGGTTCAACAATAATTGATCTCTGTTGCTCATAAAGTTCAGTTAAAGCCTCCCTCATAGCTTGAGCTGTTGCAGGCCTGTCTTTAGGCCTGTATTTAGGAGCAGGTACAACAAATGGCAAAACGATATCATCCAAGTTACTTGTATTGTTTCCCGTACTACTCTGTTTCTCCATTGGGGGGAAAACGAATACAATTCCAAGCTCATAATTACAGATGTGAAGCCTCTGACTCGATGAAGATTTAGTTTTCTCGGATCCATTTGGTTTTATGGAGGATGGAGTTTGAATGGGTCTTCCCCAGGCAGCAGCACTGAAATTATGTGATCCACAATAAACCCAACCTAAAGATGTATCTGTCCTAGACTGGAAGCGTCTCCATGCCACCTGTTTAAAACATTCTTTAAATTTTCATGCATATCGAACTCTAACAGTGTTGGTCATATGGACAACAGTATCTCGGGACTCCAGGTGGGAAACAACAGCTTGAGAAACAAAATAAATACATAAATCCCACAGAAGGACATCACAAACAATGTCCCATAACTAATAAAACACTAACAGACTAGAAACCATTATTCATTCAAGAAAATTACAATCATCGGAAAAAGTGCCAAATTCTTACCTTGACATGCATTGGATGCCCTACCCTATCATGGGGATGAGGAATTGCATCATGAAGAATGTCAATGTTTCTTAACCTCTGCCATGTTTTCTGTGCAAAAGATGTACAAGGCAAACAATTAGAACATACTACATACGTACCTGATGAAATAGATGATCACCAAAAGAAACATTGTTGCTGTAAGCTGTGGACATTTGTTCAAAGTTGAAAAATATTGCTGATATAATTCCTTACTTTTGATGTGAAGTACAAGAGAATGTAATTGTTTGAGTTTATCCGGAGATTTCATATAAGTAGCACAAAATCCCCATGAAGTTGAAAAGAGAAATTGAGATTTTCATCAAACATAAATGCAAGCAACCAAAACCCTGTACAAGCCACTGTTTTCATAATATAATATGACAATTTGCCCAGAAAGAATCCATGATATTTCTTTCCCCTGAATGCATGTACCTTATCTGTTTTTAACCATATACCAAGTGACTCTGACACTTGCTGTAGAAAACAGCCATGTTGTGCAATCATATCAGCAATCTATTTCTTTCACTTAAAAATGAAAGAAATTATATGCACTGTGATCATATTGTCCATGTGATATTACAAATAGATTGTCAGTTCTACTTCTACTTCATCAAAAAGTTCAACAGGACATGAATGATCATTGAAGCACTAAATTATAGGAAAGTGTTTTAATATTTCAATAAAATTTAGAGACCACGTAGCCTATTAAGTTTAAAATACAGTACTCGACATATGACAGAAAGTGCAACCAACTGTATCAGCAATTCTTTCCTTTCCTATAGTGAAAAACAGCACCAGTTTCATACTACCAACTTAATCAAAACCGATTTACCCTGAAATCTTTCTTTTTCAATTACTCTTGGAACCCATAACCAGAATATTACTTTAAGCTGATCAAAGGCCAACATACCTCTGAGAAGCAAAGAACGCGCTTTGAGGGCAAGATTCCGTCGCAAGCATTCCTCACCCTTTCAATAGTTGGGAAAATAATTCTAATAGATGGACTTCTCAGTTCTTGACTAGCACTCCAGCAGCCCCACTTTTTAAGACAGAAAAGAAATACCGAATCCGCAAATAAGAAAAATTATCTCAACTTTCATGCATCCATCAATTCTCAAGTGTACATTTTACCTCAGGATCAGACTCTTCAGAGTCATAGAATCTCAATGATTTCTTCCCTGAAGCTGCTGCAAATGCAGCTAAAAATTGTGCATTGATTGACCCAATTGACGATGAACCTTATTATTAAAAAAAAAAAAGTGTCATTAATAAGTGTTTATCAAGCCTTTTGTAAATAGATAAGAGAGAGCACAAACTGCTCACCATAAGAAAAATCAGATTCTTGTAATTCAGGCCATCTGTATTGACCTAACACCTGGTAAAAACAAAAGCAATAACTAGATAAGACAAGGGTTACATACAAATAAATAATATAATAGACCATTTAGAATCGCTTCTTTACTGCTTAAGTGAACCAAAATGCTATGCTGCTTTATTAAATACAGTTCCAGAAACTAGAGTTATATTAATTCATATCGCATGGTTTCATTTTCTACAATCTTTGAATTGGTTTTTTATGCTTCAGTAAGATGGTTTCAACAAAACCTCGTGAGGAAGCACATTAAGTGTAAAAGGCTCCCATGAAGAAAGGTTCAGGTTTAATTATGCCCATATATATTCCAAGGACTATTTCACCTACTAGTTTAAGGATTTGGGTTGCTGTCTGTGATTCCACATAACAAAATTCTTCTGCTAAGACCATACATGAGAGAGGGTGTTAAAAGAATATTGGCTGATTATGGATTGATCATGTCAAATATGCCTATGAGCGATGATAGAGCTATAAACTCTTGTAGAAACTTATTTTCTACAAACTGATTGGCCTAAATTTATTGGTTGTATGAAAATAATAAATAATAAAAATAAGTAATAGTTTAGTGATGGTTTAAATATTAAAATAACTAAAGTTATGAGTTATTTTTCTATCAAAGCCTAACAGGCACTGGAAACCTCTAAAACATGCTTGCAGCCAAAGTTCTCAAATCAAGAACATCGTGTTCAGAATAAGATGACATTCTTACAAGAATACAACTATGCAAGATCACAATTTCTTAGCAATAATGAAACAGTGATGACATTTATCAGCAATGCAAAATCTACTTTGATCAACTAAATCCAGATTGAAGCTGGAGAAAACCTCCAAACCAACCTTCTAGAAGGGAAGAACAGTATTTACCAGATTGTAACAAGCCAAATAGATTATGTCTAAATATTTTGCAGCAGAACTGCAGAAAGTTGTAATTTACGAAACTAATGCCATTACCTCTTGCAGTCTCCAGAGTCCTCTGCACCTCTGAATTGAGGCAATGAGAGAGCTTAATGCAACAACATGTTCAATTTGCATCATCTTGGATATATCTGAAAACTTGGGCCCCTGCACAAATGAATCAACACTGTAACCTTCAGATATGCCCATTCCAAAATATGCACATGCTGTCATTTGTCCATAAGTTATAAGCTGCATATCCTGAAAAGCAAACAGGACGAATGACAAAAATACCATACCTGTGAAACATGTAGTATCAGTTGTACTTTTTTGCTGATTCCTTCTAAAGCAGCCGCAAGGACTTCATCACGAGAAATGAATCCAGAGAATCTAATGAATCCAATATCCCACAGTGGAGAAACCCACTTAGCAATATCTCTGGGAATAAAGCCAAGTTGAACGCAATCTAGAGCAAGGAATGAAGCAAATATAATTTTTTATGCAGATAACAGTATGAAAATCAGAACTCGAATCACATGCAGATATTGAGAGGAAAGATGGGGATACAAAAGTTTATACTAAAAAAGAAGCCAATCCCTTTACAAAATTTGGGCAATTTACATTTAACAAAAAGGATGAGAAGCTCCCAAGTGAGGCAGGAGCAACACAGAACAATTAAAAGCGTCTCAAGGACAGACCATATTTTTTTGGGGAGTTCTCTATGACCTAAGGTAGAACTAGGTTCACTATAAAGACAGGCAATTCTACAAAAATGGAAGAATTCATAATACCTTTAGATATATTTGTATTGTTACCCTTGTTCAATAGGGATGTAAAATTAGGATTTTTCAGTTAGTTTGAAAGTCTTATCAGAATAAAATTTTAGATAATTAGTTTAGTTTTAAAGTCTTATCGGAATAAAGTTTTAGATAATCATTTTTTTAAATTCAAGTTTAGATAAGTATCCTACAATTAAGAGATATCTATTAGGAGTTTGTTTTCTACATTCTATTTAAGTGTAAATTGTAGAATGAATGAAATAAGGAAAATAGTATTTTCAAACTCTAAATATTTACATGGTATCAGAACAATGAATATTTAGAGGTCTATTTTTCAATGGTGAAAACTGCCATGACTGGAGCTACAAAGAGCTCATCGGCATCTACCGCCGAAGATGATGATAGTAACACAACAACTCCTCAGCTGCT
Source organism: Citrus medica (assembly GCA_002013955.2). Taxonomy (NCBI): domain Eukaryota; kingdom Viridiplantae; phylum Streptophyta; class Magnoliopsida; order Sapindales; family Rutaceae; genus Citrus; species Citrus medica. The sequence continues at coordinate 40,811 of MKYO02024899.1, read as the reverse complement.
GTTGCAGCAGTCTGAATATAACCAAGATAGCTCTTCTTTGCAACTAATTGTTCATAAATCGAATGGAAAAAATTACTTAGAGTGGGCACAGTGCGTTAAGTTGGTAATTGATGGAAAGAGAAAGCTAGGGCATTTGACTGGTAAAGTAACAAAACCAGCTGCTGGAGATCCTTCTCTTCCGACCTGGAGATCAGCAAATTCAATGGTTATTGCGTGGTTGATAAACTCAATGGAGCCTAGGATTGGTAAGCCTTATCTGTTCTTACCGACAGCCAAGGCGGTGTGGGATGCAGTCCGAGATACTTATTCTGATTTAGAAAATTCATCTCAGATATTTGAGTTGAAAACTCGACTGTGGCAGTCCAAGCAAGGTAATCGGGAGGTCACAACTTACTATAATGAACTGTTGATCCTTTGGCAGGAATTAGATCTTTGCTATGATGAGCAGTGGGACTGTTCGAGTGATAGTGTAAGGTATAAGAAGATGTTGAAAAATGACAGAGTATATGTGTTCTTGGCTGGGCTAAACCGTGATTTAGACGAAGTGAGAGGCAGAATTCTGAGCAGGAAACCCCTTCCATCTATTCGAAAAGTGTTTTCTGAGGTAAGAAGAGAAGAAGCACGACGGAATGTCATGCTTAATGATGTTAAAGCCACCAGTGAAGTAGAGAGTTCAGAGAGTTCTGCTCTTGTTTCAAAGGCACCTGAACCTGATGGAGATCGAAGAAATTCAAAGAAACCTTGGTGCGACTTCTGTAAAAGGGCTTGGCATACAAGAGAAACTTGCTGGAAGCTTCATGGCAAGCCTCCTCATGTGAAGAAGAAACAAGGAAGTGATGGACGAGCCTTCCAAGCTACTTCAGATCAAGAGCAATCAGGTTCTTCAGAGTCATCACCTTTCACCAAGGATCAATTAGAGCACTTGTATAAATTGTTTCAATCCTCATCCTTCAATTCATCTACTCCCTCTTGTTCATTAGCTCAAAAAGGTAATTATCTTTTTGCTGCCCTTGTTTGTCATCATTCGAATCCTTGCTCTTGGATTATCGATTCAGGAGCAACCGATCACATGACAGGCTCTCCATCTTTGTTTTCTGCCTATAAGCCATGTGCAGGAAATAAAAAAATTAAGATCGTTGACGGATCCCTTTCGGCTATTGCTGGAAAAGGGTCTATCATTCTTTCTTCCACTCTCACTCTTCATAATGTTCTGCATGTTCCTAACCTATCTTGCAATCTTTTGTCTATTAGCAAATTAACTCTTGACCTGAACTTTTGTGCTAATTTCTTCCAAAATCATTGTGAATTTCAAGATTTGACCTCCGAGAAGATGATTGGCAGTGCTAGACAAAGTGGGGGGCTGTATTTCTTTGAAGAAGTACCAAATTTGAGACGACAACCTCCACGTACTTGTTTCAATTCTGTTTCTGCTGTTAATAATGACAATGAAGTTTTGTTGTGGCACTTTAGGTTAGGCCATCCTAGTTTTCAGTATTTGCAATATTTATTTCCCAACTTGTTTGCTAATAAAATCTCTTCCTTTAAATGTGAAATTTGTGAATTAACAAAACATCATCGTGCATCATTTCCTTCCCAACCCTACAAAGCCTCAAAACCTTTTTCTATGATTCATAGTGATGTTTGGGGACCTAATAGAATTTCTACATTAACAGGAAAAAGATAGTTTACTACCTTCATTGATGATCATACCTGTATTTCTTAGGTATATTTAATGAAGGAAAAATCAGAGGTGGGAATGATTTTTAAAACTTTTAACAACATGGTACAAACTCAGTTTCAAACTAAAATTCAAGTTTTCCGAACTGACAATGGGAAAGAATACTTTAACAAGTTTTTAGGATATTATTTTGTGGAAAATGGCATATTTCATCAAAGTTCATGTACGGATACCCCCCAACAAAATGGAATTGCTGAACGCAAAAATAAGCATCTCCTTGAAGTTGCTAGATCCTTACTTTTTACAACTCAAGTTCCTATGTATTTGTGGGGGGAAGCTGTACTCACCGCTGCCTATTTGATAAATCGAATGCCTTCAAAAGTTCTACAATTTCAAACTCCATATGATTTCTTTAATCAATGTTTCTCTACCTCAAGAATTTCAGTCACACTTCCGCCCAAAATATTCGGTTGTGTTGCTTTTGTCCATATTCACAACCAGAATCGGAGCAAACTTGCTCCAAAGGCTAGAAAATGCATTTTTGTTGGATATTCTCCAACACAAAAGGGTTATAAATGTTTTGATCCTATTTTAAAAAAAATGTTTGTTACCATGGATGTTACATTTTTTGAAAAACGAAGATATTATGTAGATAATCATCTTTAAGGGGAGAATAAGAGTGAAGATTATATCTTTAACACTATTCACCTAGAAACCCCTTCTATTTCTTCTATCTTTAAAACACTATTCACCAAGAAACCCTTTCTATTTCTTCTGTACTAGACTCACTCCGTCCAGAAAAAAGTCTCGAGGCTGCCATACCTGAGCCTAATATTGTCGTACATGTTCCAAACACTGCTATACCGGGTTCTACCATTCTTGATCCCATATTAGAACTTAATGCACCCGAACCACAAGAAAACCTCACTAAATCTGATAATTTAAATGCTAATCAACCTGGACAGCCTTCTAATGTGCCATTAGAACCAGATTTGTGTGCAAGACAGGGTAATAAACAATCTGAGTTTATTGTTTACTCAAGAAAGGGTACTAATCAAAGAAGAGAGAACCCTACTTTGCAGCAAGGCCATGATTCCAATCCAAGGTCAAATCAGACTTCTTCTTCCTCAGGTAATTCTAATTCTAATCCTTCTTGTGAGTTAAATTCAAATTCTCAGGTTCTTAGTGATTTGGACATACCTATTGCTGTTAGGAAAGGTACTAGAAGTTGTGTCAAATATCCATTGTCTAACTTTGTTTCGTATCACAACCTATCACCTCCTTTCTATGCATTTAGCTCACAACTTTCTAGTGTAGAAATTCCAAAGAATGTACAGGATGCTCTAAGTGTACCTGAATGGAAGGCAGTTGTCCTTGAAGAGATGAATGCTCTTGAGAAGAATCAGACTTGGAAGGTGGTCAATTTGCCTAAAGGGAAGTCAACAGTTGGCTGCAAGTGGGTATTTACTGTCAAATACAATTCAGATGGTTCACTTGAGAGATACAAGGCTTGCCTAGTGGCAAAGGGGTTTACTCAAATCTATGGGATTGACTATTCAGAGACATTTGCGCCAGTAGCAAAGTTAAACATTGTACGAGTTCTCTTGTCTATTGCTACAAACCTAAATTGGTCATTACAACAATTGGATGTGAAGAATGCATTTCTCAACGGGGATTTAAAAGAGGAAGTATACATGGATCCTCCTCTTGGTTTATCTAAAAATTTACGTCAAATGTGTGCAAGTTGCAAAAGTCCTTATATGGTCTCAAACAATCGTCTAGGGCTTGGTTTGAGAAATTTACTACAGCAGTGAATAGACAAGGTTACAGACAAAGTCAGGCTGATCACACAATGTTCACTAGAGTTTCAGCTAAAGGTAAAATCACTGTGCTTATAGTGTATGTGGATGACATTATTCTTACTGGAGATGATTTAGTTGAAATGGACAGATTGAAGCAAAGCCTAGCCACTGATTTTGAAATCAAGGACTTAGAAGCTTTGAAATACTTTCTTGGAATGGAAGTTGCTCGTTCCAAGAAAGGTATAGTTGTCTCACAAAGGAAATACATCCTTAATTTATTGAAGGAAACTGGAATGAGTGGCTGCAAACCAATTGATACACCTGTGGAGTACAATCTAAAACTAGGTGACGGAGAAAAAGCCTTAATGGATGCACGATGATATCAGAATTTGGTGGGAAAACTTATTTACTTGTCTCATACTAGACCAAACATCACTTTTGCAGTCAGTATAGTAAGTCGCTTCATGCATCATCCTCGGGAAGAACATCTTGAAGCTGTTTACAGAATTCTCATATATCTAAAAAGTACTCCAGAAAAGGGACTTTTGTTTAGAAAAACAGAGAATAGAGGTATTGAGGTATACATTGATGGTATTGAGGTATACACTGATGCTGATTGGGCAGGTTCAGTTACAGACAGGAAGTCTACTACTGGCTATTGCACTTTTGTATGGGGTAATTTAGTGACTTGGAGGAGTAAAAAACAAAATGTGGCTGCACGAAGTACTGCTGAAGCTGAATTTAGAGCTATGGCACATGGGCTTTGTGAAGTATTGTGGCTGAAACAAGTTCTAGAGGATTTGAGAAGACCTATAGTTCTACCTATGAGGTTATACTGCGACAACAAAGCAGCAATCAGCATTGCACATAACCCAGTGCAACATGATAGGACCAAGCATGTTGAAATTGACCGTCACTTCATCAAGGAGAAACTTGAGAATAAGATTATCTGCCTATTGTTTGTTCCAACAAAACAACAAACAGCAGATATCCTAACCAAGGGACTCCTCAAAACTAACTTTGGATATCTTGTCAGCAAGTTGGGAATGATTGACATCTACGCACCAACTTGAGGGGAAGTGTCAAGAAGTTAGGATTTTTCAATTAGTTTGAAAGTCTTATCAGAATAAAGTTTTAGATAATTAGTTTAGTTTTAAAGTCTTATCGGAATAAAGTTTTAAATAATCATTTTTTTAAATTCAAGTTTAGATAACTATCCTACAATTAAAAGATATCTATTAGGAGTTTGTTTTCTACATTCTATTTAAGTGTAACTTGTAGAATGAATGAAAGAAGGAAAATAGTATTTTCAGACCCTAAATATTTACAGTATTGTTACCCTTGTTCAATAGGGATGTAAAATTGTTGCTTGCTGAATAACTATGAATCCCAAATGCTAATAGGGAAGAGCTTGATAATAGTATTGTAACATTGTGATACCCCCTAAAGGGCATGAGTGAATCTAGTCAATTTGCTAGTTGAGTGAACACAAAAACAACCCATATTGCTTTGTGCTAAATATTGTTAGTAGTTCGCAGGTTTCTCAGGATTCATGGCCTCTGTCAGTCAGCGGAGCAAGTTCTATTAATATATTGAATTTAAGCCCAAAGACTAATAGTGTTTGAACCTTTAATAAGTGATATATAACTATAAAAACAAAATTGCAACCTCACCTTTAACCACAAACTGATTATTGAATTCAATTCAACCATGATACCTACAAAGCTACATGAAACAGTAATTCACAGATTCAGTGAACGTGTGATGTCTAAAATAATCGTCAAACTTTGTGTTCGGTTGAACTTCTACTAATTTTAACATGATCTTGACGCATCTCAGTCCTGTAATTTAAATCAGATATTGTGGTTGAACAGCTGATTTGCCCAATATATTTCTTAAATAATAGCCAACTTATATACTATCAAAGCAAAGACATAATTTGTACATACAAAGAATATACAGAAAGAAATTCAATAAACTGATGTGACAAAAAGCTTAAAATGCATACAGGTATGTTTCAAGCAATCAAATTTTACCTCCATCAGATAACTCATCAGGATTGGGAACAAGGACACTCACAGCATTCGCATCTGCAGGCACATTTGTGTTTCGTCTCAACAAAATCTTCAACATCCCATGTGCACTAAAAGATTTCCCAAGAAAAGCAGCCAGCTTCTTAATCTGAGTACCATTTGAGTCTGCTGCAGTGCGAAAAAGGTGGCTCAAACCAACCACAGATGTTTCAACTGAACCAAGAAACTTCCCATCCGATGACCATATTGCACCATGATCAACCTGAAATTTGAGTTAACCGCATAGTATGAGGTACTCTTATATCAAAGACACTTCACAGATACCCAAGGTCAAATGCTTTAGAGATAGTCCTTCAATCACACAACAAATAAATTGACAGTTTTGGGTCTGTGTTAAAGGTTGTCTATGTAGAATGTTAAGCAGTTAACTTTCATAATATCAAGAACATTAGCACATAAGTAGTAAAGGCAAAAACTCACAGGTTTGGAGTATGTGGACTCCGACAAATTGGGATTTCTGTAGGAATGAATTCCAGGTACCGAAGCAACTAAATGTCCTGCTGCACTGGCAAAGTCGTACTTTGTCAACTCAACAATCCAATGTGCCTGACTGGGTACATCAATCACAAGAGATGCCATAAAGCTTGCAAGCTGAGCAGCAAAGTCAGATCTTGAATCCTGATTAATTTCTTCAACAGGAGTTTGAACAAAAAGAGACAAATAATCAGGTGCACGTCTGCGGGGAAAATCTTGCCACCAAACAGTATTGGTCACAGCATTCCACTGAAGCAATGATAAAAAAAAATTATTAGCACTACAGTAAAAAATATATGTAATATGCTTTTGAATTGTTCATATTGAAATGAGATGCAAGAACATCGCAACATTTACGAATATATGTGTTTGCTTGAAAAAAGCTTTCCTTCAAAACAGATCACAGTATATCTGAAAATTCCAGCACATTGGGAACGGTTCACTGGATGATATATGTCCCTTATATAGTATATGCAATAGAAATCAAAGGAGCACTGTAGGAGAAGAAATTTAGGACGGAATCTCTAGCCCATAGGACTGTACTTTCAGAAGTCCAAAGCATCAATCATGCCAGAGGTTCCCATCTAAATGTCAAGACAAAGGTAAATTCGGGAATTTGGGCAAGCATTTCTTCTATTGCTTTGCTCAGAACCATGCAGATGCAGAAATCTTGTCAGTTGAAAGGAGACCACCAACATGCAGAAAGCAAACTTCCAAGGCTTTTGGATATAGATTCAAGTTCTATTGTATCTTAAGCAGATGCAAACCTATTAACTGTGCCCAAACACTTCATCTATGTCAAAGTTAATATTATTATAATAGGCATATAATATAACATAGACAACAGGACATTGAACCAAGTAATTACCTGCTTCGCCCCTAAATTAGCAGAAGTAACAATAACACGGATACTATCTTCTCTTTGCAAAACAAACAATTTAGGATGATGACAAGCAATGCCTTGTTTCTTGCAATTTTCACCAAATGCCACAGACTCAGGGAATGGTGGAAACCTATTACGATCAATAGGTTACAAAATGTTTATTGCCAAAAAAAGCTACTTCAAAACACGACATATATCAACAATGTAAACCATTTTCAACCTTCAGCATATTATAAAACTAAAATAATAATAATAAAATAATAGTAGTAGTAGTAGTAGTAGTAGTAGTAGTAGTAATAATAATAATGTTTAAGAGCTACTCACACTAAAACTAAGTTTGGGAAATTTGGATATGGCACAGAGGTCCTTTTATCAGCGCTTGTACTCCAACATCTTTCAGTATTGTGACAAGCTATTGTCACTGGCAGATGAGAAGGAATCTCACAGTAGGACATAAACCTGGCAAGACAGCTTTCTCATTTTTATGGAAAATAGGATTAAACTTAGCATTAAAGGTGTAATTACACTAGTTAAGAATATAAAATTCAAATATCCAGACATAAATAAAGAAAAAGATTTCAACAATAGTATAGAAACACAGGGAAGAAGCAAAAGAATAAGCCGCCAGGTTTTTCCCTCGTTAGTCCATACATGATAGACTCAAACACATTTACAGTATATATAGATTTGGAAATCATTAAATAATTTGCTAAAGATGCTAGGCAGATCACCAGCTCTATCGTCATATTCATTATTTAGCAGTAGACAAAGGACATCATGAAAGCAAAAGGAGTAATGGAAAGATAAAGCAACTTTACCATAAAATATCGCTCGTAAATGTCGCAATAAACATGCGTGAAATGCTTTCTACAGGATAAAGAAGTTCTGGTAGGGAAATAACATCATAATTAAGTGAAGAGAGGTCCATAAATTCAAGACGGTTCAAGTAAAACTTCTTTCCAGGAGGTGAACAAGAACTGCCCAAACTTTTGCTCTTATCCATAATACCAAAGTGAGTAGCATTCTGCCTGTCCACAGAATTCAACAACTTGGATTTAACACCAGGAGTAGCATTCTTGTTAGAGATTCCAACACTATCTTTGTGATGTAAATGGTCATTATGCACACAAGGATCTACTGGGTCGCCCTCGGCCTCTAGATCCACTACTCTTTCATCTTCAAATGTAATTGAGCCTGGCTGCCCAACGTAGAAGCTTTCATCAGAAGGTTTTCGTTCCTGCTGAGAAATTCTTTCAATCTTTTTCACTTTCAACTCTCCATCAATAGAAGATCTGCCAGGAAACTTAGTACTAAAACATCCATAAGTACTCATGATTCCCATATCTGAATTAGCAATCTGCCGAATGCAGGACACAGGGTCGTTACTATTCAATATATTTCTACACTGACTCAAGAGAAAACTTGCTCTCCCAAAAATATCACGACGTTTCAACTTTGGAAAAACAGAATCCGGGCTGCCAACATCATTTTCCCTTAAAGCAAAAACCCTTTTGCTCCGTGTCCCACTTGACACAGACCCTTGGGACTGTCCTGAAGAGGCCATTGTCCCAACTAACCGCGGTCTCTTTAATACAACCTCCTCCTTAAAAACAATCCCTAAAATCAAAAACCCAATTCGAGTCTGTAACCTACACAAACTTTCATCTCTACAAACGAACAAAACTTCATCACCAGCATTCAGCTCTCTAACAATTCCACTTTTAAGCCGAATCCCATTCACAAAAACCCCATTTAACGAAACCATAACCCTAGAAAAACCCTCATCCTCCTCCTCATCTTCCAATAATTTATCCCTCTTCTTTCTAAATTCATTAACGACAGAACTAAAAGCAGGTAACAAAAATGTTCCATCAAGAACATAAATTTTCCTTTCACTACTATCAAATAAAATCTGGCAGTGTTGCCTACTGACCAAACGGTTATCAAAAGTGAAGTCACACTTGATGCTGGCTCGACCAATGGTGTAAGGCCGGTCCGGTTCGAGCGTGAGCGAGTCGACGGGTGAACCGGTGGCGCTTGAAACCAGAGGGAGATGAAGAATCTGGAGGCGAACGACTGCTATTTTTGAAACAATTATGGGTTTTCCGCGTGGTGAAGAAATTGAAGAGGGTAAATAATTCTCTCCACTTCTTTTATTGTTGTTTGTTTTATTGAAGAATGAATCTGAATCGTTCATTGCGTTGCGTAAAAAAATAATAATAATAATAATAAATTAAGTAAAGGAATTCAATTGGTCACCGGGAATTCTTCCTAGTGACATTATTGAAAGAATGATAGCGAATTTGAATGAATTTTTCCAGGTAACTGAGTAGGACGAGGGTTTCTTCTTCGTACTGAGTTTTGATTTTCCCTCCTAATTTCTTTTAAATGGTGACTAAGAAGTGATATATATATATATATATATATATACTTTT